>OZ022591.1:21814823-22024823 GCA_963669155.1 Arbacia lixula
GTTCGCTGCTGAACGCCAGGCCGACGGAGCAGGCGAACCATCTCTTGCCGACATGACCCGCAAAGCCATCGAGATACTACGCAAAGACGAGGACGGCTTCTTTTTAGTGGTGGAAAGTAGGCCGACGATGTTTGTTTTTAGTTTCATAGCTAGCTTCTGGTGCCAACGGCTGCTCCTTATACATTGTTTATATTATAAGAATGCGAAAGGATATCTACAGCACAGAACTTGCTGTTACATGAGAAATGCATGACTCAAAGAAAAACGTAAATGAAAATTAAACAAAATATCTAAAGGCTTTTACTATTTGGGAATAAAATGTACCACTTTTTAAGATGGGAGACTGCCCCATGAAACGGACGCCCTCACACTTAAACAGAGTTATGGACCAACAGGTTTTGATTATGTAATATTTGCATAGTTTTGAATAGAATAGAATCGTTTGTCATATGTAATTCAGGTGATTTGTTTAATCACTGAATAATGTCATTTAAAGCCATCCCTATTTTGTAGTCAGATTATTTAGATTATATATATTTCACGGAAGCAATATGAAAATGTACTATTTTTCTTATCACCTTGCATGCAGCTAAAAGTTATCAAAATGTATCATCATGATTAAAGAATCGTTTCATGTGTGTCCCTGCTTGTTTTATTTCTCCATTTTATCGCTCCCAATGGTCCGAAAAGTAAAGCGGGCTAAAATGGTCTATATTCCGCTTATTCATCAATAATTATTCATCTAGAAGAAATGAATTGTCCGGTAATTTTCTTATGACATGCAAATAATAATGAAAATGTTGTTGCTGCTGCTGCAGCTGATGATGACGACGACAACGACGATGACGATGATGATAATACAATATAAGAATGAGGAGGAGGAGAAGAAGTAGGAGTAGGAGGAGGACGAGGAGGATAATGATAATCCTTGGTGGTATTAAGGTGAAGATTCCTTTTAAGGAGTGACAGTAATTTGTCATTTTGCCATTCACTCGATAAGAACAATTGTCTTGAATTGATTCCCCCAAAGAGAATTCTCATCATTTGTTTATTTGATTGTGGATAAATGCCCAACAAAATTCATCTATTAGCTAGATCGACCTAATTTGCATCAACTGTGCAAATAGGGTTACGTAATTCTCATGGAAATGAGATGGAGCGTGTCGTGCACAAGCTCCCTTTTATTGGTCGATTCACGGCAACGCAAAGGAGCGTTGCTACGTAATCTTCTTGGTTCGAGGTCTGAAGGAAATATGATTTTTAACGACCCTCTCTATCCCAAATCGTTGCTATTACAAGGTGAAAACCAAAGTAAATTACTACCGCAAATGTATGTTTCGAATCATTCAGGATATATGTTTATTCATGTTGTAATGAGTGTAGTAGATAGTCTTTGATTGAGCTGTTCTGTTTGATTTTTTTCAGCCCGCACCTAATACGGGCCCAGTCCACAACAGGTTAAGATGCATTTTCATGAGATAAACTATTTCCTTTTAAGGTGCACTGATCGACCATGGCCATCACTCTAACAGAGCCTACGACGTCTTGAGCGAGACGCTCGAGCTAGCCGACGCCGTAACCGTAGCAACGGAATTAACCAATCAGGACGACACTTTGATCATCGTCACGTCTGACCACGCCCACACCATGGCGGTCCAGGGATACCCCAGCAGGAACAACCCCATTCTTGGTAAGAAAACTACCAAAAATAAGACCAAAAAAAAATACCATCATAGTCATGCACAATTTCACACCCGTCATCTTTATAATGTGTAAATCAGCTTGATTCGAGTTCTAACGTTGAACTTTCATCAAATAAAATGTTTCCCAATTTCTCCCATTCTACATTCCTCATATCTGTATGCTATGCTGGTAGAGCATGGTGTAAGATACCCATTAACTTCCCCAAGTTTTCACCCTGATCTTTGCCGAGAAAGAAAATCGGTTCCAAGTTACTGTAAGGTAGCTCCATTTTGAAGTTTTATACCCCCAATCATACCATGCTTTGGTTGATATCAATGACGGATTATCATAATACTAGAATCTAAGCATGGATCAAGATGTGCATCTGGAAACACGGCTGTTTGATAGGCAGTGTAATGTGTATTATTAGTACAGTGCTTGAATACCAATACCATTTTGAGTCTAGATTATCCAATGGCTCAAACCTGATTATGCTAATATTGCATTCGGTATACAATTAATTCATTTGGCTTGATTCATTTACAATTTGTGTGGTTTGATCGCAAATGTATATGCGGTGTAATTACAAAAGTAATTACAGAATTACAGAAGAGCTAATTTGAGAAAAAACAGGTGTATTTACCCTACACTGCTTTACCTAACCTTGATACTTCAGTCTGTAAATATGTCAATACTCTTAAATTATGATAACGCCAAGGTTTCTCCATGCGAGCTGATGAAATACAAGTTTGTTCACTTTATGAAATAATGAACACTTGCCTGAATTCAAATAACGTTTTTTTTCTTCTTTAGCACGCTTAGCAACATCAATGTCTTGATATTAAGAGCAAACTCTTTGATGTCCATACGTTCATTCCTCTTCAATCACTTCTTCGTATTCTTTTAGCTACACGTGTTTTGATTACACATCCCAAAAGTCGTGTATAGAAAACCACTTAATTAATAGAGTACCAAACTGGTGTTGTCATATTGTCACACCGTCTTCCGTTTCTCAACAACATCGATCAGGGGAGAGTTTCACTGGTCCGACATTGTCTAGCGGGCTAGTGTCGGGCACTCCAAATAAGAGTCCCCCCTCCCCCTCTGATCATTGATGTTTGCCCTATCCACTTGGCTAAGAACCATGCAATTGTCTTGAAAACATGTCCATAGGACTTTGCACTTCGGTACTCTATTTTACAAAGCAATCTTGAAAATGATCACAGAGGAAGCTTTTTAGTCTTGTTTTTATCTTTGCCTCATAAAGCTACGATTGACGAAGAGAATGAGAAGTCACTGGACGGGTTGCCTTACACAACCCTGATGTACGTGAATGGGCCCGGGGGCCTGGAGGTCGAGGCAAGCTGGGCACAGAACAACATGAGGCGGGACTACACTAATGCAGACACTGGTAAAAAGAACATGACCCCCCCCCCCCCAAAAAAAAAAAAAAAAAAAAAAAAGAAAAAAGAAAAAAAAAGAACAATAACAACAACAACAAACAAAAACAAAGAAACAAAAAAAAACAAGAAAAACCAAAAAGATAAAAAAAAAGAAGAAAAAGCTCCCAAATAACAAACCAACAGCAAACAGACAAAAAAGAAAGAAACGGAAATGGACTTTTCTTATTAAGTATAGAGGATGCATTAGGTGGATAGTCATTAGGTAGAATATGTGAGTGAGTTATAATAGAAGGACGATAAGGGAGAGCAAGGAAGGAGAAGGCGTGAAACAACGGAGGAGAGGAAGACGGAAGATAAGAAAATGCACAAGATTACGTGTCTTTGATACATTTCATGTTTCGGAATTTCCATCTACCACATCCCCCCCCCCCCCCTCGCAAGATTGTCTCTCTTCTAGAATGTTAGTCATATTGATAGCGTGCATGCAATAATTCAAAAGTTTCAAATTCTAATTGGGATGATGAATTGAATTGAATAAAAACAGAGACCCCACCCGCCCCAACCCCCCTCCCCCTACCCACCACCACCTGTCCCGGTTATTCAAACACAAAGGAATGCACATCATCATGATGATGCTAGGAATGATCAGCATTTATTTCTTTCATTTCTCCCTCTCCCTTTCATTCTCCACCTGTCTCTCGTTGTTCATTTTTATATCTTTGTATATCTGTCTGTATGTTTTTCTTCCCCCTTTTCTTTCTCTGTCTTTTGCTCTGTGCATGTTGATCTCTTATGTGTCTCTCTTCCTGTGTCTGTTTTTTGCCTGTATATCTCTGTGTCTCTTTGTCTTTGCCTCACTACTTCTATGTCTCTTTGTCTATGTCTCCCTTCTATTGTATGTATTTCTCTCTCTCTCTCTCTCTCTCTCTCTCTCTCTCTCTCTCTCTCTCTCTCTCTCTCTCTCTCTTTCTCTCTCTCTCTCCCCCTCTCTCTCTGTATCCCTCTCTCTCTCTCTCTCTCTCTCTCTCTCTCTCTCTCTCCTCCCCCTCCCCTCAGAATCCCGTGATTGGGTGCAGGACGCGATCGTGCCTCTTCACTCGGAGACCCACGGGGGCACGGACGTGCCAGTTTATGCTCAGGGTCCCTGGGCCCACCTCTTCATGGGCGTCCACGAGCAGAACTATATCGCCCACGCCGTCCGCTATGCAGCCTGCCTGGAACCCGGCCAAGCCAACTCCTGCGAAGGTGCAGCGCGCGTGGGACCTGATACCGCCGGCCTCCGCGAGAAACGAGCCCGCCCTGTTTATGCTCCCAAATCACTTTAGACGAAAAAAATAAGATTTCTTGTCAATATAACTTCCTAAATCACAAATTTGCATGATAATGTGATTGACAGAGTAAGACGTATACGGTAAACTGCTCTTTAACGATTTTATGGAAAATGTGTTTATGATAGGTACATTGTATCCCCATTTGATAAAATCCAAACCAAGACTTACTAATCAAATTGAAGGCTGTCGGTATTAGTGGAAATAAAAAGCAATGGTTTCAATATATTGTATACATCATATTTCAATATATTGTGAAAAGTGCGACTTTCTTACATGAATTTATGACCACAAAGTCATAGACATGACTGATTCGTCACCCGCATAATGCATAAGAACTGGGATAGTCATGATGGCAGAAAATTATATTCTGTCGTAAAATCCTATTTCTATTCGCTGGATTTAATCATATCAAAATGATGATGGCATAAATATGATCTGTACCACAACTATCACTTTGAACGCTACATGAAGATGGGCTGGAATGTATCATTCTAACAAACAAACCATTTAAAGCATCCATTTAGTTTAATGTAGTCTGCTACTTCCGACACCTGTGGAATTACATTTGATGGCATTAAACATGTGAATGAATAATTAGCGTTTCTTTTACTGTGTTCTTTTTAGTATAATAATATGATTGCGATTCCATATGCTTTCAGGACATGCTTGTAATGTGTAACAAATGTGTATGATGTCTAGTAATCACACTTTGATGGTCTGTATTATGTATGTAACTCATCCCAAGAAGAAAAGGGCCCTTTTTTTTAAAAATAAACATGGCATAAACTATATATAATAATCATGATAAAGGTTACAACTATACGTGTGCATCTTATACTACATGTATTTGATTTAGTAAAAATTCTGAAAGTTTTATGTCAGAAATGTGATTAAAAAATATGCCTAAAAATTAATCAAGCGTTTTGGATATGATGATCAGAATTGACCTATGTAATAAAGTTTGGGAAATTCTAAGAATGCAGGTTGTATATTGCAGTAAATTATTACTGTTTCTACATCCATTACCAGCATGACTTACCTATTGTCACCAACTCTACAGGCCTCATCTCCATCTCAGTACTTGTCACTATCTTCACCATCACTATCGTCATCGCCATCATCATCATCATCATCATCATCATCATCACCATCATTACCATCACCATCATCACCATCATCATCATCATCATCATCATCATCATCATATCAATAGTTATCACCATCGTTATCAGCAACTTCAACATCAAAAACTTCAACCGCCATCACCACCACCACCACCACCACCACCACAAGTGTCATTAATGCCCCAACCACTACCACCACCACCGCAGTCATCATCATCGTCATCTTCGTCATCATCATCACTTCCACAACCTCCTTACCATCACCATCTCCACTGCCAGGAATATGGAAGTGGAGAAGGCGGGACAGTATAGCATGTGTTTCGAAATGAGTTCCCCTCCTCCTTCCTCACCCCACCCCCACCCCACTCCTACACCAGAAGACCCTACCCCTAATCTAGCTTTAATAACTACCATAATAAAGTTATATTATGTTACGGTATGAGGTAAAGTTAGCCTATACATAACTTAAAGGCGAAAAGGTATCGAAATGACATAATCCAGTGTGTGAAAGATGGAGGGAGAGAGAGAGAGAATTAGAGAGAGAGAGACAGAGAGAGAGAGAGAGAGAGAGAGAGAGAGAGAGAGAGAGAGAGAGAGAGAGAGAGATATGCGGGGAGGGGGGCGGGGGGATTCAAGACATTTCGATACGGAGATGAGCAAACATGACAAAGATAACACATGAAATATAAATCCTAACAAACACTCTTAGGTGCTAAGAGTGTCACCACCCATGGAACCTAAATCAACAGATACAGATGACTGTATTACGCGTTAATATTGTGATTACATTACGAAAACATGTACTGGGCTCTCCACATGTTTTTCTGCTCTGGTAAAATCACGTCGGTCTTGGAATCTACAATTACTTGCTATACACGCAACGAGACACTGCTGGAAAACAGCTAGCATTATAGCGTCTGATTCTACTAGGCGAGAAATCCAAGAAATCACTGAAGCATGGTGGATTTTATACAAAACACCCAGAACGCATACTCCATGATCAAATATAATAGACTACACATGCAGTATCACCTTTCAATATCAAGGGATGCATAGAACATCCTTGCTTATACTAATCTTTTAGGCTTCATTCTTTCACGTATGCAGGAAACCCGTTCACTCTAACACAATATGACTGCTGTTTGCATAGCGCGTTTGTGACCTGATCATACATAGCACACAACTCCTAATAAGATTGCAAGTCATTCAGTAAGTTGATCGTGAGTTGCTAGGCCGATGATGTCTACTGACTTTTGTTATAATGGTGTCGTCTACTACCGATCGTTACTCGTCTTATGGAATGTTGTCTACGCCTTGGCCTTCCACCATTTATGATATCTGCAGACTAGTTTTATACCACACTCAGTCTGCCTAGCGAGTGGTGACTATTTTGGTTTCGCAACAATAATCGTCTGCTACTTCGAGTGACTTCTAGTTGAAATCCTCGTGCACTGAAGTGCGTGGAATGTGCGCTCTTTACCAACGTTAAGAGGGGGCATACGTAAAGTCACTTGATGCTTGAACCTCGGACCCTTGGGGAAAGGTTGAGTGGTTGAATCAATTGCCGAGATCATGAAGTCGCCAACACTCCTCATTCTCCTCCTCCTACTCCACATTTTCAAGGCAACTGTGGACGGGCAAGGTGCGTTCGGCTTATATTTAAACGTATTTATATTATCTACAGTACATAGTTTGGGAGGGGTGGTGGTGGTGGTAGTTGTGGTGGTGGTGGTGGTGGTCTTGGTGTATGGTAGGGTGGGGAGTCTCTTTGGTGGAGCTCTTTACTCAATAACCGCTTTAAGGGCATGAACTTAACATGATTGAGAGAGGGGCAAGGGAATGCGGGAGAAAGAGAAGAGGGTAAAGAGAAAAAAGAGACAGATGGACAGGGTGTGTGTGTGTGTGTGTGTGTGTGTGTGTGTGTGTGTGTGTGTGTGTGTGTTTGGGTGGGGGTGGGGGTGGGTGGGTGTGTGAGTGAGAGAGCACTGTAAATCATTGCAAGAATATTCACGCATGTATTACAAAAGTTATCGAAATTGGGATCAACAAGTTTTTATGGGTACCCTAAAATAACTGATTTATCATTGTAAAGGTTTGTAAACTGTGAGCCTTCTAAGAGATGTGGACATTATTCGATAACAGTGTAATACCATTCCTTCATTTACTGTTTCCGCGTTAGATAAGGCACGGCTCTTTGGACAGATTGTGTGTGCATATCATGATTGTCGCAGTGGCTTGCAAGGAGTTAATACCCTCTCAATGACATGGTAACACACACACATGTACTAAATCACTAGGCTTTTCATTGCTTAGTACTGAGAGGTTTGTTCGCACTTCTCACAGATGCCGAGTACTGGAACGATCTCGGTAAGGAGGCGCTGAGGGAAGCACTGGCCCTACAGAAGCTCAACATCGGACCTGCGAAGAACATCATCGTCTTCGTCGGCGATGGAATGAGCGTGCCGACCGTCTCGGCCGCACGGATACGGGACGGGCAACTACGGGGGAGGAGCGGCGAAGGGAACAGCCTGGCTTGGGACACGTTCCCCCATGTCGGCTTGATCAAGGTATGTAAGGATGCGCCCCCCCCCCCCCTCCCACCTTTGAAAAGGGTACATTTTTCTTGGGGGTATTGGCTGTTTCAAATGAACCATGTTCAAACTGTGAGAGCGGCTACGCGGTTCTAAGGGTCTATTGTGGATGAGTGACGGATATCCACGGTTTATATGTACGGTTTTAACACGGACTTTAGCGAAGCACAGCGATTTGCAGGCGCACCAGAGAAAGAGTAATAAAAAACTTACTGATGTGTCTACTTCGCATAAAAAATATTGAATAAACAAATACATTTGCGATAACAGGCGATGTGTGATCGCAGTTTGACAAACATTTATTCATCTATCCCCACACTTAGATCTTATTTTCATTGCAAAGGAAAATTAACTGGCTGCGTCAGGGCATTTGGTATGAGAATCACACAAGCATCAGAGTAAATATTTCACAATTTTGCATTAGATATATTATCATCTCTAAATAGCAAATTTTGATCTGAGAGAGTAAAGTTCAGTGAAATGCCCCGTGACTAAACATTCATTTAAGATGATATTAGAATCGTCGCTATGTTGGGCAAGCTGACTGGGGAACTGTTATGAGCAACTTCTGTTCCAAAGCTGCATATGTACATTTTTCCGTGCTGGATAGCCCTACGCAAATCAAACACAGATCGGAAAATGGGTCACAAACATGGATGGCCATTCACAGGAAGACGATGACACGGGTCCAAAGTCTAGAATTGTGTTGTCCCAAACAACAACCGGTCTAGGCCTGATAGAAATATGACTACGAGAGATGACAGCGTATGATAGGGACAGCAGATAGCATTGTGCATGTATTATGTGATAGCGCGTTGTTGTACAGACGGTATAGTGAACTATAGTGGGGTGATGTGAGTGCCTGGCCATGGGGGATATACCCTGCGATATTCCAACCAGTTAACCTCTTATGATTCAATGGTGCTTCCTTTGGCCTTTTCAGGATGCTCTTGCTTTGTGCCTTCCTCTTAAAAAGATTTAGCGACCCCCCCCCCTCACCTTCTCACATACCCCCCCCCCCCCCCCTCCCCGCCCCCCGGCCATTGTCGCGATGGGGGAGCATAAGGGAGGGGGTACTTATCCAGAGTGAGAGGAAAATAGGAAACTATGGCATTTCACTCGAATTGACGTCTAGGCATGTATTTTCAGTCGAACTCGGAGGAAAAACTCTATAGCGACTAGGATACAATATATTTGTTCACTAAACGAAACCTGAAATAACAAACTGTAGACTGTCCCAGCTGATTTCAATTAGATTTATTGCAATCCTCTCGCCATATCAACATTGAGTCAACACGCACAGTACACGATGTTATAGAGTAATACAGTATATGTATAATAGAATCTTGCTTGTCATCTCGCCCCGAGCAGACTTACAGCACGGACCATCAGGTGGCCGACTCGGCTTCCACGGCTACCGCGCTGTTCAGCGGGGTGAAGACCAAGACCGGTGTGCTAGGGATCGACGATCGAGTCAAGGTGGGCGATTGCGCCAGTGGGCGAGGTGGGAGCGTTTCCTCAGTGCTTACTCAGGCGTATCGGAGTGGTAAATACTTGATGACTTTCTGAAACAAATCTATGAGAATCTCAATAATGATATTTCCCCCTTCTTCTCTCTCCCCCGCTCTTTTCTCCCCCCCCCCCCCTTCACTCTCTCTCCCCCCTATCTTTCAATGTTGCTCACTGCCCGAGAGTTATCCCCTCAAGGTTAGATAAACTAGGTGATGGGTTGGTTTATTCTTTCATAACTATCTTGATAACTGGAAGAATTTCAGTTGTATTTTGGGGGTTTCAATTGATCATGAGATTATGACAATATGAGACCAGAAAATATAACCTGACGATTTTAAATGAAACTTTCTATCAACGAGATGGGACGATGTCGCTGTTTCCCTGTACCTCTTTCATGTCTTTATGTGCCACATCTGTATCAATTCACATGTTTTAATGTGAATATATTGTCTGGCAAACAAAAGGTTGAATCTTGACCTTTGCAGGGAAGGCGACTGGGCTGGTCAGCACTGCCCGCGTCACTCACGCCACGCCTGCCGCCCTCTACGCCCACGTTCCCGACCGTGACTGGGAGGCCGACACCGACATCCCGCAGACCGAACGAGGAGGACGCTGTGTCGACATCGCACTCCAACTCGTCGAACACAATCCCTTTATCAAGGTAGGTTCGATGTCGCCTGGTTTTTTCTTTTTGTTCTTCCTCTGTACGTACATAAAGAGTGAGAGAAAAGAAAAAAACAACAACACAATTTTAAGGCGCTTCCCAGGAAGCAGTAGATTGCAGATTCAAATCCTTATGGTTACAATTGTTGTGTCTAATTTGTTTCTCATTAATTTACGGGATGGAGCAGACTATCCTTACTACTACTAGGTATACACTCTATAAACTCCTTTCAAAATTGAAATTAATCTAGAAAGCCCTTCCACTAAAAATTCAGCTGTTTAACCTTATGCTATTAAGAGTTTTTGTACAAAACATAATTTGACTAGACTATTGAATAATAACTTTACATATTTGTGTGACAACTTGGAAAGATCATGTATGGATGTTTTTAATGTATTGATCTTTTTGTAAATCCATGATTTATAGTATCATACGTGACTTCTTGGCAAATGAATGCTCGTTACTGAAAGGGACATCCTGTTGAAAACACGGTTAATGATGGTGATTGACGAAAAGAATAAACAATCATATATTTTCTAATGACATCTATTTAAAGATCAAGTACATTGCTCTTCGCGGGGATGATTTTATATCTATATAATTTTTTCCTGATATTAACGTGTGCTTCGTTTTTCGTTAAAGTCGTTTTCTTGAGATGCATTGACATGTAGGACGTCCTCCACTGTGTTATCATCGATGCGGCTATTGTTGCGAATGTAGGGAAGATCCCTTTACATTGGTCTGGTGACTATAAGAACTATAATAGGCTCCACCCATCCTTCATCAATTTGAATATTCAGTAATCTGCCAGCTGGATTAAGGTCAGGGGTTACAGGTTACTCATTAAGAGAAGTGACGTCATGTATGCAGGATGGGAGCCTGTAGTGCTAACCGAATCTCCACCATTGCGATAAGCCCTTCTTTTTTTTATTTATTTCCAGGTAATTCTGGGAGGGGGCAGGCGGAATTTCTACGACCGGCGCGAAAGCGACCCAGCGAGAGGCCGGGAGCACGGCGCCCGGGGAGATGGCCGGGACTTGATCACTGAGTGGGGGTCGGAGAAGCACAATGCCCAGTACGTCTGGACTAAAGAGCAATTTGAAGCCGTGGATGAGGAGGAGACGGACTATCTACTGGGTATGGGGCTTGCTCTGCTCGTCTTTGACAAAAGGAAGCAACTTCTAACTAAAGATTCTTTTTTTGTGAATGAGCAAAATGTACGTGTCCATTACTTGCATGCATGAAGCGCAACATCACATCATGTAAGATTGAATATCACGCAGCACGATAAATATTTTTTTTCTCTGGACATTACCTGTATGTACCGAGTGCTAGGTACAATGTAAGAGTACAAATAATTCAAATTCGATTGATTTGTCACTTGCCTTCTTTTGTCATAGTAGGGAATGCAGTGCTGTTCATGCGTTAATTTTGCCTTTTGACATTAACAATACGTGTTATCCCCAATGGATAGTTTTTAGTATTGCACGAAACGATGTGATATATTTGAAGTTTATTTCAATCCAATAAAAAAAAATATGTTTCTTATTCTGGCTTTATATGACAAGTAAGTCCCTCGTTTCTTTCTATCCAATAATTCCGCAGGTCTCTTCGACGATGACCACATGAAGTACGACAGTGAGGCCGAGGAGGGCGACGACCCCACTCTAGCTGCCATGACCGAGAAAGCTGTAAATATCCTGCAGAAGGAGGAGAAAGGTTTCTTCCTGATGGTGGAAGGTACCAACTTATATTGACCTTCGTTCTGATGGTGGAAGGTACCAACTTATATTGACATTCTTTCTGATGGTGGAAGGTACCAACTTATATTGATCTTCTTTCTGATGGTGGAAGGTACCGACTTTGTATATTGACCTTCTTTCTGGTGGTGGAAGGTACCGACCTATATATATCTTCTTTCTGATGGTGGAAGGTACCAACTTATATTGACCTTCTTTCTGATGGTGGAAGGTACTGACTTATATTGACCTTCTTTCTGATGGTGGAAGGTACCGACTTATATTGACCTTCTTTCTGGTGATGGAAGGTACCGACTTATATATACCTTCTTTCTGATGGTAGAAGACACCATCTTATACTGACCCTCTTTCTGATGGTGGAAGGTACCGACTTATATTGACCTCCTCTCTGATGGTGGAAGGTACCAACTTATATTGAAATTCTTTCTGATGGTGGATGGCACTAACTTATATTGACCTTCTTTCTGGTTGTGGAAGGTACCGACTTAAATTGACCCTCTCTCTGATGGTGGAATGTACCGACTTATATTGACCTTCTTTCCGAATGGAGAAGGTACCAACTTACATTGACCTTCTTTCAGGTGGTGGAAGGTACCAAGATATGTTGACCTTCTTTCTGATGGTGGAAGGCACCAACTTATATTGACTTTCTTTCTGGTTGTGGAAGGTACCGACTTAAATTGACCTTCTTTTTGGCGGTGAAAGGTACCGACTTGTGTTTGCCATCTCTGCCTTCTTGTCTACATGTATGTATATCTGCCCGTCTGTCTGTCTCGTTAATCCAACCTCATTAACCCTACATTCCGTCTCTGTCTTCTGTATTTCTCTCTTTGCTACCGTACATTTTCTTGCGTTTGGCTCTTAATCAACCTCCGACCCGTTTCCGATTCTTTACCCGGCCAGACGGTCGCATAGACCACGCCTACCATCCAATCTGAATATCAGCCTATGTTTATATCCTGTCCAATGAAAACAGGTGGCCGCATAGACCACGCCCATCATGGTGGGAACGCGTACAACGCCCTTGGAGACACCATAGCGATGTCGGAAGCGGTTGCTAAGGCGGTGGAGCTCACCAGCCGATCCGACACCCTCATCATAGTAACGGCTGACCACGCCCACACCATGGGATTCGCAGGCTACCCACTGAAGGGGAATGACATTTTGGGTAAGAAAAGATGTATAAGTTCAGCTTCATAATAAGTCACCTTTTCCATTAAGGCATCCGAAGCCTGATTTGCATTTTCAGAAGTGTCCTTTCCATATATCTGTAGGAACACAGTAGGTGTGCCATGTGTAATATCTACAGATGTTTTTGTTTTCATGATAGTGTTGTTGTTGATGATAAGGAAGATAATGTAGGTGTTGAGGGTAGTACACATGATGATGATGATGATGAAGATGATGATGATGATGATGATGATGATGATGATGATGATGATGATGATTGATGACGATGATGACGATGACGACGAAGATAAGGATGAAAAGGAAGATGACGATGCTGAGGAGAAGAAGATAATAGAGTATAAAAATATTACCAAAGAAAAAGAAAAAAGGGAAAGAAGAGAAGAAGATGAAGACAAAGAAGGATATGAACAAGAAAAAGGAGAAGGAGAAGGAGACAAAGGACAAGCAGTAGCAACAAACTGCAGCAATAATGTTAATGTTATTTCTCTCCCCACCCATCTAGGACTAACTGGTGAGGAGGGCCTAGACCACTTGCCCTTCTCCACCCTGGGCTATCTGAACGGACCAGGTGGTGTGTTAACACGGGACAGCTATCACACATCGGGGGAAAGGCGAAATCTGGCGGAGGCTCCCATTAGTAAGACTCAGTCACTAGCTTCACCCCCCCCCCCACACACACACACATACACACATATTTTACATTTTAGAACTACATGTAGATGACAAAAAGGGCATATTGGTAGGAGAGGGTTTGGCGATGGATGGTAACGTCACCAAACGAAGCAAGGGCGTTGAAAGTCATAGTATACGGCAACGGAAACAGATTTTGTTATGACCTTGAACCTCATCTTTCCGAGCACGCCAAATTTGAAGTATTTCCAGAAGGGTGGGCATATCTCAACGAAGTTTAATATGAGTTTAATACACTGTTGTATGTTCTCTTCTTAATTGACAACGTCTGTTTTTTTTCTTACGGCGTTATGGGATAAAGATATGTGGGTAATCGATACGTTCTTTTTTGAGTTTCAAAGACAACATAACACGAACTTTACATGACCTTGTCACGTGTCACTCATGCTAGAACTCCCATAAACGTGATAGAGTACGTAGGCGTTTTGTCGATGTGTTATCATTGTTCGATTTTGTCACTAGGTTGGTCATTGATTGCAAGCATACTAACGAAATGATTGCATCTTTATTCCTTGTTCATTGTTATTGTCAGCTTATAATGCGGTTTTTGTTCTTGTTTTATTTTCTTTCCCTAACCAGCTGATGCGGAGTTCATTCAAGACGCCATCGTTCCGCTAACATTGGAGACGCACGGAGGCGATGACGTAGCGGTGTACGCGCTCGGCCCGATGTCGCACCTCTTTCACGGCGTACAGGAACAGAGCTACATAGCACACGTCGTCCGGTTCGCTGGATGCTACGACGACGAAGAAGAAAACATCTGCACGTCGGACGATGGCGGATATGATGACAACGAGCATCTATTATTGATGAGGCGACGAAAGAGCACGCGAGATCCTACAACTGGAGAACGCACGGGGAATCTTCGTCCGTTTCGATTCTTCAACCGGAAACGTGGGATATGAGAAAAGTCCGTTAGCTGTTTCTCCCCATGCTACTGTCTTTCATAGATACATAATGTTACCATCTAGTATATTTTATGACGATCTTGCCGTTTGACTCCAGGGTGTTGAAACTGCCCCAATTGTTACATTTATGAATAGACTTTGAGAACAAAACATTTTTTATACAAATATACCTCAACCCATTTCCTACGACATGTCTAGACCAGCATCGCGGAAACCCGAAACGTGATTATATTTGACACACCAAACATGCCCAACAACTGTACTATGCGCGTGCGCTCTGTTGATAATCAAACAGTGAATGTCGATAGATCATGAAAGCCCTGGTTCTGAGTAAGAAACTCACGAACCGTGTAAACCTGGTACCGTAATAAATACTTACTTTCTTTCTTACTGACATCATTGTACATATCTACCCTTGCTGCCTGACTAGAGAGATGCTCCAAACAACACGATTCTTAGCTACAGTCTCAGCTTCTTCTACAAACCACTCAAAGACAAGTCTGGCAATGTCTTTGCGAATAACCTCTTTCCATGCTGTCTTTAGATTACTACAAACATGGGCCAATATGACATTGCACTACGCAAGGGTTAAATCGTACGAGGGAGGACATCGCAGAGTCGCCATGTGAAATATTGAATTCATTCTACCCGGAAGAAGAAAGTCTACCACCAATAACCACGGCAACATCAGCGAGTACAGTACATAATCGATATGAGAAACGACAGATAACACTCAAAAGTCTCTTGTTCCACTCGTCAAGCATTGTTCGGAATTCATAGCACCCCTTTATGTACTATTAGTACATGTTGGCATACGTAATACACATTAGCATTTATGTAGAGTGCCATTTTGCCTGGCACTTATAGGCTTAAATCTAATGATTTCAAATGAACCCCGGAGCTTGATTGATTGAAGGTAGAAGGAACTGTTAGTAAGCCGAATATCTGGTACCAGGGTATTTTATTTATTTATTCTGCCATTATAAAGAACTCTTACCTATCATTCTTTAAGAGAAAGAATCTGCTACAATTGATATATTAGCGGAATAATCATAACCTAAGAGAATAACCACGCCCTTTATCGGGGACGAAATGGCCGCCCATGTTTGAACATAGATGGCGCTAAATACTGTGATTTTATATAGCTCTATGACTGTCACTGCCCGGCCCTCCACAAACGCACTGGCTAAATCAGAGGCGTGTTCAAAAATAATTGTGGTATTTTCTAGGCCTGTAGAGTACCAACGTGGTCTCGTCATATCCATTTTTTTATACAAGTTTATGGTTCTAAACACTATCTCTCAAGTGAGAAGATCACTAGTCCGATATTGTCTAGCAGGCTAGTGATGGGACTGCCCACTGTACCCACAAAATCAATTATCTTGACGACATGCCCATATGACGACACGCTTTGGTACTTCATTGGATTTTGTTAAAAAAAGCCTATATGAACTGAAAATAAAATTGTGTGTGAATGTGTGACGTAATTTATTTTGTTCAGATGCCACACGTACTGAATGCATGTTTGATATGATGTCAATGATGTATTGTTATTCGTAATCATCTGTGTTATATAACATGATTTAATGCTCCATGATGATAGGAAAGAAACGATGACGATCATAAATATGACCAGGGAGATGTGAGTGACCATGATGAAGGATCTGGTCGTGGACATGGTCGTGGGCCTGGTCGTGTCAGATAGAGAGAGGGGAAGAGAGATAGAGAGAGTGGGTAAGAGTAAGAGAGACATACAGACAGATAGAGAGAGGGGGAGAGATAGAGAAAGGGTGGGTAAGAGAAAGAGAGACGTACATACAGATAGAGAGAGGGGAAGAGAGATAGAGAGGGTGGGTCAGGTAAAGAGAGACATACAGACAGATAGAGAGAGGGGGAGAGGTAGGGAAAGGGTGGGTAAGAGACAGAGAGACATACATATATATAGAGAGAGTGGGTAAGAGAAAGAGAGACATACAGACAGATAGAGAGAGGGGAGAGATAGAGAAATGGTGGTTAAGAGAAAGAGAGACGTTCAGACAGATAGAGAGAGGGGAAGAGAGATAGAGAGAGGGAGAGATCGAGAGGGTGGGTAAGATACAGAGAGACATACAGACATATAGAGAGAGTGGGTAAGAGAAAGAGAGACATACAGACATATAGAGAGAGGGGGAGAGAGATAGAGAGAGGGTGGGTAAGAGAAAGAGAGAAATATAGACATATAGAGAGAGTTGGAAAGAGATAGAGGGAGAGATAGAGAGGGTGGGTAAGAGACAGAGAGACATACAGACAGAGAGGGGAGAGATAGAGAGGGTGGGTAAGAGAAAGAGAGGCATACAGAGAGAGAGAGAGAGAGAGAGAGAGAGAGAGAGAGAGAGAGAGAGAGAGGGGGGGGGAGATAGAGAGAGTGGGTAAGAAACAGAGAGACATACAGACAGATAGAGAGAGAGAGGGAGAGAGACAGAGAGAGTGGGTAAGATACAGAGAGACATACAGACAGAAAGAGAAGGTGGGTAAGAGAAAGAGAGACATATAGACATATAGAGAGAGAGGGAGAGAGAGAGACAGAGAGGGTGGGTAAGATACAGAGAGACATACAGACAGATAGAAAGAGGGGGAGAGAGATAGAGAGGGTGGGTAAGAGACAGAGAGACATACAGAGAGAGAGAGAGAGAGAGAGAGAGAGAGAGAGAGAGGGAGAGAGAGAGAGAGAGGGGGGGGGGATAGAGAGGGTAGGTAAGAGACAGAGAGACATAAAGACAGATAGAGAGAGAGGGAGAGAGAGATAGATAGAGTGGGTAAGAGAAAGAGAGACATACAGACAGATAGAGAGGGGAAGAGAGATAGAGAGGGTGGGTAAGAGACAGAGAAACATACAGACAGATAGAGAGAGGGAGAGAGAGATAGAGAGAGTGGGTAAGAGACAGAGAAACATACAGACAGATAGAAAGAGGGGGAGAGAGATAGAGAGGGTGGGTAAGAGAAAGAGAGACATACATACAGATAGAGAGAGAGGGAGAAAGAGATAGAGAGAGTGGGTAAGAGAAAGAGAGACATACAGACAGATAGAGAGAAGGGGAGAGGATATACACATGGGGAGGAGGGTGGAGTGGGGTGAGGGGTTGAGGGATTCATTGTAACAATGAACAAAACTGATGGATTCGTTTCATTCTTGTTCATACAAAGCTTATAACCGTTGAGACAATGTTGGTAAAATTTATTCCCGTATTCAAGCGAAGTTATCCCCCCCCCCCCCCCGCCCTAAGAATGTATAACAAAACAATAACAAAGAAATAACAAAGAAAATCCCCACCCCCTGCCAATAATATCTTTTTAAAAAGCGCATGGAAGAACAATAGGAAGAAGATCGCAGAACAGATATATAGCGAGGTACATGTGTATTTCTTTCTTTTACAATAGCATACTAGACACATTGCCTGGAATCCCCCTCCTCCCCTCCCATTTTCTTCGAGCACCTTCACTCGTACAAAAGGATCCAGTATCATGAATATTCATCAGTCATAAAAGTACCCATAAAGCGTATATTCCTTGAGGTCGGTAAAAGCAAATCGTTTACTAACTAAGATAAAAACAACTATTGGGTTGATGGTCAGGGTAAAAAACATTCTCCAGCAAGGATCCTGTCGTCATATAGCTCGAGTCCCGTAGGAGCTAAATGTTTATGCAAACTTTTTAAACCAAAGGCAAACAAACTTTGACCACCAGGAGTGGAGACTGGATAAGTCTATTCTGTGCCCCATATCATTGCATGTTCAAGTGAAATTCAGTTATCTGATGAAAGTAAATTAAATATTTATTCAGAGACTTTGTTATAGAGCGTTCCCAGGAGCAGCTATATTGGAGGACAAAACAATGGAAACCTGCGCATAAGACCATGAAAACAATGACTTTTCATGGTCTGATGCACAGGTTTGTATTGTTTGTCCTCCAATATGGCTGCTCCTGGGAACGCTCTACTGTGAGAGCCAAGTCCCTATCACATGAGCGCACCACAGGCATAAGAGGGTATATATTTGTATTCCATTCTCTCCTGAACAAACTGCTGCTCTAAGTGATCTGTGTGTATTACTTGTTCAATAGTGCATCAATTGGGCGAACTAAACCGCGATAATCCCTAGACTTTATATTTGTCAGATCTCAAGTACCCTTTGAAGCTTGAGCGCACCACAGTGTGAATAATGTCAGGGGTAGGTAAACTTGAGTGACTCCTACCTCAATACCAAGGATATTGGAGTTCAGCACCACTTCCTCTTCGTAGCTTTTTAAAGAGGGATTTTAAGCAGAAAGCACTTAATACGATTGTGCTTGGTTGCGTAATTCTTTCGTGAACACAATGCGTTATCCCTTTTCACAATGTTTTGTTTGAATCTTGAACTTTCCTCCTAATTGCGCAGTAATGCGTTATTACGATCACCTGTAATTCGTGATTCAGTTTCAATAGACCATTTTCGTTATGAAAGCAAATGTTATTCACCTCGTTCAGACAATGGTTACCCCAAACTTGTTCGAGGTTTGTCCGAGTAGCAACAAGTAATAGATTCAGAGTGAGTTCCATCCATTCAAATTGAAACACGAAATACAGGTGAATTTAATAACGCGTCATCAGGCAGTTAGGGGAAAATTGTGAATACATAACGATAATGGATTATAGACGTGATAGAGCACCGGAGTGTGACATCATTAGATTTTGAGCATTATTGTCAAGACAACTGGTTCTAAACTATGCGGGTAGAGCAAGCAGCGGTGATCATATCGGACCGGCAAACTTCTCACTGGAGTGACTTTCATTGTGTAGAACCAGTTGTCTTGACAACATGTTCATATGACGACATCACTACGGTACTCTATTGATAAAACTCACACTTGATTGATTGAATTTAATTTATTTCCATCAACATAAAAAAGCATATTTACATACATAGTAAAATATGATACAAACATGAAAAATACATTTCATAGATAAATAAACAAGTTATATTTGACATGTATTAACAAATTGAATGTAGAATATGAGTGGTTACAATTGGGGGAAAAAGGACGCCTGTAAAAGCCGTAGAGGCTTGATAGGTTAGGCGCACCTATATGACAATAAAATATTAATCTTTGCTTTGTTTTTGCTACTCTGTCAAACCTCATACAAATTTTGTGGTTATCATTAGTAACGTGTTGTTTGAACGACGTGCTTAAAATTTGAATACATAACGAAAATTATATATTGGGAGTGCTGAACGCGCTGTTCATCAAAGGGACATGTTGACGTGATCATGGTGATTGGAAACTGGGATAGGGGTGGGGTGGGGGTAGGGGTGGGGGGAAATGTGTGGCAACCAAACATGTTATCAACCAAAGCAAAGGCCTCAAAAGTCAGATCATACGGTTATGGATCAACACACATCTCACGAGTACACAGAAAATAAAATGAAATGTCATTTGGATGTTGTAGATGTGGGAAATAGTGTCACTCGTCACCAAATGTTTTACAAAGACTCATACCAGTCAGTTGCTGCTGCCCTGTTGTATAAAATCTCCAAATTCAAACTTTATTCTTTCAACCAATTAGAAACACGTACCTGTGTATGATTCTTTTTAGATTTACGCTCAAACAATTTTATGCAACGAAGCCTGCATCACACAAGTAGACAGACTTCAATAATTTCGCGACAAAAGCCATTGATTTTCTGGTGATGCCTTGTATTCATTGTTCATCAAAGTTGTTTATTTTTGTTTGTTAAATGAATAAAGAATTGAAATAAAACGTGAAAAAACAACAACTTGAAACTGAGTTATAGCGAAAGCTAGACTTCGAGGAGGTGGTGATTTCAAAGATATTATCGTTGGAGCAGGGGCGTAGACAACGGGGGGGGGGGGGGGATGAGGGGGATGCATCCCCCCCACTTCACAAGGTGGGGGGGATGGCATGTACAATCATCCCCCCCAGGTTTGGGGGAATGATATTTGCTTACTTAATAAGTCATAATGATGATAATAATAGTAAAAGTAATAATGATAACAACTATAATATTAATAATGATAATTATCATGATGATGATATTAATCCTCATCATTATTGTAATCGTGTTTATTGGTATTAGCCGCATTCACACGGTGAAAGCCAATTCAGACGGTAAAAAAGAAAAAATCTTACAAGTATTTTGTGGTTTGTCTTCACTAAGCAAAATAGCATAACTTTTTATCAAAAAGGTTTTGGGCAAAATAATTTGGCAGGATTGATTCTCACCTTATTGACTAACTTCCGTGTGAAAATCACATTAATCCAAATATCCAATAAGTCATGCAAGAGTGGGCAATTTTAAGAGGCAAAAATATAACTTTTCAAAAGTCACAAGGGTAATTTGGTGTTTCTGTCATATGAATTTCTGATGAATTCCATTTCTGGTGCATAACTTATGTCATATGTCCTTTCATTGTTAATCATCCATCTCTCGATGCACCCACACCTATCCCGACATTTTTAACCCTTTTAAAAAATACTCCTCCCTCTGGAGTTTGAAACTTTTAAAAACCCTTTATTTAAAAAAAAATACAACTGGATATTTTCACAAAGATGTAACATGATCTGCTATGTAAACATTGGTTCCTTCCGTGTCATGCCTGTGTGAATACACTTTAAAAATCGTAGAAAATAAAGAAATGCCAAAATGTACTGTTAAAATGGCATGAACAATTACCCTTGTGACTTTAGAAAAATCTACATTATTTGCCTTTAAAATTTGCCCACCCGTGTATGACTACCGGTAATTGGATTAATGTAATTTTCACACAAGGGTTAGTCAATAAGTTACGGAACAATCCTGCAAATTATTTTGCCCAAAACCGCTTCGATAAGAAGTTATGCTATTTTGCTTATGGGGGGGGGGGGGGGGGGTTACTTTTTTGTTGTGTTTAGAAAACAAAAACACGTGGTGAGTCCGCTAAGCAGGAGGCATTGTCTTCCTCAACTTTTTAAGGGGAAAATATATGTGAGTGTGTCCCTTACACAATTCACAGCGTGAATTGATTTTTGGATTCTAGGATGGCTCATAAAAAGAAGTTGAAAACATCTAAAGATCACTTCTTTTTCAAACATAATGAGAAAGAAGAACGTGATGGCGAACAGCCGTCTACATCAAAATCGAATAATGTCGGAGAAAGGCCTGCATGTTCTTACGGAAGTTCAACCAGAAGAAAGTGTCGTTGAGGATGATGGAGCATCTGAGGCGAAAGATGATAATGAAACTGATGCCGGTTTTAACGACTGGGTTAGCCCCAATCACCCCCAACTTCTTCCACTCCCGTACTAGAAACTTAAACCGCAGAAAATTCTGTTTCAAGCCAAATGGTACCCAAACCACCCCTGGATCCATTACGAACCCTCCCTGCATAATATGTGTCAGTCCATTCCGTACTCGTATGCCACGGTGTGTAGAATCCTCGAAACTATGACTGTCCATGGTCCATTTAAGGCGTAGAACAATGTATGTTTGTGTGTGTGTGTGTGTGTGTGTGTGTGTGCACGCTTGTGAGTGTTATTTCGCCTCATTAAGTATGCATCAGATTGCACGATTTCAAGTTCAAAATTGCAAAAGCTCCCTACCGTGGGAGGGGGGGACACCCCCCTCCCACACCCTCCCCCCGGCTCGGTCGCTTCGCTCCCTCGCTCGGGCGCTTTCGCGCCCTCTCGAGCGTTTGCAGCCCTGTCATCCCCCCAGGTGTACGAACCTGTCTACGCCACTGCGTTGGAGTATATACTGCTGATTCCTAACATCTGTCATGACTTTGCAAATTGGCTACCCTGTCTTTTAAATGTCGTTTAATCGTACCAATCTAATATTGCCGCGCTGATGGCCGTTTAAAGAAGCCCATGGGATGATTCTCTCTTTTGGGAGCATGAAACCAAATACATCAAGTGCCTGCATGGTAATTTTATATTGCGTCGGGTAGTATGTCTGGTATACAGGCACACACACCCGTTGTTGTTAGGCACCTAAGTAAAATATCGTATCATGCCTAATCGGGACACAAGCACGTGTTCCAGAAAGAGGGAACGTCTGCATCCCACCTCCACCCCCACCCCCCACCCCCACATTGCCCCTGTACCAGCACAAACCCAAACCAAGGTGGATAAAAACAAGAAGGATGTTGTGCTCATAACAACGTTTTATCAGTCCTTTAACAACAACAACAACAACAACAACAACAACAACGAAAAACAATCTTGAAACGGACCATATTCCTTTAAATTGTTAACGGCATTACAATCAAATCTTAAGCACCAACAGCCTTAAAATCGAAGGTCTGTTTCATTCAGGAAGTTACATAAATATTTGTCTCTTCCATAAAAACGTCCGCCCATTTTCGTCACCCGTAATTCGAAATTGAACACAGAATTATCACTCCTTAAAGTCTAACCACGTGATCTTTACTCCGGGTTCTAATACTGGGCGATTATTTTGTTGATGAGTAAACGTATCAGCCGTAATAGTGGTCATTGAACAATCGCTGTCTTGGGCCTGGCTGTTTGACTTTGAGCATTAAGGGGAGACTTTGATCCCACTTATCAAAAAACAATATATGTGAAACCTGAGAATCGTATATCGTTTGCTCCACATCAGCATACGACCACAAGGATTGGGCAACACTCACAACCGTGCCCAATACACAAACTAGTTACTACAGTAGCACAGAAGCGGGGAGGTCCCATGTGGGTGTAAGCGGAATCTGCGGTCCAGAAAGGTGCCACAGTCTATTCAGGGTTTAACTCTAAGGCCACTCGGAGAAAGTGAGAAGTATCGGAGGAAGAAAGTCAGTCTTTAAGAAGCCAACATCAGACACACACCATGAGCGGTTGGGCGTCTGTTTGCGTTGTCGCCTTGTTAGTACTGGTGGGCGTTGCCTACGGACAAGGTGAGCTACATTTTAAAAAGAAGATATTAAAACTTGTAATATGTTCTCCATTTGTTTAAGTTACAATTCATCGGATGTCTCTGCCAATATCGTTTTCCCGACCTTGCCATGTAACACATTTTACAATAAACTCGTCGTAGCTTCCCAGAGATAACGATTAAAAAGGCACTTACGTACAATATTGCGCATATTTGTATTTAGGGTTTCTGTTTAGGGACAAAGGGTGGGGATGTGATGGGAATATATTCCAGTTCAATTTAATTCAAATGGTTTATTGAAATGTTTAAACATGGTTGACAGCATACAGCTGAATTGCACATCTTTTGCATTCAAATACACAAATGAAAACAATCAAAATATTACAAAATACATTCCCATTGAATGCACGTACATAAAATATATAACAAATACGACTTTCTACATGATAAACTAGATATTGGTTATTGAAATTGATGCAAAAAGAAAAAAAATAATGGGATTTGTTGTGTTTTACAGAGGTTTTGTAGAAATTAAATTTAACGAGGTTGAGACGTACTACAGGTGTACTTTGGAACCGTTTTGGTGCGACAGGTGAATTGCTTATATTTGTGTCAATTAGGTAAATCAACAAGAAATACCTTAGTACTGGTAGCCATGATTTGCATAAAGTGTTTACCCAAGGCTATGGCGAAGTCTTAACTTCTTACGTAACTTCTACAACCCGCTGATGGTAATAATTGAAGTTGTTGGAGTGCGCTACTATATGAAGTGTAATTTCTACCCAAATAATCCTGTTTGCTCTCTTTTGTATTCTTTCCATGACATAAATTTGTTTGGTCTTGAGGACTTCCATTAACTACTGGTGTGCAGTATTCTACGACTAGCCTAACACCATACATCATAGATTGGTTAGCTTGGCCCAATAAAAATACAACACCACTTTTCGCAACGATAACTTTTAAGATGATATTTTAGTGTATGAAACTGCAAGAAAAACCTATTCCATTTGCTTCAGTGGTCATGGAGAATGAGGATCTTTGTCAGCATGTCATATGTCCATTTCTTCCACATCTGACACTTAGATGCCTTTGGCATCGAAATGAATGGATATATTTTACTAACAACAATAATTTATTTCCCACACCTTTCTACTATTTACAAAACTCAGAAATTTTATTTCCTTTACTACGTTTAGTTTATTATCTATGTCGTCACATTGAAATAGAAAGAAACATGCCGTCACTTTCTTATAAACAGATATATTTCTGCAAGAACACATTAAAAATTTTCGATCATAACTCCTTACAAAATCTGAACGGAATGGACATCGGACCTGACTGACAAAAGATCCCCATTCTCCATGACCAATGAAGCAAATCGAAAAGGGCGTTTTCCAAGATGAAGGTACTAAGTTATAGTTTCAGACCCTAAAATATCATTCTGATAATTGAAAATCTTAAAAGTTATCGTTGCCGAAAGAGCCGTTATATTTTGTTTGTTTGTTTGTTTGTTTTTGCTTTTTTTTTGTTTGGGGGGGGGGGGGCAAACTATATATATGGAGAAATTAAAACGTTTTACCATGCGGATCATAAACATTATGTATTACTCTTGTTAATGATTTCTTTAATGTTGCTTTCCCATTTCAAATGATTTTGCGCGATAAGACCTAAAATGTTAACCTCATTCAGATTGGGTAGAGTTATTAAATTCACAAGCTACTGAATGGGTTGTAGAGGATATTTCGTAAAAGCAACCCTTATAACTGAACATTTTGATAAGTTTAATATGAAACTATTGTTAACAGAAGTCCATTCTTCAAGGAATTTAATTTGATGTCATAATTGTGAAGCTGTACCAGAAAAAAACGACTTTCAACAAATGTTAGATAGTCAACATACTTGAAAACCGAAATGGGAAAATTCATAGAGGTATCGTTGATTAGAGCTAAAATAAGAATAGGGCCTTGTGGTACACCCGCATTGTTAAATTCAAAATCGGATAGTGTAACATGAAGTAAAACACTTTGCTGGCGACATTCCAAAAAAGTTAAAAATCAGTTAGATGATGATATGTAAATGAAATAACTTTTGTGATTACAATATTGCGATCTACCGGATTAAATGCTTCAGAAAAATCTGTAAGAACTAAATTTGATGTTGATTCAGGTGTGTTAGCAGTGCGCTGAATTATTCACGAAGTAATCTAATTAAATAATGAAAAGTTGATAAATTATATAGATCTACATATATATATACATACATATATATATATACATCCCCTTAAACAATGACATGCTCTCTCGGATGTACCAATATAAGAGCTATAAACATAACAATAACAAAATTAATCAACAATAATGATTATCATAAAGATATCATCATTATACAACGCACAGTAGTTTCTTATAATCTTTTTAAGTGCTTTGTAATATTCCTGAATTCTTTTGAGATTATTCTAACAGTTACAACAATACAAGCTGGAAAGCAAATTTGCGTCGATACCCCCCCCCCCCCCCCCACACACACACACTTTTTGAGATGTACATTCAATTGCACTGGATATGTATGCCCGCGCTAGAGAGAGAGAGAGAGAGAGAGTGTGTGTGTGTGTGTGTGTGTGTGTGGGTGGGTGAGGGGGGGGGGGGGCGTCCACCAGCTCCCTCTCCCCTCCCATTTCCCACCCTAACAGCACATATCCCACTTAACTACACAGCAATCTGCAACATGTAATACACTCCCCAATCAAACTGGGGAGACCACTTTATTTGCTGCGATGTCACCAACTCATCACTAATGACTATGACTAATGACTAATGGCACAGAAAGAACAATATATTGACACGATACGCTTAAAGTGGTCAGGTAATAACAGCAGGTTGGAGAGAAAGATCAATAGTCACAAACGTGTTTGTATTTCAAATTAAGAAACAAAGTCGAGAGAGCAATGGGAGTTTCATTTTCATGAAGGGTCTTAAAGTCCAATTTTCCATTTAAAAAGACGAACAAACCGTATTGTTCGTTAAATCAAACATTTGTTATCTGGGTAGTTCATGTATGTTCTACTGTGTTACACATATTAGGATGGGTATCGTAAGCAGATATAATTGTTGTGATGTATCCCCCCCCCCCCCCCCATCGCCGTCTTCCCCCTGCTGACCTTACATATAAACACAATGAAACGATCGCAAGTACTCACCTCGTGTACGGTAGCGTTAATTGAACACTAGTCATCAATCATATTATAACACTGCCATCATAACACGGCAGCTACTAATTGAGTACATGTACAATGTATCAGCAATGTATCAACGATGATGATGATGATGATGATGATGATGATGAATTGTTGTTCTCGAATATGTAGCTATCATTCTTATTCTTATCAATGATAATATCGTCATCATGTAGTTGTATTTTAAAAGATGGCACCCTTTCTGATTGAGAATTAAACTTCTGTGTGTGTATAATAATGCGTGTGTGTGCGTATATGTGTGTGTGTATGTGTGTGTGTGTATGTGTGTGTATGTGTGTATGTGTGTATGTGTGTGTATGTGTGTGTATGTGTGTGTATGTGTGTATGTGTGTGTATGCGTGTGTGTGTGTGTGTGTTTATGCCTGTGTGTGTGGTGTGTGTGTGTTTATGCCTGTGTGTGTATGTGTGTATGTTTGTGTGTGTGTGTATGTGTGTTAGGTGAGATGACACTCTCCTGAGCTATACTACAGTGATTGGTTCTCAAGTAATACCCCATCCAAGGCTAGCGCTCATTTTATTTTGCCAAACAGTCAGAAGGACAGACTATGGTTTAAATCAGATAATAACAAAGTCTGCTTAGAGTGTCACCCGAGTAAGGGGATACGAGGACGAAAGTTCATTGTTTGTTGACGTCATATATCATACTTTGGTCAGCCCATTGTGCACGATGCTAAATTGATACGAATGAGTAACATAAATAGTATACCCTGTATACCGTATCATATCGCTATTACAGGTGCGTGTGTGTGTGTGTGTGTGTGTGTGTGTGTGTGTGTGTGTGTATTCGTTCGTTCGTTCGTTCGTTCGTTCGTAAGCTATTCGTTCAGTTTATTTGATTAAACATCGTTACATGATTATAACAATTGAGTAATTATATTTAATATTTTCAGCTATTTTATTGTAATTAATTTGTACTTACAAATGCATATAAATATATAATTTGCATGATGGTTTTGTTTAATTTGTGTTGATATATTTAAACTGATTGTATGAATTTAATTTGTATCATTATGGAATCAGAATAAAGCTCATTGGAAAACAAAGTGTGTAGATATGTGTGTGTATGTGTGTGTGATGAGTGAGGTGGAGGGGGGGGGGCTGACCCCTCTCCCATCGACTCCTTTTATAGTATATAAAATAGGGAGTTTTCGATACTTTCGAAACGCCAAACGCATTTTAAATTTCGATTTAGTATACTTTTTCTCACAGACTTCACATTTCGATAAATGATGCTCCGACGTAGAACACCCTGTTAACAAAGATAAGAGAGAGAGAGAGAGAGAGAGAGAGAGAGAGAGAGAGAGAGAGAGACAGACAGACAGACAGACAGAGAAAGAGAGACAATGAGAGAGACAGACAGACAGACAGACAGAGTTTAAAGAGGGAAATTTCATTCTTTCATATTTATTGAAGGTAGTTAATTACATGTTTATGCTATTTTGTTTTTTTCGAGATGTATATGTTATTCATTGATTGATTGGAAAGGAATACGTAGATTATAAACATACGTATATGTATAAGTACAAATGAAGGAGTTGGGACGTAGCTGGACCTTGCAATTTTATTCAAAGCTTTTGGCTGTTACGCCTTCTTCATGCTTGCTTGGCCGTGGGTTGCTTGTGCTGTCGGTACGCTGGTTGTGGTGTGTCGTGTGTACGTGTGTACGTATATATATATATATATATATATATACCACGATATCAACCGATAGTAACAATACATACGTTCGATTTCGTGTACATGTTTAATATAATTATATGTTAAGGATTTCTTGTGTTTGGAAATCAAATCATATTTTCTATGTTGAACATTGATTGTAAACCAATGTGATTGTTTGTAACAAAACACAATGAGATGGTCGACAAAAATTAAATTCCAATTCCAACCCCAGATGCGGAGTACTGGAACAACCAGGCGAAGGATGCCATAGAGCGCGCCATTGAGCTTCAGAAGCTGAATATCGGTCAAGCCAAGAATGCCATCGTGTTCATCGGTGATGGGATGAGTGTGCCGACCATCACGGCAGCCCGCATCAGGCAGGGCCAGCTACGGGGCGAGACGGGCGAGGAGAACAGTCTAGCTTGGGACGATTTCCCACACGTCGGCATGATCAAGGTATATAACGACGCTATCAATGTTTATATTCCACATACTAAGAATGTTGCTTTATGATTGGTCAAGAGTTGATCACGTGATGAGGCGTAGTTTTTCCTATCAGATCACCTGAGAATGAAAGTTCGTTACACTCTCGGTGATAGTACTTTTTGGTTTCGCTGATCTCTTCACTCCTCACAGTCCTAATGCGTGATTAATATTCTGAGTACGCGCGAAATAAAAGTGCGTTACACTCGAACTATCACTTGACATCTAATGCGTCCTAACGCGCGTCCTAATGCGCGTCCTAACACGCGTCCTAATACGCGTCCTAATGCGCGTCTTAATGCGCGTCCTAACGCGTGTTCCCCATGGCAGCGGCTCGGGGTTATGGAGATAAGTAAACATTAACTTTTTACGTCAAATTGTCATTTTTTGGTATAGATAGTTGGTTTCAGATGTGGAATATAAAGCAAATAATCAGCTTTTGGTTTCAAGCAATGAGACGAGCTATCACTTCCTCGACGATCTGAATGTATACGCTATTTTTCCTCAGCTGCGCTTCGGAAAGATAGCTACATCCAAATCGCCTCGGAAGTGATAGTTCGTCCCATCACCCTCACCAACGCTGATTATTTGCTTACTATTATCATGGTATTATAGATAACTAGCTATCTATTATCTACCTCTCTTTCTATACTATTTCTCTTTCTAAATGTATCTAATCTATCATGTCTATTCATCTATATTAATTTATTTACATCGAGCTATATATCTATCGACCTATCTACATGATCAACATATCTTTATTTGTATCCGTCTATGCTTGCATTCTGGTGCTCCCTGACCAGGAGAGTATTCATATAACCTTTATGGTATATTTACTTCATTAGATATTTCTCTATCTCTCTATCTATATACATCATCTTATTTAATTTGTTTGTGGTAATTAGATATTTCTCTATCTCACATCTACATCTTCTTACACCATCTTTAATTCTCTGTGACACATCCCTCCCATCCGCTCCACCCAGACGTACAATACAGACGCACAGGTGGCGGACTCTGCTGGCACGGCCACCGCCTTCTGGTGTGGTGTCAAGACCAAATCTGGAGTGATCGGGATCGACGACCGGGTCGATCGAGGCGACTGCACCAGCGGACAGGGAGGCGAGGTCGACTCTATTCTGACGCAAGCCTACCAGAACAGCGGTGAGTGTATATGTTGATTGACTGATTAATTAAATTATTGATTGATCGATTATTGGATTGGTGATAAGCCTGGTTTAATGCCCGATTGATTAGATTGATTGATCATTAATTGATTGATTAATTGATTAATTATTTTTACTTTTGGACAAATTTGGACCAAATTTGTGTGTATGAGATTATCAATTCAGAACACAACAATGACCACTGTGTATCACACCTATCATTCCACTGGAAACTGCCATCACAGGGCGTGTTTATCAACTTTTCAGAATTTCAAACGCGCTTCCAAAGGCCCCTACGAACGCGTTTAAAAAACAGTGCGTTTATCAACTCGATCGCCCAAGTCAAAAACCGGCCTTGTCACTGCGCAGCTGTACTGCGCTGTTTGATCGAGAAATGGAAGTCAGATGCGGCGCGCGCTTTTTGTTCTGAGAACTGAGTTTTCAGAAACCAACCGAAAACACGTGGTTTAAGGCCGGCTCAAAACACCTTTGCATTTATCAACTCCCTGAAACTCGTTTAACAAAAATTAAACGCGTTTGGAAACCTTAATTCTACCAACAAAAAAAAGTTGATAAACACGCCCACAGTGTCATTAATAATGAATGATACTTCTGGCAGATAAGAAGTTATGGGTTGACCTACGTGATGCACAATAGCCATTGTTGTGTTTTGAATTAATTGTGTGATACACATTCATTTTTATATCTAAATTTGCCCAAAGTGAAAGTTATAATCAAATATTCACATGATTATTACAAGAATAGTAATCAATGAAATGTCACAAAACCTGCTTCTAAAAAAAATGTACATCCTATAGACTGTATATTGTTTCATATCATGCTTGATTCGAGTTGTAATTTATTTTTGATTATCGTTTCAAAAGTGTCCAAAGTGTTGTTAACACCTAGTAGATACGAACTGTCTTATCCAAGCCCTGTGTGTGATGTCATTGTTTACAGGCAAGTCCGTAGGGTTCATCACTACAGCCCGCATCACGCACGCAACTCCAGCCGCCCTCTACGCTCACTCCGCAGACCGCAACTGGGAAGACGATTCGGAAATCCCGTCATCTGAGAGTGAGTGTGACGACATCGCCGTCCAACTCGTCCGAGACAACACCTACATCAAGGTAAGGTGGCTGGACATGTTCTCCACTGTTCAAGGTAATCCGAGGCGGTGAGAGAGGGAATATTGCCCTTCATTTGCATAATTTATGTTCCGTTTAAGGTAATCTGGGGACGTCGAAAGTGGGTTTTTATCTATTCACAGAGTAAAACTTGATCAGCAAAGTGCTTATAAATATTAACTCTGCACAAAGGCAAATAATACCTGATACTGAAATAAATAAATAAATAAATATATATATATATATATATATATATATATATATATATATATATATATATATATATATATATATATATTGTGAAAGAAATGGATGAAGAGAACAATGGTAAGCGTAGCTTAAATCAAGCTTAAATCTACCCTTTGGAAAAATTGGTTATGCCGAAAAAATGTCTCTGCCGGGGATCGAACCCGGGCCCCCAGCTTTGAACGCCGGTGCCTTAACCACTAGACCACAGAGACGGGTTAGTGGCTAAGGCGACCCCGACACGATTGACCGTCAGATTGACAAATTCTCGACACTATACCAATTATAATTTCCTTTGTTGGGTGCAGGTGGGTTTTGAACAATGACAAGCCGCCATGCCTCAGCTGGATCAAAGCTAGTACTTTGATGCAGTACACGTATGGGAGAAAGTATATCAGTCTAAGAAATTATACATATACAACAGCTTTGGCAACTCTTTTATTTAAATATTTTGTGAGAGAAATGGATGAAGAGAACAATGGTAGGCGTAGCTTAAATCAAGGTTCCCCAGAGCTATCTACCCTTTGGAATGGAAATATATATATATATGTCTCGCTCTCTCTCTCTCTATCTCTCTCTCTCTCTCTCTCTATATATATATATATATATCAATGATTAATTAATATTTATTTAGGAACTTGTTATCTATAGCGTTTTCATTATCTTCTATTTTGTATTCACATTTTTATCTTGAATTCGAATAGATTGTGAAAGTATCGTACTTCTCATAAAAGCTTTAACAGCTTCTCGGCATTATTAAAGTAACAGTCCACTCTGAAATTAAGTTCATTCTGATAAAAGTAGAAAACACTTGAAAGAAAAACATGTTAGTGAAAATTTGATGAGCATCTGCTAATGGATAAGAAAGTTGCGATCGTTTTGATGTCGTGACGTCACGTGCGAGATGCTCTCCCATAATAGTTGTGTACTAAACTGTTGATTTTCTCAAAAGGATATGCATTTGATGCACAATTCTCTATGAAAAAAAGCAGTACATGGAATAATACAGCACACAGGATATGAGAGAGCACCTCACATGTGACGCCACGAAATTAAAAATGTACAAGATCATAACTTTCTTATGCTTTCAGGGATTTTCGTCAAAACCTTCACTTATATGTTTATTTCATATTAATGCTTTTATTAAAGTTGAATTAAGAAGACGATCCCAAATAATGAGATATTTGCATTAATATCATCCTTATGACACTAGCTTACCTATGAGAGACCTTTTAACCCCCTAAAATAAGCTTAGAATATTAAATTTAGACGATTTATCCCTCACCATATTTTCTCTGATCGCTCCGGCGATGAGTACTCGAGACTATTGTTCGAGCACTGTGACGTCACGGACGGGATTTGGGTCACAGTGAGAAAGTAAACAAAGCGAGCAGTGCAGTATATTGTGTGCAAAGACATACACGCTAGTACAATTATGAATGAATTTACTTTCACGTCAGAACTTTTCTTCTATTGTTATGGTTTTATGTGAATGATTTTTGAAAATAAATGAGAATTAAGCAATGTCATATAGTCAATGATGTGTCTCTAGTGTTCCAATATTTCTCATTTGAAGCGATTTTACTGCCTTGTCTTTCGACTTCAACACCGCGGATGAGAGACAAAATTGTAAATTCAATGTAATAATCAGTGCATCTGGCAATCAGTTGGTGATTATATGTGTGCGAGAACTTGTGAAACAGAAAATGCTCTACGCAGATATGTGGTCGTATTTATTCTCCAACGTATGTAAAAACAGCGAGATCGAGATCGAAAGAAAGCTTATTATGCACAACGAAAGTCAAAGCTAAAGAAAGCCAACATGCACAAGTTTCTCGCGATCACGTCACAACATAAATATAGAGTACACGTGCGCTGGCTGCAAGCATGCACACACACACACACACACGAGCACCCATACGCATAGCATGCAGTATACTGGACAAGTTCAAGCAAGCAGCGCGCTCGAGTGTGTATGAGCTGGGTGGCGATGGCCGGATCTACTTTACGCTAGTATTCTCAAGTTGTAGAAAATAAGAAAATCAAGTGAAAATATTGACTAATAACTCATCGTTTGCAATCTTACTTCACAATTTAAGACTTGAAAACCGTTATTTATACTTTTTTCTACATAGGGAGAGTAAAGATTTGTATATATGGTTTGTAATTGTTTGATATGGCTTCCTTTGAAAAACATTGGTAAAATCTTCTCTCTCTTTCTGCACTGATTTTTGTATTGATACCAGACACTGGATATTACCCAAATCCCGTCCGTGACGTCACGCTCAGCGTGTACCTATGCGTCCAAGGCTTATCGGGGACTCTAAACAGGCTAATTTATATCGACTTTCAAACCAGAATATTGAGCGTTCAAATGAGTTTTCTGATATGCTCTCTGTTTGAACAGCCTATATGAACTATATAAAGTGTGTATAACCAAAATTTACGGGAATTCGCGCCCTTCTTAATTCAACTTTAAAGCCAACTTAATTTCAAAGGTGAACGCAACAACGTTCATTGTGCAACCCACCTGACTATATATACACTGGAAACTGCCATCACAGTGTCACTAGAGGAATCTCTAATGACATTGTGATCAGAGCCATCTATATACAGTGTTTGACCAACTCGGTTTCTTTCGGTTACAACATGGCACATATTCTTTTGTTATTCGTTTGCCCAACAAAGCAACACGTGCCATGTTGTTACCTATTGAAACCGAGTTGGCGAAATTTTTTTTATTGATGGCTCTGACTGTGCTGACAGTTTCTAGTGTATTGTCAAGTGGGTTGCATAAACTGTGTTGCGTTTTGAATTAATTATCTGATACACACAGCAATTGTGCTCCTGATATGTCATAAATTCAAAATCTAATCAGATATTCAGTGGATTATTACAACAAAACAAATCGATGATTTGTCGCGAAACTTGCCCCCGAAAATGTTGACATCTTCGACTTTTGCGAGTTGTAACTTTAGTGTTATTATTTTTCAAAAGTGACAATTTTCGTTAAAGACCGAGTATTTGTAATAACTTTCAGGTGATCTTGGGAGGTGGAAGACAACGTTTCTACCCCAACACCGTGGTTGACGTCGAGTATACTGATCGAAACGGCTTACGTACAGACAACAGAAGCCTGGTCGACGAATGGCTGGCCGATAAACAAAACGCCCACTACGTCTGGAATAAGACAGCGCTCGAGGAGGTGGACGTTGCCAGCACGGACTATCTCCTTGGTAACAAGAAGAAAAAGGATTTTCTTTGTATGATATAGAACTTAATATATTGATTTAATTTGTTTGATTTCATAAATATATTTCCAAAAGAATATTCATAATTTTCAAATAAATATCTTAAACATATCGAGCATGAGGGTAGAACAGCTGTTGCATAGCTTGAAAAGAACATGCTGTAACATGATAGAAACTGAAAACTTCCACATGTTCTGTTCTAAAGGTGACATTTTGAGGCACAAAGGCCCTTTTTGGAAAGTAGACATGGTAGTAGAAGAGTATTATAACACAAAGATCATACACCGGACACTTAACATAATCTGAAAAATGCGATCAATATAGATGGTTATGTAAAATAAGGCATTAGACAATCTTCATTGAAAATCAAATGGACAACTCTCGAGATTGGCAACTGGAAGCGTTTGTGCAAAACCAGTGAATTGTTTAAGCCAATTTAGCAAAGTTTAAGGTTACAAATAATCAATCAGGACCGTTACGCAGTAAACACATAAGATAGAAAGCTCCAGAGACATATTTTGGGCGTACTACCGTTATCCCCCCCCCACCCACCAGGATTGTTCGAGGGGAGTCACATGCGATACGCCAGCGAATCTGAGGAGGGCAACGACCCCTCGCTGGCCGAGATGACGGAGGTAGCCATCAACATGCTGAAGAAGGAGGAGAAGGGCTTCTTCCTCGCCGTGGAAGGTAAGGCGGGCTGGCCCAACGTGGTGCGTCATTGCGTCAAGTCAGCGCGTCATGACAATGCGTCAAGTCAGTGCGTCAAGTCGGTGCGTCATGACAATGCTTTAAGTCAATGCATCAATGCCAATAATAGTAATAATAATAATAATGATAGTAATAATAATAATGATAATAATAATAATAGTAACAACTTATATCTTTATAGCACTTTACAATCAACGTGCTTTGCAGGTAACAATTAATGAACAAAATAAGACAAGGGAACAAAACTGAATTGTTTAAACATGATGTAATAGAGGAATGTAAAAATTGAAGAACTAAGTTGTCTATGCCTTTTTCATTAATGTTTTTTTTTTAATTTGATATAAACGAAATGATATTAGTCATGGAACAAATGAAGCCTAATAGAGAGTTCCATGTTGCGACCGTCAGCGTTGTTACGAACCATCAAACCCGTGCGATGTGCGCTATACGGATTCAATGGTTCGTAAAAACGCTGAGCACGAAAAGAACCAATGCGCCAGTACGTCATGCCAATGCGTCTAGGGAATACGTTAAGTTTAACACTTTTCTGACAATTAGAATAAATCAGTAAAACAAAAGTATGGCTAGCTTCAGTATCAACACTGATTTGTCATGAATTTTGCAGGTCTCAGTTTTAACACATAAGCCTATGGGTAACAGATATGTGTCCTCGTGGATATACTGCGTAGCGTCCAATTTGAGCTGAGAACTGTGTGTATCACAAGGTAGACGGAGGAAGAGTGAAATAAAGGTAGTACCTTTGCGATGGACTTGAGAAACGAGAGTGGACACAGACTATTCCATTGCAAGCGAAGTCAAATTTTGCTTCAAATGACAAAACACATGATCATGTCAGCATGACAAGTCACATGAGTCTATTTTTCTATTCAAAGTATACAAAACCAAAACCCCTTGTTTCAACACCTAAAGCAAATACGAGTGGTTAGACCAGTCTATAGGCCCATGCAGCTCTACTAGCCACATCATCTCTTTATCCAATGAAAACAGGCGCCCGCATAGACCACGCCCACCACGCCGGGAGAGCCTTCGATGCCCTTGGAGACACTGTAGCGATGTCAGACGCCGTTGCTAAGGCGTTGGAGATGACGAACGAGGAGGACACATTGATTATTGTGACGTCAGACCACGCCCACACCATGGGCATGAGCGGATATCCGACGAGGGGAAACCCCATTCTTGGTGAGTGACATCAAGCTGATTTTTGCATTTATAACTGGAAAGTATTAAAAGAAAATCCTTTTCATTTTTCTCTCGTCACGTGTTGTTGATGTTGCTGCTTTCGTTCTTTTTTCTTTTCGTTCTCCTCCTTCTTCTTCTTCTTCTTCTTCTTCTTCTTCTTCTTCTTCTTCTTCTTCTTCTTCTTCTTCTTCTTCTTCCCCTCCTCCTTCTTCTTCTTCTTCTTCTTCTTCTTCTTCTTTTTCTTCTTCTTCTTCTTCTTCTTCCCCTTCTTCTTCTTCTTCTTCTTCTTCTTCTTCTTCTTCTTCTTCTTCTTCTTCTTCTTCTTCTTCTTCTTCTTCTTCTTCTTCTTCTTCTTCTATGTGCATATCCTGTCACAGTATTACACGACTGTACGTCTGTACCCATGGTTACTGTTGTTTCCCCCTTTAGGCTTAGTGGATAATGCGGACGGTTCTGATGACCTACCCTACACCACCCTGGGCTATCTGAACGGACCAGGGGCTCAGATTGCCCTGCAGAGTTACAGTGACACCGGGATGCGACCCAACCACACGAACGTCGACACGGGTGAGTTACAGAGACCCCCACCCCCCATCTCCCCCCCCCCTCTCTCTCTACCTCTCTCCCTCCCTCCCTCCCTCCCTCTCTGTCTGTCTATCTCTCTCTCTCTCTCTCTCTCTCTCTGTCTCTAGTTCTCTCTTTACCTATCTCTCTCTCTACCTCTCTCCTCCCCCTTTCTTTCCCCCCTCTCTCTTTCTTTTTCTGTATTTTCTCCTTTGCTATTTCTTTTTTTTATCATCCTTTCTTTCTTTCTATCTGTCTTTTTGTCATTACACTCACTCCCTCTCCACTTTCTCTTTTAATGCGGCCGCATAGACATTGATGTATTGATCAAACTAAACAAATGATTAATCCAGATCCAGGTCTCCAGATGTTGGTACACTTGGCATGGCCGATGCGTTTTACTCATAAAATGAAAGCACGCTTTCGGCTTAGATATTGACATGAGCAATCTCTCCTGAAATCGTGACATTTGAATAAAAATATTACGTATTAAAACATTCATGTACATGCATGTAAATCAAGAAGTAAATCTTTATTTCATATCTTTAGCGACAACCTGTCCAAAGAGGCTACAATTCGTTGAATACCTGAAACAACATATATCCTTCAGACATTTAAAATCATGATGAAAGCGACCTATACACATCTACTACCAGCTTATAAAGACCACTTTTATTTCTTTGCTCTCTTAACATGCTTAACCAGTCTTTAGAAACTATTGAGAGTATCGTGTCGGGTTGTTATATCGCATATTAATGGCGACAAATGACGCGACACTTTGTTATGATTGCGTTAAATCTTTGAAGGAATTATCATACATGTATCGTTTAAACAGGGTTTCTTATTTATTGCTTAAACACTACTGCCCCAGTGGGCCCTATATCATATAATGGTCTTTATACCAATCCTAACTAGCGGACAGAAACACAAACAGGACACGAAAGCAGCAGGTTGCGGACACATTATGACTGATATTGTTCTGTATAACCTATGCAACTATATTGGCAAAATCTGGATTATTTTTGAGACGGATATTTGAAATTGACCATTTATACACATAATTGTTGATTCCCTCCTCACCCCACTCCACCAATCTCCAGCCGACCGCGACTTCCACCAAGACGCCATCGTCCCGCTCGGGTCAGAGACGCACGGAGGCGACGACGTGGTCGTGTACGCGCACGGCCCGATGGCGCACCTCTTTCACGGCGTGCAGGAGCAGAGCTACATCGCGCACGTCGTCCGGTTCGCAGGCTGCTACGACGACGAGGAGGACAACGTGTGCAACATGGTGGACCTCGACCCGTGTGGCTCGGCGACCCTGATATCACGGTCCTGGAGCCTCCTAATTGCGTCCTTCTTGCTCAGATATGTCTTCTCCTAGAGTGAATCCCTCATTAGCATATTCCTGCTCATTAATTGGTCAAAAAGTGTCACATGACCACAAAAAGTTCAATTGAAAAAGTTAGAGCTTGGACAATACTACAGGGTCCACATTTCCATGGCAAGAACAATCTTAAAGGGATGTCCACCCTGAATTTCAGTTGGTTTAAAAACAAATGCAGGAACATTAAAAAAACATATATGTGAATGTTCGATGAAAATCCGTCAAAAGATAAGAAAAAAAACCGATTATTCAAGGTTTTAATTTTGTGACGTCATGTGCGAGATGCTTCCCCATACATTGTGATCTCAAAACAATGTAATATTCACCAGGCAGCAAGCCGAGTATTATTTTGATATAACTTTCAAAGAAGCATACCATGGAAACAGCGAATGAACTCTCAGCATTGCAGCTTATCATAACATGTTAAAATGAAGATTATTGTACAAATAATGTTATGTACAGTTGGAGAAAGAGAGGGAGAGAGAGAGAGAAAAAGAGAGAGAGAGAGAGAGTGGTGTATCATATACCTGACTCAGTGATATCTACAATATGCATATGAAATTAAGATTTTGTATATTTTGAAAGAAATTCAGAGTACTTTGAAGCGAAAACAATCATTATACGAAATATACAGTAAGTTTAGATATACGTGTTAGGTTAATTTGAATCATACAGCCCATTTCCCTATACGAGAACAAAATAATTGTATAAGTATATTGATCAATCTGATTTGGATGGTATTGTAAATAGTGGAAAATTTTCAAGTTTACGTAATGGTACATAAAAAATAGAAAATGCTAAAAACTTTATGGCTACATATGACACCAGAATGCACATTATCATCACACAATTGGGATTAGTTTTATAGTTTCACATCAAATTGTTATTCTGAAAGAATATGCTTCTCGAAAAAAAATGCTTCAATTGTAGATGTAGTCTGTTAAAGTTCTAGGCCTGTATCGTTTTATATATGATATCTCTTTGACGCAATACGATGGAGATGGAAATAAAGTGATCTATATCCATTTAGATTAAATCTTGACTTTATTTACTTGCTGTGATCATCACTGATATCATACCTTATTAGTACGATATTTGTTGTTTTTGTTGTTGTTGTTGTCAGTCGGTCAGATGACCTAGAAGAATGGCATCCTGTAAAAACAATTGCATGAGAGCAGATTGCTATTCGGTGATTACAAATATTTGACACTTTTGACAAATGATAGCGGAAAAATAAACAACTCAAATTAGGGTTGAAATGTAAAAGTCATCAAGTTAAAGGATGACTTTTTTTTTTTTTGGGGGGGGGGCGCAGGCTATTACGGTCATTAATTTAATGGGTTGTTGTAAATAATCCTTTGAATGTTTCACTAGATTGTTGTGTTTAAAGGGCCCCTGTCATCAAAACGTATGTTGACTTCTGTTGATGAAACATAATATGTACATAGCAAAATGTTCTTTATTTTTTCTCAGCACTGATAAGCCCCGCCTCCAAAATATCCTCCAACTCAAGATTCCCCCTGTGACATCATCAGAGGTAGAAATTAGCAGGATAATAAGCAGAATTCATGCACAACATTGCAATGACTACCTCCACCTGCCCACAAGAGCATTACATGTCTTTACACAATACCATCTAACAACCTTTCATGTGGGAATAATCGTTTCCTAATGTCAGAAATGTGCTAGCTATGTGATGCTATTATAAGCACTTGCAGGTAGTCATTGCAATGTTTAGTTTGTGCATAAATTATGTCTATTGTCCTGCTAATTTCTACCTCTGATGATGTCACATGGGGAATCTTGAGTTGGAGGATATTTTGGAGGCGGGGTTTATCAGTGCTGAGAAAAAATATAGAAAAATTATTTTAAAATATAGGAAACATATTTCCATTGAACAGTTAGTGATTTTATTATATACATATTGAGTTGAATCAATAGTAGTCAACATACATTTTGATGACAGGGGCCCTTTAAACAAATTAGGACAAACATTTGTGTGTGGATCAGATGATTGGTTTAGTGCTACTTGCGCATTTCGCCTATTAATACATATACGTTTGTTAGTCGTAATTCTGTCCAATTGTGAAAATCTTATTATGGATCTAAGATTTCGCAAGAATATTAATCAATTAAATGTCATAATACTTTCTCCCTCCCCCCCAAAAAAAAAAGGGGGAAAAAAAGAAGATAACATCTATGATGACGTCATGATGTTCAAATTCCAGCTTGATTATTCTTTTGGTATAATTTTTCGGTTACAGTTCGATATTCCGAAGTTTCGTTTATTCCGAAGGCTCGTTTTTCCGAAGGTTCGTAATTCTGATACACGTAAATTGCCTATACTTCGATGCTCGTTAGTCCGAAAACGAAAAGGGGTTCGTTAATCCGAGCAGTTGTCGCGTAACGTTCGGAATAACGAACCTTCGCAATAACGAGTGCTTCCCAATTTTTCAACAGTGTCAATTAATTTTTAACACCTAGAATGCGGGTGTCACCTGCTGGTATAGGTTTTATGTTAGGTTTTATTGCACTTTTAATATTGAATTTAACACCCTCGGTGCTACATTTATCAGCACTCAGAAAAAAATTAGCACGTATCTTGGGAAAAAATAAAAAATCTTTTTCTGGTACGGTAACATCCCTCGCAATTTAGTCTCCGGACTGCAACCACTGGCAACAATGACAAATCCTCGCTTTATCATGTGAACAAACTGAAAAAATCCCGCCGTCCCATCCCACCTATCATTTTCCTCTCTATTTTCCCGCCCATCTCTCTCTTTCTCTGTTTTTCCGTTTCTCTCTCCCGCCCTCTCTCTCCCTCTCTCCTTTTCCTTTTCTCTCTCCCCCTTCTCCCACTCCCCTCTTTTTTTCTCTCTCTCTCCCTCTTTTCTCTCTCTCTCTCTGTATGTGTGTATGTGTGTGTGTGTGTGTGTGTGTGTGTGTGTGTGTGCGTGTGTGTGTGTCGCTACCTCCCTCTTTCATAGCCGGTAGCATACCGTACACATCGGCTACCAGCCAGTCCCCGTGGCGTAATGGATCAGCGCATTGGACTTCTAATTCAAAGGTTCCGGGTTCGAGTCCCGGCGGGGATTATATTTTTGATCGACAACTTGTAACTTTTTCCCTGTGGAATAGAAAAAAAACATGCTTTGAAAAAAAAATGCAGAGTGAGACAAAAACATGTACATTTATTTTTTACCCGGGTGTAATGAAAACAAAAATTGAAATAGACACCGTACCCACCCCCTCTCTTTCTCTCTCTCTCCCTGTCTTTCATAGCCAGTTTCATAACATATCAGAAATAGGTTCTTTTTAAACTGTTCAACACCTGGCCAGTCCAGATCACAATCGAAAACTTTAAGCGTTCGGTCTTTCCACCTAGCTTCTATTAACATTTAAATGATACACGTACATGCATATGATTATTTATTTATTCATTTATTTATTCATTCATTCCTGCAAAGTTCACCAATAACAACAATGTGATACGAAAAATGGCATATTTATAAACACATGTGACAAATAATACTCTATCAAAGATATGTACAAAGTATCAAGACATACATACACTTGTACACAGTTGAACATACAGAGGTCTGACAATATAAGCTTACAGCTTGAATGGTTGCCACACCTTTCTTATAAAAGAAACAAAACAAATGCAGATAAGATAACATTCAATATAACATGCATTCAAAGCAATACTTGCTTGTTTTGATATATAACCCTTTACCTACACTTTATACAAAAATATTATAAAGAAAATACAAGCGAAAATGAGAAGAGATGGGGGGAGGGGGGCGAGGAGAGGTTACCCAATAACCACATTAATATGGAGTTTTCATATTCATATCAAAATATATACGCCAATGATATGAATAATACAAGAAACAGAAGCAAAACAAAAACAAAAATGTCAGGTCGGTGTCGACTAATAGACCAAAAAACAAACAAAACTACAAAACAAATACCCTAAGAACATTAATTAGTCATAGAAACTACGGTCCACACAATGTAAGATAATCTCACATCAAGTTAACAAAACAAATTGATTGCTTATCATCAAAACAAGGTTATGAATATATGCTAGGTTCACACTGCCGATCAGATCAAGTCGATCAATCAATACACGATCGATACATGGTCAGTACTCGATCTGCACTAGACCGCGTAGACCAACTCGACGTCTACACGATTTCTACACGATTTTAATTCGAGCAGATCGGCATATGCGCACAGTGATTGAAGAATTGGTTGGCGACAGCTATTCACTTGGTTGTAGGCGACAGAGCTACGTAGGTGTTTCTGCACATTGACGGAGGGTGTGTCTATGGGGGGGGGGGGGGGGGGGGTGAGAGGTTTTCATGAGAAAAGGGAATCAACCATATAGACAGACGCTCTTAAAATATTTGCAGTATTCGGCAAATTCGTACCCCTGCCCCGCCCCCTCCACAATTGTCCATGCTGTAGGCTATATAGAGTCAGTGTTCATACTAAAAAGGGCGCAAGTTCAGTCCCATACGATCATTTTTGTGTGTAGCTCAATACTTCACGAACTACAATAATTTGAAGGCTATATTATAATGTGTACATGAAATCACTATCTAAACCAACAGCGTACCAAAATATCAACTCACACTAAACTCTATAGCATAATAATATTTGAAATGATAAAATTTGACCAATAATTGATGGAATTGCCTATATAAAGTAACAGGGACATTGGCGGCTCCGCAAAAACAATGACATGTTGCTTCTTCTCGGCTCCGTCCGACATTGTTTCTTTGGGTCGCTTTTATCATTAGGCCTATTGTCATCGTTATTATGACATTGTATTTACGAACACCATGATAACTATCATTGTCATAATCTGTATGAACTCTAATTTCGTAATTATCAATGTTATTACACTTATTATGTAACCGTTATGGGCAATAGTACTTGCAGTAACTGTAGTAAAAATTTGTATAAACATCATAGTTGTATAAGTAGTAGTAGTAGTAGTAGTAGTAGTAGTAGTAGTAGTAGTAGTAGTAATAATAGTAGAAGTAGTAGTAGTAGCAGTAGTAGTAGTAGTAGTAGTAGTAGTAGTAGTAGTAGTAGCAGTAGTAGTAGTAGTAGTAGTAGTAGTAGTAGTAGTAGTAGTAGCAGTAGTAGTAGTAGTAGTAGTAGTAGTAGTAGTAGTAGTAGTAGTAGTAGTAGTAGTAGTACTAGTAGTAGGGGAGAGCGGGGTAAATACGGACATATAATTTCACACTTCTGTATTAGCATAACGAGTAGTCCCATCATTAATGGACATCGTATAATGTACCTATGCGGTATACCCTCATTATGGCAAAGATAATGGCAAGCAGCGTTAATTCTTTTTTACGTTATCTTTAAAAAAAGTACTGCCAGAGATGTCCGCAATTCCCCGACCAAAAGTGGGGAATTACGGACATGTGGTGAGGTAAATACGGACGGAGGATAAGGTTGACTGTTTCGAGCCTTGCCTTATTAAGCTACCCCCTCCCAACGCTTAAGCAATCGAAGCAGACACAAACTATTCCGTACATTGTTCTCTTATCTTGCCTTCAGTGAAGTTTCTTAGTCCAAACCTATGCATTGAGAACCGTAATAATTATGTATAATAGGTTTATCATTTGATCTGGATATTATTGATCCATTTGTACAAGTTTAAGCTAAGCCTCATGTAATTTCATTCGGTAATGAGAAGATATCGGACTGATTTGAATAACTAAAATGTTAATTCAGCTTAGATTTCTTTTACTTAAACCAAACACGAGCCATAACACAAAACGCAAGGTCTGTGGAACACGTTTTATTCTTTATTTAAAAGGAACTGCATAACCAATCTTTCAAGAGAGTTAATGAATTACCGTTTGAGTCATTGTGCTTAAATGAGAAGAGTAGTACTAAGTAATGCTCAGTTTAACATTTTGTGAGAAATGTGAAATTTACCAACAATGTGGATTTTTAAAGCAAGTTTAGATGGCAAGTCTTTCCTTGAACAACGAAAAACAGTACTGGGAAAGTACGTCATTACATGCTGCAACTACGTGTGCTCGGCGAGTTGCGTTTGGATCGATCGACTGCGGTCGAAAAGTACTCGGGATGTGATCTCGTGGTCTGGTGTCGGTCGAAACGTAATCGAGTCCAGTCGAGTAGAGATCGATAGCAGTCGTGTATCGTTCGTGTAGCAGTCGAGTCATTCATGAAACGGAGTCCGACGATTCCTGGATCGAGATGACCGGGAACCAATCGTGTAGTATTCGAGCATAAATCGAGATGATCGGGAACTAAGTGGTTGGAAAATTCCATCGCGACCGAACAAAATTTCTATACGACCGTTTCCCAATCAACTCGACCTCTTCTCGATCACTACCCGAACTGTTGGCGCTCGGGCTTCCTACTCGATCATTTTTGACTGTCAAAAATTATCGAGAAGGAAGCAGGAGCGATGCCGATCAAGGTAGGCTAACCCCGAATACCCTTGGCGAGCGAACGCGATCAGGCCAAAATAGCTTGATCGGGATTGATCGAGTTGATCTGATCGGCAGTGTTAACCTAGCATATGTGACGTTTATGTGCATGTTTACCCCTTAAAATGAGATGAAATAATTACCGTGGAAAGTGAAAGAAAAGAAGAGAGAGGGAGAGGATGGAAGAAATAAAAGCGAAGAGGGACACAGTGATATGAACAGAGAGAGTGGCACTACGTGTGTACAATATAATGTGTAAAATTGCGACGACTTAAAAGGCAGAGCTATATTTTATCCAAAACAAAAGAAGTACATGTATGTGTGTGTGTTTGTCTGTGTCTTATTCTCTCCTTTATTTTTTCTCTCACTCTCTTGTTCTTTCTTGCTCTCATTCTTTTGTTCCCTTAAACCACTCAAATTGCCCATTGCTCACTCTCTGATCTTGTTTTTTCTCTCGCTCTTTAACTATTCATTCCTTTCTTTTTCCCTTATTCTTTTGTTCTGTCCTTCTCTCATTCTTTAGTTCTTTTCTTCCCTCGCTCATCCTAGTGTTCGTGCTTTGCTCTCTTTACTTCTTTTGTTTTGGATAAAATATAGCTCTGCCTTTTAAGTCGTCGCAATTTTACACATTATATTGTACACACGTAGTGCCACTCTCTCTGTTCATATCACTGTGTCCCTCTTCGCTTTTATTTCTTCCATCCTCTCTTCCTCTTCCATCTGCTGCTGCAATATTATTCATTATGACAGAATGTAACAAATGAGAGGGGGGTTGAATAATTTTGCTGCCAACTGTACACACACATACATTCATATACACTCGAAAACAAACAAACCTTATCAATTGGACTATGACATGAAATTGGACCCTGTACTATCGTAAAGTATATCACACTCCGCTGATATCAAAGTCCCTGGCATTGATGCCTTATCTTTAATAATGGCCTCCTTCATACTTAATAAATCAACATTGCCACAAGAAAGGTAGGCGTGGGGCCTTGGAGACACGCGCACTATGCCACACGCGGTGCACAAGCCGTTTCGCGCCAAAATGAAATGCACAAAGGGCTGCGTTGGTATTAGGGGTTCCTTTCACGGCCACATGCAGAGTACCCAACTCTTCCTATTTATGGCCAAACTATAACATTGTTATTTGTAGGTTTTTTCGCGCCAAAAATGAAAAGATACACTACATTTAATTTGTTTATATTTTCCATTATAGTTATTTTCTATGGAAATAGTATTTGCATCACTGTTCTTTCATATTCTGAGCACTACCGATTGTTCTTTCACTGTTAACTATCTTATATATGGTTATAAAAAGAGTATGAAAATTTATACGTATTATTATGTCATGATACTGAAGAATGGCGACCTTGATAAAATTTTGGAATGCCTCAAACCGATATCTCATATAATTCCAGATAGTATTTTAAACATATGTTCAAAATTTGGTGCTTGTCGTAAGAAAAAAAGTTAAGACATGCACTGAGGGAGGGAACGAAGTCCCCCCATGATAACAAGATAGTAATTGACATGTAAGGCGCTATATTAATTTCGAGGGGGGGGGGGTCCTCCTTGTCCCCTCATCAGATGAGTACCCGACTACATGTGTATGTTAGATTATCCTTGGTTACTGCACAGTTTGGATAAAATTGAGAAAACACTCTTTTTTTCTTAACATTTTGGACCGCAAGGCGCATTTCTGGTGGGCGAGGGAGAAAGTGGGAGGGTGGCTAGTTCATGACAGATGGGATCCCCGTTTATCCCATTCTTACAACCTAATTAGGTCATCTTTTCCGAGGTGACTTCTTTCAACTTGGTTAAAAGACAGTCATGTACCTTTGAGAAAAAGTAACAAAACCAGTGGACTTTGGATTTGGGGGCTTCCCCCCCCCCCCCCTTGCCACTTGCGTAGCATAATTTTAATAACTTAGTTACCTATTATTAGTTAATTATTATGTATTCTTCTGAAAAAGTAAAAAAAAATAAGAGGAACTGGAAGCATTTTTTTTGGCGGGAGGGGGGGGGGGGGGGGGCTACCACCTCCCAGTTTCTTGCCATTTGTGTCCTCCCATTCTAACAACTTAGGTACCTAATACCTAAGGATGGCTCCAGTTATTTATTCTTGAGAAAACCTACTAGAAAAATAAAAGAAAACTTCCCCCTGGGGCGTTTTGGGGATTAACCCCCCCCCCCAGCCTTCCCCAGCCCCTTGCCACTTGTGTACCCCAAATTTAACAGGTAATGTTCTTCTTCTTCTTCCGTTGAGTACAGTCCTCTTTACAGAGTATAGTCGTACTTGGCTGAGGCCGCAATCACAAGAACACACGACATTTGGTGCAGTTGAACAAAACTAAACTATAGTGCAAGTAAAAAGATGCATCTCAACTGGAGAGCTAACGGAGGGAAAGTGGTTCCAGGTGGCTCCTGAAAGACTCAGTTGAAGGAGCCAAAACCACTATTGTAGGCAGGACATTCCACAAGCAGATGGTACTTGGGAAAAAACTGTTTTGGTAGGCGAGGATTCTACAATGCTGCTGTTTGAATTGTAGGCAATGTCCTCTGGTTGGTTCAGACGAGGCATACAGGAAAGGTGGTGCAGCTGGGATGGCGATTAGACCATTGACGATTCTGTACATCATGATGACTTTGTTGTGAGCTCGTCGTTCATGAAGAGACTGCCACCGTAGTTCTTTCATCATCTGAGTGACACTGCTCTGTCGGTCATAATCACCTTTTACAAATCTAGCTGCACGCCGCTGAACCATTTGAGTCTTAGAGATGAGCTCGTTGGTATGAGGGTCCCAAACTGAAGAAGAGTACTCAAGAATTGGACGAACGTAGGTCTTATACGCTCTCTCCTTTATGCTAGCTGGGCATTTCCTCAAGTTTCGTCGGAGGAAGCCAAGAGTGCTGTTACTCTTTTTACAGATGGCGTTAATATGGGGTTTCCAGCTGAGGTTTCGTTGAAGTATAACTCCAAGGTACTTTGCTTCATCAAGGGTGCGGAGAGCAGTTCCATGGATGGAGTAAGGAGATGCTCCAATTATGAGATTTCTTTGGTTTGAAATCCTCAGCACCTCACACTTGTCAGCATTAAACGACATGAGCCATTTCCTCTCCCATTCCTGAACATTGGCTAGATCTCTGTGCAGGAACTCAATGTCATCATGGGAGTTTATTGATCTGTATAGGAGGGCGTCATCAGCATATAGCCTGATAGAAGAAGAGACACAATCAGGGAGGTCATTGATGAAAATCAAGAACAGGAGCGGACCGAGGACTGTTCCCTATTACCACAGGAAGATTCCTATCTAGTTTGATTGAAATCCAGTTATCTATATATTTTTGAGAAAATGTCCCAAAATAACCCCCCCCCCCCCCCCCCCGGCCTTCTTGCCATTTACAACCACACATTTGAACAAGGTAAGGTACCTATTGCCTAAGGATGATTCCTATCAAGGATTTTTTTCGGCCGTGCGTTTTCGGAAAGAAGTTAAAACATATAAGTGCCCCTGGGGCAATTTGGGGGCTGCCCCCAGGTGCCCCTGAAAACATTTTGAGATACCTCTATATCTAATATTGTTCGAAATATTATTTTGAACATGTGTGCCAAATTTGGTGCTTGTACACAGAAGTGCACAATTATTCACCTTATCCACTCCACTAATCTGGGTTGGTGAGTGTATGGGTGTGGATGTCTGTCTGTATGGGGGTGTGTGCGTGTGTGTTTTTGTGTATGTGTGTGAGTGTGGTGTACATGCAGTTAACACAAATACTGCTCTAAGAGAATAAAGACAGTTAACCCAGTCAAATTTTTAGCTCTAACACATAAAACTGTTTCCCCTGCTTTCGTATTATTCCTAGAAGGGGATAATGAAATTTGACTGACTCGCTGTCTTTACTCTAGAGCATTGTCAATTATTTTCATTTTGCCTTATTGGCACAATCATAAGCATGATCGCATTTTGATATTTGTTTATAATTCCATTTACCATCATGACATTTCTTTTTTGTAATCACACCAATATCATAGTACGCCCGATGACCATCGTCACTGTGTAATTTTTATTATATTTATAGAACAATGAAACAGAGGGCAATGCAAAACCCATTGGCTAATTCCTCAACACAAATACACGGCTTCACATCTACACAATGTACACATACACGCGCGTGCGCCCCCCTCCCACACACTCACAATCACACAACCACCACCATCACCATGCGCACACACATAATACTCGGGAACTTACACAGTTACGCACACATATATTGCACACACCCACCTCAACATCCCCATCACTTACACATTTATACCAGCTCAACAATCATCGCTAACACACGCACACGCAAACAACCTAGCCCATACGCCAGCACGCGCGCAACACACACACACACACACACACACACACACACACACACACACACACACACATACACACACACACATGCACCCACCCACCTACACACACACACACACACACATGCACACACATACTCCCACCCACCCACCAACACACACACACACACACACACACACACACACACACACACACACACACACCTTACATACACATCACAGGCACAACCACACATAGCAATATTTTGAAGACAGGGACTGGTGACAATTTGTGCAAGGGGTGACAATTTGTGCAAGTAGTTATCAGTTTGCCTGCAAAAATTGACGCCGGCGACAATTTGTGCAGGGGACGACAATTTGTGGTGCAACAGACCCTACTTGGTCCAATACTGGTTTAATTTCGGATTCTTTCTATTACAGCAATAGAGGGCCTCCGAGATAAATGCATACTGTGAACAAAATAATGGTATATAACCGTAGGGCAAAATTCTCCCTTAGACTTGGAGTATGCAAAGTGATTGGCACCCACCAATATCAATATTTTTCGCTATTAAGAAACTTTAAATTCAGGATGACTATTTCCACGATGTTACAATTAATGTTAACTAATTTCTTCTGTGATTCTGTGATTATGTTAATCAGTGTATTTTTTTTTCTCACACTTGATTTGGTATGTTTACATACCGATTTGTACATGGGCTTTTGTTATTTTTGCTTTATTTTGTAAGAAAATATTACGAATTATATTCATAATGCGAAATATGTTACTCATTGCGGATAGATGGCTTGTTCTTTTTGTCCTTTGTCGGTAACTTGTTACCGCCGGTCAATGCGAGGCGCATCAACGGTCTATCGTTGGTCAAGTACCCGGATACGCCGGCTATTAGTATTGGACCATTTATGAGCACTTTTCAGTTAGTGCGCTGCACTGACCATAGGGTATTTAAACCCCTGCTTACTACAATTTTGTATCACACCTGACGAAGTGTTGCAGCGGCACACGAAATGTTGTGATCTTTTCGATTCCGTTTACCTTACATTGCGAGACAAACGATTATCAGTAGCCAATTATATTCATGTTCCGAATTGGAAGAACAAGGAATGGGCTTCACAGTGACATTAAATTGTACCATTATCTGAAGTCCAAACTTGTACATGGCCTCTGTATAGGCTACAGTGCTTCATCACCCGTGTTCGTGTGTGTCGTGTGTATGTGACGTATATGTGCATGTTTGCCCCCCCCCCCAAAAAAAAAAAAAAAAGATAACATAATTACCGTGGAGAGTGAAAGAAAATAAGAGAGAGGGAGAGGATGGAAGAAAGAAAAGCGGAGAGGGACACAGTGATATGAACAGAGAGAGTGGCACTACGTGTGTACAATATAATGTGTAAAATTGCGACGACTTAAGTGGCAGAGCTATATTTAATCCAAAACAAAAGAAGTAAAGAGAGCAAAGCACGAACACTAGGATGAGCGAGGGAAGGAAAGAACTAAAGAATGAGAGAATGACAGAACAAGAGAATAAGGGAAAAAGGAAGGAATGAATAGTAAAAGAGCGAGAGAAAGATCAGAGAGTGAGCAATGAGCAATTTGAGTGGTTTAAGGGAACAAAAGAATGAGAGAAAGAAAGCAAGAACAAGAGAGTGAGAGAAAAAATAAAGGAGAGAATAAGACACAGACAAACACACACACACACATACACACACATACATTCATATACACTCGAAAACAAACAAACCTTATCAATTGGACTATGACATGAAATTGGGCCATGTACTATCGTAAAGTATATCATACTCCGCTGATAACAAAGTCCCTGGCATTGATGCTTAACTTTAATAATGGCCTCCGTCATACTTAATAAATCAACATTGCCACAAGAAAGGTAGGCGTGGGGCCTTGGAGACACGCGCACTATGCCACACGCGGTGCACAAGCCGTTTCGCGCCAAAATGAAATGCACAAAGGGCTGCGTTGGTATTAGGGGTTCCTTTCACGGCCACATGCAGAGTACCCAACTCTTCCTATCTATGGCCAAACTATAACATTGTAATTTGTAGGTTTTTTCGCGCCAAAAAAAATGAAAACATACACACTAGATGCATCAGGGAGAAGGCCGGGCTCCTTTCACCGCCCCATGCAGAGTACCCACCTCATCCTGATCATAATCAAGCTACAAAGTTAGAATTTGTAGCCATTTTCGCGCCAAAATGAAATACACATGAGGATGAGGGTTCTTTTCACCGCACAATGCAGAGTAACTAATTCGTCCTTTTCATGCACGAACCGTAAGATTGCGATAAGATTGTAGCCGTTTTTTCGCCAATATGAGACACACACAGGAATAAATAGGGAATAAGAGATCTTTTTCGAATATTTAATTGTCGTGGTGGTGGTAGGGAACTCATTTTATTGCCTGAATGGTGAGTTGACCCTAAGATATAAGATATAAGATATAATTTAAAGAAAAGCAGATACACGAAAGAAATATTGAAGTGAAGGTATCATGAGAATCCGTGAAAGGATAAGAAATTTATGATTATTTGATGTTTTGACTTTGTGACGTCACCCTAGAGGTGCCTTCACATATTTTTTTATGCCGTATGATTACATTAATCGTTCTTATCGTTTTTGACATCGGAGTAAACATTTTTCATAGTGTGTAAACACGTGTTTCCAATGATGTATGAAATGCACAGGTAAAATGATGCATATCTTTTTGAGAAAATGCACATTTTTGAGAAAAAAATTGTGCACAACATATGGAAGAGCAATTCCAAAATCAAAACTTTAAAAAATCATAACTTTCTTCTTCTTATGTCAGATTCTATTGAAACCACATGCAATTTAATTCTAGGGTGACCTATCCCTTTAAGCAGTGCAATGAGTCCCCTACCACCACCACAATTAAATATCTGTAACACATTCCACACTAAAATCAACCAACACCACCACCTCCACCACTTCTACGACCACCAACACCAACCCACCATGACTTTGATTACTACACATTTGATCATAACCCTAACGACCTGCACTGCCACTCTGATCCCCATCAAAGGTACCATATTATCACCACCACCGCCACCACATCACCACTACATCTACTATGACCAGACCGCTAAACTACAATCATCACCTCAATCGTCTCTATAGTAACCACAACTTACATTGGTAGTGCCAAGTCACCGTTATCAATGATGTATTGATAATTAATATTTGCCGAATCTTATAGCAGGAAGCCCGCGAAGATTAACGAGCAGATCTTGTTTGCATGAATAAGGCTTGACCTGCCTACCAGGCCAAGCAAACAAAGATACAGGAGCACATATTTACTTTGTTAGATCATTTTTCTCCCCATGTTCTTTGTAACTCTACACATGTGGCACATATCTATTCGGATATACATGTAATATTATCTGTTATGAACTTGTCATGTACGAGACAAAATGCTTCTCTGTGGGATTTATGTGTATTCCTGGGGGAAAAAGCTTGCATTGCCTTATAAAAATTGAAATATCTACAGCGTGTGCTAAACACGTTTTAAGTAGGCCCATGCACAAACAGAGATTCGGCTTACAACTTTTATTTCCTCACTTATTAATCAAAATTACAATGTAAATGCAGCAAAAGTACAAGGCAGTGTATACATAAACATTTAACATTATTCAAAGCGTAGCAGATGTACATGCATCAAGATATGACTACATTGTTTATGCATTATAGTCAGTTCACAATGATATATCCATACAAAACATCTTAAGAAAGAAAAATAATATTCCGTAGTAGTGTGAATTTGTTTACTTATTCATCAAAATCACAGAAAAATGAGCAAAAGTACAAAACAGTATACATAAACATTTAACATTATTCAAGGCGTAGCAGATGTACATACAGCAATATATGACTATATCGCTAATGGCAAATATACAGATCAGTTTAGTATTTGATTGACATCTTAAATACACAAATCATCATATACGTAACATGTAATATCAGATATTATAATTTCGTAGAAATGTGAATTCTTTCACTCATTCACAAAATCACAGCAGAAATGCAGCAAAAGTACAAGGCAGTAGGCCTATACATAAACATTTGACATTAATCAAGGCGTAGCACATGTACATGCAGCAATATATGACTATATGCCAGATATTCATACATTGACATTTTATCACCGAAAGTGAATTTGTTTTGCAATAATGTATAATCATGATAGATACATACCATTACATACATAACATATTATGTCAGAAAATGATTGCCACCTAAAAATTAGAAAATCTGACAAATTTTCATTGAAAAAAAAATTATATTTAAAGAATATGTTATTATGATATAACAAATCATTATGTACACATATCGAATGATAGAGAATGTTAATTTCTCAAAAATGTATAATTCGATAATTATATGCAATATTTAGTAATCGAAAAGAAACTATGAGTTCAATGACGATTTGATATACAAATTATCATATACATAACATCTAATGGCAGAAAATATTTCTTCCCCCTAAGAAATGTGAAAATTGCATTCGGCATTTTATCACCAAAAGAAAATTTGTTTCCCAAGATTATATGATAGTATACAAATGATGCACAGGTTTGAGTGGGTCAGTAGGAATTGTGTACACAAGGTAGCTCTGAATTGCCCGAACCCACGAGGCGAAGCCGAGTGGGTTTCGGGCAAAATTCAGAGCTACCGCGTGTACACAATCCTACTGACCCACGAAATAAACCTGTGCATCATCTGTTTTATAGAATGGGCCCCAAAATCTAATAAAAAAGGGGAAAATCTCAGTCAACCTCATTTACGGGATGCATGGAAAAATCATGAGTCCGGTAATTACCGGATGCATGGTTATTGACCAATCAGATTGCAGAGATCCATCTTCATCATCAATGATCATCAGTGATTGGAATCATCAAAATCTGCTAAGACTAAAAATTATTGACTTTTCACATAGAGAAGTGTCCAAATAACACAGCTAAAATATTAGATGATTTTCTCCATAGACCATGTCAGGTGGGGAAATAGAGTCTGCATGTATAGAACTACAAAGTGCATCATGCTTTCATTTGATAACAATCATTTGAATGACGTAGTCATATCAGAAAAGACAGATTTACTGCGAATGTCCAGGGTGGCATTGAGTGCACAAATGAACGTATTCGCAATGCACGTTAGTGTGCATATCACCGCAGCAACGTCTCACACAGTGCTGCGACAGTCATGAATTCAGTCATGAGTTTGTCCTCTTCTCCGTCCGAAATAATTTCCAAATGTACCTGTTTCACCTCTGCAAAGCGTTTAAATGTAGAAAATTAGTATTCTATTCTTCGAGTTAAATTTGTACTTACTGAAAGCATCTGAATCGTCCAAAATTTGTTTCAATTCTTCATGTCACTTTATCGGAGGTTCTCGTGATTTCACAATGATGAACAATCACCTTACATTCATAAATATGACGTTCATCATGAAACAAGGTGGTTCGCGAACCACGAGTCTCACCTGATTTCGCAATCAATATAGAGTGCTGAGTTGTTTCCCAAATATCTAAAATGGTGCGTAGATGACCTTTGACCTCATCATCTTCATAAAGACACATGTGGTATTACCCAAGGGTCATTTGTACAAAGTGTGATCATAATTGATTCAGAAATAAAGAAATGAGAGAAAGTCAAACGAAAACTTTGAGAAAAATGATGGATACAGCCTTATATATTTTGACCTTTTGACTTCCAGATGACCTGTGACCCTATCATTTCATGGAGACACATGTGGTATCACCCAAGGATCATTTGTACCAAGTTTGATCACAATTAATACAGAAATAAAGAAATGAGAGCAAGTTAAACACAAACTTGAACATTTTTGTAACACACCGACAGACCAACCGACTAACAGACCAACAGACTAATAGGTCCTGCCGAACCTTGTTCCGGCTAGACAAAAAGTTATTGTGTACAATTTTTTACTTACTTATTTTTGATATTTTATTGTGCAGAGGAAGTTAGTATTTCAACATAAACACCCCTCATTCACCCTGTTCATAATCAATAAATGAACAATGGACTGGCACATGCAAACAGAAGAAGCACATTACAGAAGTACAACATTGTCTAAATATTGACAACAACAGGCTTCTTTCACAGTCCTTTTGTCAGACACGTTTGAAATACAAGTCTTTAATTTGGGCATGATTAAAATATCATTTTGTTTGAAAAGAATTTAGGAGCTTTTTCCGAGGACTACGTTCGAATTCCTTTGGACATGCGTTTCTTAAATATTCTATCAACAACTTTCTCAACATGAAAGGGACCCTATATTACATGATTATGTTACCTTTAACTTGTATTTACGTGGTACTTTCTATGAGTAACAGAAAACACGTTAACTTATATAAAAAAATAATCGACTGTCTAATAGCTTCTCTGGATTCTATCGAAATATTTTTAGTTTATTACCTGTAGGTTTACTAAACAGTTATATCATGCATTCGTGTTTAAGCAAAGCAGATTTAAAAGAGTTCATAAATTATATAAGATATACTAGTCTGGTTCTGGGTCCGTCATATTGCATCATGGAACGTAGTAATTTGGTTATAGTATTTATATATTTATGCTTATAATACATATAACCTCTATTATTGGTTGCTGGTACAAATCTAAACTGTGTAATCGTCCTTAATAAGTGTTCTGCTTTGTCATACATGTACAAACTTTTAACTAAGCAAAAAAAAAATAATAACACAAATGGCGGCAACCCATACTTATTGGCCCTTATCAACCCAAAATTATGTTCAGTGGAATTTGTGTACACACATTACTGATGAATTAATATTGCAAATGAAGAGCTCATGATTAATTCATGTTCGTAATCATAGTCACAATGAGCTCACAATGAGCCACCTGTTTTTTTTTCACCCGATCAGAACAGAAATGCTGCTCTTTGTTCAAGAAAATGTATTTACTCATATTCCTTGTTAAGTATTTATTTTGATCTTTAGCCCCTGAATATAATCTAGAGCAAACAACGCGTTCCTCAAGTGTCGCGTGTAGGTCACACGTCTTTGTATCATATTGTAAAAGTTGAATCAGTTGTTCTCTGACTTATTATTGTTTGTAAGATTTCTTAAAGACAATGATAGAACTCAACATTATATTTTCTATGATCTTATGTATATATATATATATATATATATATACATAAGATCATAGAAAATATAATGTTGAGTTCTATATGTATATATGTAAATATGTATATCTATATGTATATATATGTATATATACGTATATACATATCTAATGTATATATATTGAAATATATACATATATAAGCAAACGTTTCATCGGTGTCCTGCAAATATGGAAAATTTGACGTTTTTCGTGATATACATATAACAACGGGCCAATGTGATGATTATAATATGCATCTCTCATAATGGATATTGCTAAATAGTAAATATCTATTGCAGAGCTGCAGGTGTAGAAATATAGGACATTCAAATCAAGTTTACCTTTGTTTATGTACATGTAAAAACTCGATTCGAAAAGGCATCGGGTGATGGGGTGTTGGGTTGTGGATAGAACATAGAGCAGTTGTAGGATGGTGAAAAACACTCGGCTTTGTTACAATAACTGTTGTTTCCTCCTTTTATATGTAGCAGTACGCGATCATGCTTATATGTAAATTGTTCATTCCTGATAAAGGTCTTTGACCGAAAATTTGATAAACTTTTCTTTACCGCCGTCTTATTTGATTTGCTTGTGTTTACATTTACTTTTTCAGCACCATCACAACCTCATATATTCTTCTTATGTAGACTCATGTAATTCGCCCATCAATGACTCTTAACTTGCACCTGCCAGTTTATCGCTTATTTGCAAATTAATTTCATTTTTTAGCTTTATTTATTACGAGCGCTTGCTAGGTAGTTATCGTTGATAATTCGATCTGGAAAAATAAATGAGCATAATCGTGATGATACAATTAGGGCAAAGCTCAATCTACTGGACTTCAAAGCTCAAATGACCCAATTCAGCACACACACACACACCCATAGAATGGCGGGAAACATAATAAAGCACTTAATTTATCAAATGTACAATCCTTCACATTGTTAATTTGTCATCACAAGCCGCTTGAACAGCCATGTAACAAGACCTTGCAAGGGTTCCCATGTATTTTGAGCTCTTTGTCTAAGTTTCAACCCATATTAACAAGCACCACCAACATGGGCCTCATCAGTTCATCCCACATCCCCTCTAATCCCCGTCTTGTCTATGTCTTTATGAGGTCAATTGTCTTTATCGTGTAAATATGAAACATTTTGTCTCCATGGTACTTAGTCCATACTGAAAGAGGGACACATTTTTGCTTCTCTTTAAGCCTAAGCAGGAATATGAAGACATTAATACACTAAGTGTCTGTGCTTTTATTTTCCAAGAAATAAGACAAGAGGAATCATTTCTTCATGATTTTAAAAGGAGATGTACATTCCCAATTCTGGACAAGGATGGCTAGCACGTGAGCAACAATCAATGTCACAGCAAAGATGAGAAAGTATTCTAAGTGCCCAATGTAGTAATATCAATATTCACAGCAAACGAACAAACAAAAAGTCGGTTAGGTGGTTAAATATCGTTTCATTTTTTATATGAATCAGCATACCACGAAAACAAGCGGTGCCTTCGGTCATGAGGTTATTTGAAGACATGCAGCGGGGACCCCATCGGCGTTATTCATACATCTGAATAGAAAGCTGTGACTCATGAATTCCCTTGCTTCTAGCTGGGTCATCTGCATCTCGTGTAAAAGAGAAAATGCAAAAATGACATCAAATTGAAGGTTATTACAAAACGACAAAAGCGCTGTGGAATATCAAATATTTTGGTACATGAATGTTATCAAAACGTGAAAAGTGCCTTCAATAGGAGCAGATATTATAATTGTATAATAGCAGTGTATTGGCAGCGATTTCTTTAACCAAAATGTTTTCGAAAAGGAAGTACCGTGTTTAATTATAGATGTAAAGAACGGAACATCTTCACAATTTCGATAGCATTTAATCACGCCATCCACACTTCCTTTCTGAGCTTCGCACGACACCAGAGCCCATCCATTTGCTAGAGGGTCACTTTTAGAGATGCTGCAAACCGTCTTGCCCGGTGGGTAGTCCACATTAAGTCTGATCCTATCCGATAAAGTTATTCTCCTATCCCTAGTCTTCAAGATACAAAGGTATGCTCCTTCATCGAATCTGCTGACATTCACTATGTTTACATAGACGTACAACGTTTCAGCATCATTCTCATTTTCCACTGAGAACCTTCCGACCTGATCTTCACGGAGTCCAACTCCGTTAGTTAATCCAATGCGAGAGTCATAGAAAGGTAGTCTATTCGCAATTTGAATTTCGTACCATGTATTATCGTGGAATCCATATCGGAAAGGAAAAGTGACTGTGGTTCCTTCGTAAGCGGTATGTATGCTACGGCTGGAACTTGCTAAATTGATCCCGGTGATAATTAAGAAAAAGAGCTTCCATTTCCCACCCTCTCCCCGATGACTGATCATTCCCATGACATAGAATGTGAAGTAAACAAAGTCACCGAAGAAAAGGGTGAGATGCTATAAGAAGGATGTCAATAGTCGACCGAAGCAGAACGGAAAGTGGTGAAAAGTGAGGCATTATCATTGGTGTAATCACCATCGTATAAATAGGATCTTTTGTTACGCGGACATTTCAAAGGGACCATATACAATTTTGTCCGCAAAACAAAAGTCCCTGTTCATAGTTATGCACAAGTTTCCTTTGTTTAGTTCGATGGATAAACTACTCCTCCGCCCCTATAAAAGGCTGACACCATAAAACATTAAAAACATCTATGGGCGTGTTTATCAACTCTTTTTTCGTAGAATTAAGGTTTCCAAACGCGTTTAAAAATTTTTAAACGCGTTTCAGGGAGTTGATAAACGCAAAGGTGTTTTGATTATGGGGTTCGGAAAGCTGTTTTGAAACACGCAAATTTGTGCGATCCTAAACACGTTTGAGCCAGAAACGCGTTTAAAGAAGCGAGATCACGCAAAGCTGTTTTGAAACGACTTTAAACCACAAGTTTCCGTAACCACATCGATCGCACACTATTGTACTACAGTGCACGTGTAACGGCGCAGTAGAGCTTCGGAGTGACAAGGCCGGTTTTCGACTTGGGCATTTGAGTTGATAAACGCACCGGGTTTTTTTTTAAACGCGTTCGCAAAGGCCTTTGGAAACGCGTTCGTAAAAACCTTTGGAAACGCGTTTCAAATTCTGAAAAGATGATAAACACGCCCTATATCGCTACTAAATAGCCAATCAACTGTTTATGTAGCGTGACAAACAGACATCTTAACCAATGGGATTCGCAATCTTCACAGAATAATGTCCACATCTGTGAAAATCAGATTCACCTCAGGCCAATCAGAATACAGCTGGGAGGAGGAGCTTAGCCTCTCAGGAAGACACCTCCGTTCTTGTTATTGTTCCGCTATTGCTTTCTTTTGTCTTATTCAATTCAATTCAATTCAATAATGGTTTATTCAGTAAATATTCAAAAGTTACAAACATTAAAGGGCCCCTGTCAACCAAATATTTCTGGTCTTTAAATTGCCTAGACATGTCATATTAACAGCTTTTCATATGTATTTTTCAGTTGGATATATCGTTAAATGACAGAAAATGAGATTTTCCCTAAAAAAATAATAGCTATTTCAGAGTTTCTAAGCCCCGCTCATAAAACAAAATCTGTTTCACGCGATCGCTGTCAATCATGATGTCACATGACGAATTTCGTCACGGGGGAAATTTACTTCCGAGCTCTGTACGTGTTGAGTGCCCGTGTTTTATATTGCTGTGTCGAAGAATCGGCCATGTAATTTGCCACCAATTGGAAGAATTCAAGAGAAAATGACGAAGAGCTGCATAGTGGGAGGGTGAAGTAACACCTCAAAAGATGGTGTGAGCCTGCGTGCACTTCACGGCGAATTTGGTCAGCGAGAGTAATAGGCTGACCGGGGCGAAATGCCCCGGCAACAGTAGCGTAATGTGCAGTGCTCACTTTCCTGGCGATGCCTACGAGGTGGTACGGTATTCGCAGTTCAACATCAGGTTCAGAAGGAAATTGAAGTTGGATGCGATCCCCGCCATAAATCTCCCGACCAATACCCAAGAAAAGGGGAAGAAAAGGAGCACACCAGCATTTGAAAAAAAGGAAGGAAATCAGAGATTGTAAACCTCGTTGTTAATCCTCGAAATTGCGACGAATTATTCGCTCAGCCTCAGCTCACTGCTCGGCGCTAGTTCAACTGTAGCGTATCCACGGCAGCGTACGCGGCTAGTCACGGGTGGATTATATACATGTAGTCGCGTAGCAGTCCCTGGGCTATAGGGCCTAAACGAGCGCTAATGCAGACCTAGAAATCACTTTTTTTGAGGAATTCAACGGCAAAGAAGTTATCTAGGGTTAGGGTTGGGGTTAGGGCTAGATTGAAAATTAGGGTTACGGTCAGGATTAGGTTTAGCGTTTCAAATTCATAAAATAAATGCCGAAGTATATGTACACTTCTCAACTATAAAATATATAGTGCCGTGAGTGCAGTGGCCGCGTGGGCGTGAGAGTTCCAATACAGGCAGTCTTTAATCAATCCACTAAACAAATCCTCTGGATTGGTCATACTGATGACGATTTCAAAGACGATTTAATAAAAAAAAAAACACTCGGAAGATATTCTCAAAATCACTCTCGACGCACAGCCAGCTATGTAATAACACGCGAAAGCCAAGCTTACACTCGATCGTGATCGACCGAGCCCTCCCCCTCATACGTCACGGGCTATGACGTAATACGCTCGCCGGTGATCTCTATTTTTGTCATGTCGTTCTAGTAGTAGTCAGGTTTTGATGTAAAATGTACAATTCGTCCTCATTTTTCGCTCAAAAATATATGGTTATTCGGAATGGCCATTAAAAACTAAGGTAGATAACTGTCTGGCTGTCAGGGGCCCTTTAAAAGGAAAATACATGCAACTGCAGCCAAGAGGCTGAAATGTTGATGTTTACAAAATAGTAAATTTTAAAGGTTTGGGTGTAAAAAAAAGGGTGTTAAAAGAGTACATACGTGTGGTTTGATTTAATACTGAGTATATACAATATTAAAAAATCATCATTTTATTGGCTGTTTAAGAGGTCAATGAAATATGGGATTGCACTGTTCCTAAATTGTGGGTTATTAGACAGTGATTTGGCAAATGCAATACAAAGTTTTTCTGTTTTAGTTACCAGACGTTCAAGCTTACACGTAATAATTGCATTTTCATAATTTATGTAACCCTTCCCTAACATTATTTTACACACCCTTCTTTGAACACTTTCTAAATTGTACACTTGCAAGTATCAATATGTGTGCGTGCACCGGTTGTGGTTTCCCCACTTGAGCTCTTGAAATTTTACCTTCTGAATTAAAAACTTTTGAACCTATAACTTATATCACGAATTCATCCGAGAAGGAGAATCCTTCAACATTCTCAAAATGGAACAAACGGGTATTTGAATATATTTCGCCCCACTATTATGGCGGGTATCAGTGCTTTATTTGAAAGCATAAACGTACAATTGCGTCACCGCTGCAGTATGTTCATACTATGCACGATCAAAGTGTTTTATGATACACGATCAAAGTGTTTCATGATATTATTGAATATTATCACCAATTTGACAACACACATGTCAGCATAGAATATCACATGCAGATAGTATGTACTTTTATGAAGGATGAGTACGTAGGTCCTTAATTACCGCATGTTCCAGTCAGTGGACTAGCTAATGCATTTTGTTCGTGTGCAGTATCCGTCTCATGTGTAACCTGGGGTCGTAATACCTGAGTCTTTTTGTCGATTCTCTTTTTATGCCTGCATACCAAATATATGCTCAATATCAAAAGTACGAAGCATAGGCATGAAAGCGTGCATACGATAGGTAGAAGAATAGCATCGTCTGTTTTAGGGCAATCCTGATGTGGAGGATCTGTCACAAGGATGGCTGACACGAAAGGTGTGGTTGTCTCGTCACTGGGTTTAGGACTGATGTGAGAACAGGGACTTTCTTCGGTTGGGTAGGTCAATCTTTGAGTTGAATCCGTGGGCGATGGACACGTCGTATTTGATATTAGCTGTGCGTTCAACTTAGAGTCCACACACGTTTCCCAAGACTTGGGTTCTCTTCGCGTCGACGTGCAGCAGTATGTTGGCAGTGATTTTTTCGACCAAAATATTTTGGAAAAAAAAGTATCGTGTATGATGGAACTAAAGAACGGAACGTTTTCACAATTCTGATAGCATTTGATCACTCCATCTATACTTCCTTTCTGAGCTTTGCATGATATCAGGGCACATCCTTTCACCGGTGGCTCACTTTCGGAGATGCTGCAAACTGCCTTGCCCGGTGGGTAGTCCACATTAAGTCTGATTCTATTTGCTACATCGATGCTCCGTTCCTCAGTGGTCAAGATAGATATGTATGTTCCTTCATCAAATCTGCTGACATTCGCTATGTTTACATAGATGTACAACGTTTCAGCATCAGTTCCATTGTCCACTGAGAACCTTCCGACCTGATCCTCACGGAGTCCAACTCCGTTAGTTAATCCAATGCGAGAGTCATAGAAAGGTAGTCTATTCGCAACTTGAACTTCGTACCATGTATGTGCGTGATACTCATATATGAAAGTAAGACTAACCGTGCTTCCCTCATAAGCGTTCTGCGTATTTTGGCTGGAGCTTGCAAAATTGAAATAACAAACTCCGGAGATAACCAAGTAAAAGATTTTCCATTTCTCACACTGTTTCCGGTTAGTGATCATTCTCATGGCGTAGAATGGGGAGTAAATTATGTCACTGCAAAAAAGTTCAAATGCTACAAAACAGACATCTATAGCCTAACAAGGTAGAACAGAGAGTGACGAAATGGCGGCATTTTTAGAAACGTATGTAGTGTTCATACAGAAGTTTCTTTTGTGTAGGTTGGTGGGTGAAAGAACCCCTTTCATCCCCCTTTTATGGAAAGCTGATACCACAGAATATTAAGAATATTTATATTGCTAATTACTAGCCAATCAACTACGAGTAACAGCTCTTGAACGGTGACAAAGAAACATCTGCAACCAATCGGCTTTCCGTCGAAAACGTCATTCATCGAGGCTAACAAAAAAAATGCCTGAAGGAAGAATTTAAGCGTATAAAATGTTGAAATACCCATCTCACCCCCCCCCCTTCATGAAAGGCTGATACCACAAAATATTAACTAGCCACTCAAGTACTAGTAACTGTTCCTGCAGCGTGACAGAGAAGCATCCACAACCAATGAGCTTTCCGTTGAAAAATCAGATTCATCAAGGCCAATCACAATACAGCTAGGAGGAGGAGCTTAGCCTATCAGCAAGGCTGTCCGGTGCTTCGTATTGTTTCATAGATTGCTTTCCTTTGTATAGAGTAGTATAGAGTCGTGTAAACGCTGCATGTCCATGGTATAGACGAGCACACTGCCCTCAGAATATAGGAACTGACACATTTTGTTGGGAAACTGCAATATGCTGAAACGATGTTTTATACATATATATACATATATATAAAAGAAGAATGAAGGTTGCGATGGCGCTGATTTCTAGGTGAAGACAAACAAATTGAATTAAACGCCTGAGAAGAAAAATTCGAATTTTCGGTCATAGACCTTTATCAATTCTTGATAAAGGTCTATGACCGAAAATTCGAAAAATTCGAAAAATTCGAATAATTTTTCTTCTCCGGCGTTTCATTCATTTTTTTTGTCTTCACCTTTATATATATATATATATATATATATATATATATATATATATATATATATATATATATATAAAAGAAGAATAGAGGTTGCGTGCACACAACAAAGTTAAGAAGAGTGAGAGGCTTTAAAAAAGTATAATAACTTTGAAAATAATCGATAAGGTATTGATATTACGTTTCATTCCCCTTATAACCGTTTACAAAGACACAAATACAACTGACAGAGAACATGGAGAAGGGGAAAGAAAAGATGAAAAGTGAATAAAAACACTCAAAAGTTTTCTCGGTCTCAGTATTTCAATCTTAAAAGGAGTGAAGTGGCGTCAAAAAGAGCACATGAGAACGAGAATGAAGATAATTTTCACATTTGTAATGCATACATATATATCTTAGAAATATAAAAGCATGTAAGTTTTGTTTTCAAGTCATAAATGGACTATTTCCAATTTACCCCAGATGGAGCAGGGACAGTCCCATTCACTTTCTTTACAAAATTCAACCAAAGGTTTACTAGATTGAAACGAGTCTAGTCACAGTATCCTCATCATCTATGGCCTGCGCTGTGAGCATGGAGACTTCGTATACAATTTATCTCCACTTATCGATTCTTATCCGTTTTCATTTTTCTGCCAACTCGAAGTCTTTAAAACAGCATGATAAATCGAGCTCCAATTAAACGAAAGCATTATTTTTTTTTTTTTTACAGATAACCAGAAGGCACAGAGTCCATTGATATTGATTCCCCAAGCTGATTCTTTCCTCAATAACGTATACGAATTTAATCAGTCAGTTTGACACGGACAACGTGGCGTCTCCCTCTAAACTGTACCATGACATATAATCTTACGGGAGCTGCTCAACACAGCGTCAAAGAATTATTAATATAAAAACTCCAGTTCTTCCATATCTCCGCAAACAATGAATGATGTAATAATTGCAAGGGTTGGACGCATTCTATACGGATATGTATTTTTAGACTCAGTCATTTGAACTCCAAATGACTCCAAATATAAAATTATCCCTCGTGCAGGTCTATTTCACCTCGGCCTTCGGCCTTGGTGAAACGAAACTGCACTCGGGATGATTTTATATTTGTTGTACATATAATCCAGTATATTGTACAATAGATTGTACATTATTTATATAATATATATACAGATGAGGCCAAAAGTTTACATACACCCATAGAATTCAGTGAAATTTGTTCGCTTGCCAAACCTCGTAAAATGTACTATATCTTCAGAAATATAAATACTACCATGACGAATTGGGTATCAAATGAAAGAGTGTATTAGGTTACTACACATGATTGGGATGCCGTTGGGATTAAATTATAATTCAGGTGGAATTTTTTTGAAGAATAAAAAGTAATATTCGTGCAAAATCGATTCTCTTGTTTGTTATTATATTTTCAAACATCGTTTCATAGAAATATATAAATGTCAAATTCGTCATGATGGCACTAACATTTTATAAAAGACAGTAAATTTTATGATGATTGGAAAGTGTCAACCTTTCTTTGAATTTCCTGGGTGTATGTAAACTTCTGGCCTCGACTGTATATACATCAAATCAGTACGAGGATAATTTCACTAGGACCCTCCTACAACATTCGTAAATGACACGAGCAAAATGTGTTGCCCAACAGTTTATACTGGACGTCCTCAAAGGTTCAATGGAGATAACATGATTATAAAACTTACCCCCAAACTGGCATGGGTAAGCGGTCATTTGGTGGCTCTTTATGCAAGGATATGAGACATGTGTTCGAAATCAAAAGTTCGAGGCATCGGTATGAAAATGTCCATAAGGTGTGTAAACATGGTAAAAGCGTGGCATTTTCCGTTGGGGCAATCGCGGTGCAGAGATCTTATGACAGGGACTGATGAAGCGAAAAGTGCGGTTGTCGCGTCACGCGGTTTTGGACCGCTATGAAAATGGTGAATTCTTTGATGGGATAGTCGCGCCCATTCTTTCACTGGTAAACTTTATTAATATGAATGCAGCACATACAATCAACATATTAAACAGTCATGACAATTAGGCGAGAGGGCGTTACACGTAATGGTTGCTATAGCATGGTGAGTGTACACGCTTGGCAAAGTTGGCCGAACGCGGCTAAGCATGTGGAAGAAACAAGCGTGACTATAATGCACACCACCTAACGTGATGTTAAAATTTTTTTATCTCAACACAAAGACAAAATTCGAAAAATTACCTCGAAATTTTCGGCTACTAACTGCAGCCTTCCACAGCGATGACCGAAGTGATCCGATTCGACCTTCTGACGTAGCGATCGATAACCGGATCGTAGACACTCGGTAGCTTGTATCGCCCTCCGTCCTATTGAGAGAAGGTTTGAACGCCCGGATGTAAATCGCTTCTTTCACACCTCTCGGAAAGTACCGCGGCTCCCCGTCCAGCACTTGTACATATACCTTGTTGATGTTCACGTAATGTCCAGGTGATTCGATGTGAATGTGCTGCGATAAGTGGAGCTAGGGCGTCGATTTTCAAGGAATCTGGTCCTAACGGAGCGTTCTGTTTCTCCAATATATGGTTCCTGACACAAACCCCGTGTTGTCTGTCCTTGGCAAGGAATCAGGTAAATAGGACCAGTGATCCTTCTTCTCAGTTTTGTCCTTCGGAGCAAGTACTGTCTTAACCCTAATACTCCCGGGGTATTTCAAAGCTTGTTATTACCGGGGGGGGGGGGGGGGGGGGCATTATGGCCCCTCCCCTTAAGATCTCGGCCATGGGTCGCCCGATTGCCTCAAAATTTTGCACAAGGGTAAAGAATTATGTAATCTAAAAAGTTGTATAGCTAAATTTACGAAAGTCCTTTTATTTTTTTTAACTAATCAATTTATGCTAATTTATGCGAGAAATCATAGATTTTGATATTTCTCACTAAATAAAGCCTCAGGAATAGCACTTTTTGGTACAAATGTCTTTCATAACTCCCTCATCAATTCTTGAAAGAAAAAGATAGGTTGTGGTAATTATTTCTTATGTATTTTATTGTTTTTCAATTTTCTTATGTATTTCTTTGTTTTTCGTCAAGATTCAGATGCGTATGCGTGGGTGTGGGTGTGTGTGAATGTGGGTGTGTGGGTGTGTGTGTGGGTGTGTGTTTGTGTGTGTGTGTGTGTGTGGTAATTATTTACACTATTTGAAACAATGATAACACTTATTGGAAAAGCTCCTGATTTTATCCACAGGGTTATACACAGTCACATAGACATTACATGGATATTATTGATCCATTTGTACAAGTTTAAGCTAAGCCTCATATTACCGTTTGAGTCATTGTGTTTAAATGAGAAGAGTAGTACTAAGTAATGCTCAGTTTAAAATTTTGTGAGAAATGTGAAAATTACCAACAATATGGATTTTTAAAGCAAGTTTATATGGCAAATTTTTTCCTTAACAACGAAAAACAGTACTGGGAAAGTACGTCATTACATGCTGCAACCACGTGTGCTCGGCGATTTGCGTTTGGATCGATCGACTGCGGTCGAAAAGTACTCGGGATGTGATCGAGTGTGGTCTGGTGTCGGTCGAAACGTAATCGAGTCCAGTCGAGTAGAGATCGATAGCAGTCGTGTATCGTTCGTGTAGCAGTCGAGTCATTCATGAAACGGACGATTCCTGGATCGAGATTATCGGGAACCAATCGTGTAGTATTCGAGCATAAATCGAGATGATCGGGAACTAAGTGGTCGGAAAATTCCATCCCGACCGAACAAAATTTCTATACGACCGTTTCCCAATCAACTCGACCTCTTCTCGATCACTACCCGAACTGTTGGCGCTCGGGCATCCTACTCGATCATTTTTGACTGTCAAAAATTATCGAGAAGGAAGCAGGAGCGATGCCGATCAAGGTAGGCTAACCCCGAATACCCTTGGCGAGCGAACGCGATCAGGCCAAAATAGCTTGATCGGGATTGATCGAGTTGATCTGATCGGCAGTGTGAACCTAGCATATGTGACGTACATGTATATGTGCATGTTTGCCCCCCCCCCTTAAAAAAAAAGAGATAACATAATTACCGTGGAAAGTGAAAGAAAAGAAGAGAGAGGGAGAGGATGGAAGAAAGAAAAGCGAAGAGGGACACAGTGATATGAACAGAGAGAGTGGCACTACGTGTGTACAATATAATGTGTAAAATTGCGACGACTTAAAAGGCAGAGCTATATTTTATCCAAAACAAAAGAAGTAAAGAGAGCAAAGCACGAACACTAGGATGAGCGAGGGAAGGAAAGAACTAAAGAATGAGAGAAGGACAGAACAAGAGAAAAAGGGAAAAAGAAAGGAATGAATAGTAAAAGAGCGAGAGAAAAAAACAAGATCAGAGAGTGAGCAATGGGCAATTTGAGTGGTTTAAGGGAACAAAAGAATGAGAGAAAGAAAGAACAAGAGAGTGAGAGAAAAAATAAAGGAGAGAATAAGACACAGACAAACACACACACACACATACACACACATACATTCATATACACTCGAAAACAAACAAACCTTATCAATTGGACTATGACATGAAATTGGGCCATGTACTATCGTAAAGTATATCATACTCCGCTGATATCAAAGTCCCTGGCATTGATGCTTATCTTTAACAATGGAATAATGGCCTCCTTCATACTTAATAAATCAACATTGCCACAAGAAAGGTAGGCGTGGGGCCTTGGAGACACGCGCACTATGCCACACGCGGTGCATAAGCCGTTTCGCGCCAAAATGAAATACACAAAGGGCTGCGTTGGGATGAGGGGTTCCTTTCACGGCCACATGCAGAGTACCCAACCCTTCCTATTTATGGCCAAACTATAACATTGTAATTTGTAGGTTTTTTCGCGCCAAAAAATGAAAAGATACACACTAGATACATTAGGGTGAGGTTCCTTTCACCGCCCCATGCAGAGTACCCACCTCATCCTGATCATAATCAAGCTACAAAGTTAGAATTTGTAGCCATTTTCGCGCCAAAATGAAATACACATGAGGATGAGGGTTCTTCTGACCGCACAATGCAAAGTAACTAATTCTTCCTTTTCATGCACGAACCATAAGATTGCGATAAGATTGTAGCCGTTTTTGCGCCAATATGAGACACACACAGGGATAAATAGGGAATAAGAGATCTTTTTCGAATAATTAATTGTCGTGGTGGTGGTAGGGGACTCATTTTATTGCCTGAATGGTGAGTTGACCCTAAGATTTAGTTGGTTTAAAGAAAAGCAGACACACGAAAGAAATATTGAAGTGAAGGTATAATGAGAATCCGTGAAAGGATAAGAAATTTATGATTTTTTGATGTTTTGATTTTGTGACGTCACCTGTGAGGTGCCTTCACATATTTTTTTATGCCGTATGATTACATAAATCGGTCTTATCGTTTTTGACATCGGAGTAAACATTTTTCATAGTGTGTAAACACGTTTTTCCAATGATGTATCAAATGCACAGGTAAAATGATGCATATCTTTTTGAGAAAATGCACATTTTCGAGAAGAAAAATTGTACATAACATATGGAAGAGCAATTCGCACGTGATATCCCAAAATGAAAACTTTAAAAAATCATAACTTTCTTCTAGTTTAGGGGATTTTGATTTAACCTTCACTAATATGTTTCTTTTTTGTGTCAGATTTTATTGAAACCACATGCAATTTAATTCTAGGGTGACCTGTCCCTTTAAGCAGTGCAATGAGTCCCCTACCACCACCACAATTAAATATCCATAACACATTCCACAATAAAATCTACCAACACCACCACCTCCACCACCACTTCTACCACCACCAACACCAACCCACCATGACTTTGATTACTACACATTTGATCATAACCCTAACGGCCTGCACTGCCACTCTGATCCCCATCAAAGGTACCATATTATCACCACCACCGCCACCACATCACCACTACATCTACTATGACCAGACTGCTAAACTACAATCATCACCTCAATCGTCTCTATAGTAACCACAACTTACATTGGCAGTGCCAAGTCACCGTTATCAATGATGTATTGATAACTAATATTTGCCGAATTTTAAAGCAGGAAGCCCGCGAAGATTAATGCTCAGCTCTTGTTTGCATGAATAATGCTTGACCTGCCTACCAGGCAAAGCAAACAAAGATACAGGAGCACATGTTTACTTTGTTAGATAATTTTTCTCACCATGTTCTATGTAACTCTACACATGTGGCATATTTCTATTCGGATATACATGTAATATTATCTGTTATGGACTTGTCATGTACGAGACAAAATGCTCCTCTGTGGGATTTATGTGTATTCCTGGGGGAAAAAGCTTGTGCTAAACACGTTTTAAGTAGGCCCATGCACAAACAGAGATTCGGCCTTGGTCTCAATTGGTGACAACTTTTGTTTCCTCACTTATTAATCAAAATTACAATGTAAATGCAGCAAAAGTCCAAGGCAGTGTATACATAAACATTTAACATTATTCAAAGCGTAGCAGATGTACATGCATCAAGATATGACTACATTGTTTATGCATTATAGTCAGTTCACAATGATATATCCATACAAAACATCTTAAGAAAGAAAAATATCATTCCGTAGTAGTGTGAATTTGTTTACTTATTCATCAAAATCACAGAAAAATGAGCAAAAGTACAAAACAGTATACATAAACATTTAACATTATTCAAGGCGTAGCAGATGTACATACAGCAATATATGACTATATCGCAAATGGCAAATATACAGATCAGTTTAGTATTTGATTGACATCTTAAATACACAAATCATCATATACGTAACATGTAATATCAGATATTATAATTTCGTAGAAATGTGAATTCTTTCACTCATTCACAAAATCACAGCAGAAATGCAGCAAAAGTACAAGGCAGTAGGCCTATACATAAACATTTGACATTATTCAAGGCGTAGCACATGTACATGCAGCAATATATGACTATATGCCAGATATTTAGACATTGACATTTTATCACCGAAAGTGAGTTTGTTTTGCAATAATGTATAATCATGATAGATACATACCATTACATACATAGCATATTATGTCAGAAAATTATTGCCACCTAAAAATTAGAAAATCACATCTGACAAATTTTCATTGAAAAAAAAATTATATTGAAAGAATATGTTATTATGATATAACAAATCATTATGTACACATATCGAATGATAGAGAATGTTAATTTCCCAAAAATTTATAATTCGATAATTATATGCAATATTTAGTAATCGAAAAGAAACTATGAGTTCAATGACGATTTGATATACAAATTATTATATACATGACATCTAATGGCAGAAAATATTTCTTCCCCCTAAGAAATGTGAAAATTGCATTCGGCATTTTATCACCAAAAGAAAATTTGTTTCCCAAGATTATATGATAGTAATATATATATACGAAAATCATTACATGCATAACATCTTATCATAAGAAATTTATATTTCATTGCATTGACAAAAATCATTTGCATTTTGTTATCATGTTTTTCTCAATAATGTAACAATCGTTGCATACACACATTCATATGGCATCAATCATCTACGAAAAGAAATTGTTTCTTTACTAATATGCAATCACAAATCAATTTTAATACAGAGGTATATACACAACATTTTTTTCGACAGACAAGAACAATTTTTCATACTTGACATTATGAATTATTCTGCAAAGGAGGTTCGGTTCACAATGATGAACAATCACCTTACATTCATAAATATGACGTTCATCGTGAAACAAGGTGGTTCGCGAACCACGAGTCTCACCTGATTTCGCAATCAATATAGAGTGCTGAGTTGTTTCCCAAATATCTAAAATGGTGCGTAAATGACCTTTGACCTCATCATCTTCATAAAGGCACATGTGGAATTACCCAAGGGTCATTTGTACAAAGTGTGATCATAATTGATTCAGAAATAAAGAAATGAGAGAAAGTCAAACGAAAACTTTGAGAAAAATGATGGATACAGCCTTATATATTTTGACCTTTTGACTTCCAGATGACCTGTGACCCTATCATCTCATGGAGACACATGTGGTATCACCCAAGGATCATTTGTACCAAGTTTGATCACAATTAATACAGAAATAAAGAAATGAGAGCAAGTTAAACACAAACTTGAACATTTTTGTAACACACCAACAGACCAACAGACTAACAGACCAACAGACTAATAGGTCCTGCCGAACCTTGTTCCGGCTAGACAAAAAGTTATTTTGTACAATTTTTTACTTACTTATTTTTTATATTTTATTGTGCAGAGGAAGTTAGTATTTCAACATAAACACCCCTCATTCACCCTGTTCATAATCAATAAATGAACAATGGATTGGCACATGCAAACAGAAGAAGCACATTACAGAAGTACAACATTGTCTAGATATTGACAACAACAGGCTTCTTTCACAGTCCTTTTGTCAGACACGTTTGAAATACAAGTCCTTAATTTGGGCATGATTAAAATAGACTATCATTTTGTTTAAAGAGAATTTAGGAGCTTTTTCCGAGGACTACGTTCGAATTCCTTTGGACATGCGTTTCTTAGATATTCTATGGGCATTGTGATGTTCTCAACATGAAAGGAACCCTATATTACATGATTATGTTACCTTTTACTTGTATTTACGTGGTACTTTCTATGGGTAAGAGAAAACACGTTAACTTATATAAAAAATAATCGACTGTCTAATAGCTTCTCTGCATTCTATCGAAATATTTTTAGTTTATTACCTGTAGGTTTACTAAACAGTTATATCATGCATTCGTGTTTCAGCAAAGCAGATTTAAAAGAGTTCATAAATTATATAAGATATACTAGTCTGGTTCTGGGTCCGTCATATTGCATCATGGAACGTAGTAATTTGGTTATAGTATTTATATATTTATGCTTATAATACATATAACCTCTATTATTGGTTGCTGGTACAAATTTGAACTATGTAATCGTCCTTAATAAGTGTTCTGCTTTGTCATACATGTACAAACTTTTAACTAAGCAAAAAAAAAAAATAATAATAACACAAATGGCGGCAACCCATACTCATTGGCCCTTATCAACCCAAAATTATGTTCAGTGGAATTTGTGTACATACATTACTGATGAATTAATATTGCAAATGAAGAGCTCATTATTAATTCATGTTCGTAATCATAGTCACAATGAGCTCACAATGAGCCACCTGTTTTTTTTTCACCCGATCAGAACAGAAATGCTGCTCTTTGTTCAAGAAAATGTATTTACTCATATTCCTTGTGAAGTATTTATTTTGATCTTTAGCCCCTGAATATGATCTAGAGCAAACAACGCGTTCCTCAAGTGTCGCGTGTCGGTCACACGTCTTTGTTTCATATTGTAAAAGTTGAATCAGCTGTTCTCTGACTTATTATTGTTTGTAAGATTTCTTAAAGACAATCATAGAACTCAACATTATATTTTGTAATAATATTAATAATATTAATAATATTATATTATATAAAATATAATGTTCAGTTCTATATGTATATATGTATATATATGTATACATACGTATATACAGATCTAATGTATATATAGTGAAATATATATACATATATAAGCTAACGTTTCATCGGTGTCCTGCAAATATGGAAAATTGGACCTTTTCGTGATATACATATAACAACGGGCCAATGTGATGATTATAATATGCATCTCTCATAATGGATATTGCTAAATAGTAAATATCTATTGCAGAGCTGCAGGTGTAGAAATATATCAAATCAAGTTTACCTTTGTTTATGTACATGTAAAAACTCGATTCGAAAAGGCATCGGGTGATGGGGTGTTGGGTTGTGGATAGAACATAGAGCAGTTGTAGGATGGTGAAAAACACACGGCTTTATTACAATAACTGTTGTTTCCTCCTTTTATATATAGCAGTACGCGATCATGCTTATATGTAAATTGTTCATTCCTGATAAAGGTCTTTGATCGAAAATTTGATAAACTTTTCTTTACCGCCGTCTTATTTGATTTGCTTGTGTTTACATTTACTTTTTCAGCACCATCACAACCTCATATATTCTTTTTATGGAGACTCATGTAATTCGCCCATCAATGACTCTTAACTTGCACCTGCCAGTTTATCGCTTATTTGCAAATCAATTTCATTTTTTATTACTTTATTTATTACGAGTGCTTGCTAGGTAGTTATCGTTGATAATTCGATCTGGAAAAATAAATGAGCATAATCGTGATGATACAATGAGGGCAAGGCTCAATCTACTGGACTTCAAAGCTCAAATGACCCGATTCAGCACACACACACACACACCCATAGAATGGCGGGAAACATAGGATAATAAAGTATTTAATTTATCAAATGTACAATCCTTCACATTGTTAATGTATCATTACAAGCCGCTTGAACAGCCATGTAACAAGACCTTGCGAGGGTTCCCATGTATTTTGAGCTCTTTGTCTAATTTTCAACCCACATTAACAAGCACCACCAACATGGGCCTCATCAGTTCATCCCACATCCCCTCTAATCCCCGTCTTGTCTCTGTCTTTATGAGGTCAATTGTCTTTATCGTGTAAATGTGAATCATTTTGTCTCCATGATACTTAGTCCATACTGAAAGAGGGACATATTTTTGCTTCTCTTTAAGCCTAAGCAGGAATATGAAGACATTAATACACTAAGTGTCTGTGCTTTTATTTTCCAAGAAATAAGACAAGAGGAATCATTTCTTCATGGTTTTAAAAGGAGATGTACATTCCGATTCTGGACAAGGATGGCTAGCACGTGAGCAACAATCAATGTCACAGCAGAGATGAGAAACTATTCTAAGTGCCCACTGTAGTAATATCAATATTCACAGCAAACGAACAAACAAAAAGTCGGTTAGGTGGTTAAATATCGTATCATTTTTTATATGAATCAGCATACCACGAAAACAAGCGGTGCCTTCGGTCATGAGGTTATTTGAATACATGCAGCTGGGAATTTCTTCGTCCAGGCTCCATCGGCGTTATTCATACATCTGAATAGAAAGCTGTGAATCATGAATTCCCTCAGGCTTGCTTCTACCTGGGTCATCTGCATCTCGTGTAAAAGAGAAAATGCAAAAATGACATCAAATTGAAGGTCATTACAAAACGACAAAAGCGCTGTGGAATATCAAACATTTTGGTACATGAATGTTATCAAAACGTGAAAATCGCTTTCAATAGGAGCAGATATTATATATATATATATATATATATATATATATATACATAATTATATAATTGTATGTTTTTACACACGTACCTGCAAGGGACAATGCATTCCTTCATCAAAAGACAAAAAATAGGAATCTTATGGAATCATATAGCACACGTCATATGGGAGAGCAGCTTGCAAGTTACGCCACAAAATTGAAACCAAATCTCTTTTATCCTTTGACAGATTTTCGTCATCCTTCAACTAATAATGTTTCTAACCACTTCTTTTCCCCCGAGCGAACCTTTGGTCGCCCGCGGTAGGGGGGGGGGGGGGGGGGGTGTCGTTCGCAAGGCTTATTTGTAGCACGTTTTATTAATTTTATTACCCTGTCACCAAACAAAGGACGAAAACGAAATGATTAAATAAAGTAAGCAACGTCTGGGTCCAGCCACCTGACGTAACGACATGTACACTCGACCGTTAATCAACACAGTACTACGTGTTAAACAACAAACGTTTAACATTTGATTCGTAATAATTCAAATCAAGTTGAAATTGAAACATTGTAAAGTTGAGGAATTATAACATTTTTGGATATAATTTGTAAAATAAAATAATGATGTGAAACGTTCATTATGTTTGTTTGTCCAGAGAATTAATGCAAACATTACAATTCAATTGTACACTGTTGGTCATAAAGGTGGAATATTTTTTTTCACCAAATTTTCACAGCGTAATTATTACCACATGATTTGAATATGGCATTTATGGTGCATGATAACAACTTTACTTTATTATTCTGCCTTTTACACACGTTTGACAGTGATATTTTACAAGTTTATGTCCTAAGCGATGGATGTCATGAGCACAGAACAACAATGACGACAATATACAGTAAATTAAAGGATCATGAGATATTTATTTTCAATCTCTCTCAGTTTTCCAGATGACTTCTTTTTTGTGATTTCATGGACAAATTTGCATCAAACTTGAGTCATTGTTCTTACTCAGTCACTAGTATCGGGTATGTCCACCCCTGGCACGAACCAGCGCATGCAGACGTCGTGGCATGCTGTCCACTAGCTTGTTGATGACGTCAACAGGCATAGCGTCCCATTCTTCCCTCAGAGCATCTGCCAACTCCTGCAGATTTTGAGGAATGACCTCTCTGTCGTTGATGGCTCGGCCTAGGGCATCCCATGCATGCTCTATGGGGTTCATATCCGGCGAACAAGCTGGCCATGGCAACTGTACGACGCCCTCTGCCTCCAGGAATTCCCTTACTGCAGCGGCCCTGTGCGGTCTAGCGTTGTCATCCTGCAGTCGGAAATTGTGCCCATACACTCGTCTTGCATATGGAAGACAGTGGAACTCCAAGATATCCCTGTAGGCGGCGGCGTTGACGTTTCCGTCCGGAACCACCAGTGGCGTTTTCCCTCCATAATGGATGCCGGCCCATATCATCACTGAGCCGCCTCCGCCTTGAGTCGTCTCGTGGATACATTCATCGCGAAGGTTTTCCCCGGCTAATCGACGAACTCGTTGTCTCCCATCCTTTCGGTCAAGGATGAACCGGCTCTCGTCCGTGAAGACCACATGTTGCCAATGTCCTGGATGAAGCCTTCTGTGCTCCCTAGCCCAAAGAAGACGAGCCACTCTGTGGCGAACAGACAGGCGTGGACATTTGGTCAACCGTCGTGCTCGGTAACCATGTTGGAGCAATCTGCGATTAACGGTTGACCGGGAAACGTTGATCCCATGATATCTCCTCCACAAGCGACGAAGACGGCTCGTGGGCAATTTCCGGTTTCTGCGGCTGAAATTCAACAGTTGGCGATCATCTCTTCTTGTGGTCAATCTGGGACGTCCTGGAGATTTCCGTGGCCGCACATTCCCCGCCTCACGTTGACGTTTCAGGATCTTAGAGACTGCACTCTGTGATATCCCTAGGACTTCTGCGATATCAGTCTGCTTGTAGCCCTCCTGTCGCAGTGCTACCACTCTTTCGCGTATTGCTGTTGCCGTTGGACCAGGCATAGTCCAGGGAACGTCTCTACCGATTTTTATTTCAAACGGTACAAGGAACTCGAAAAAATGCAACCTTCTTATACACAGTGCTAAATCAGGGAAAGGGACAGAATATCATATGCATAGGCTTTTATAGTCTACAACAAAAGAATTTATTACGTAATCCAAATTTCTCATGTTATAATGTCACCTGTGTAATGGGGAAACATTATGTAATCACTCAATTACCATTTTGTCTACGCGTAGCCTTTCAAATACCAACGAAACTGTCGATTTTTATTCAAAAATATTTTATTCCACCTTTATGACCAACAGTGTACATCAAACATGTCGTTCATAATTTACCAGTTTATTTGTCTTCCTGAACAACTAACATTAATTAATTATGTAAGGAAGGTCGGGCATCAATTCCAGTAAAGGTGCAACAATTTCTTCCAGCAAATTCCTTGTTTCCTTCGGGGGGATTTTGCTTTCTACCTGATCAGAACTTGACACCAACGGACTGCGAATGGGATAAAGACGAGATGAACCTACTGAGAACTATTTAGGAATGAACTAAAATCGTATTCTAGAAATAATTTGGTCCAAGTTACACGTGTTCTCGGCATTTTAATTGGCAACCCACAACATTACTTTTTTAGATGAATTCTGAAGTAAAGGTGTCTAACTGTATCGTAAATGATAATGTGGAACTTAAAGCCGGGAAAGTTACAGTCCTAGTGACTCAGGCTTTTAGACACAGATTATTTTGTAAGGTGTCTAATGCTTTTTAAAAATGAACCAATCCGTAATATATTTTTTCTCGTTTTATTCAAGTCGATTCATGACAGGGGTTTAACCCTAATCAGGCCGGAGAAGGGGAATAATACCCCTCCCCCCTCCCTCTTAACATCTTGCGCAATTTTTGAGAGCAAAATCACGACGACCGCGTGACGTCGCATCTTTTTCGCCGAAACGATATTATCCCAAATTCGGCTGTTTTTGTGATTTTGTGTGCAAAGCCAATACAAAATATATTTTTTCATATAATGGACCAAAACCCTATCATTTTTTGTTTTTTTAATTAAAAAATGAAAAACATAAGAAATTCACAAAACAAAGAAAACAAAGTGTCTGATCAATGGGAACATTTTTTTTTTCATGATGGATGTGTCCTTACCGCACATGTCAATACGTTTTCTCAGCTTGCGTGTCTATAATCATGATAATGGCATACCTTCATGTGGAGTATCCGTCTCACTCCTGATCTGGTGCCTTGGTCATTATGTGTGTTGCCTTTTTAAACAAACGTACGACATAAAGGATTAGTAACAAAAGAAAGAAGCAGAGGCATGATAATGTGACCAAGGTGGCTGTAAGAAGATTGTCCATTTTAGGGCAGTCATGGAACGCAGATCCTGTCACAGGGACAGCTGAGGTGAAATGTTCGACAGTCTCAACATTGAGTTCAGGACTGGTTTGAAATTGGGAACTTTCTTCGATGAGGTAAGTCGGTCTTTGAGTTGACTCCATCATGCCTGTGGTTGACGGACATGTCACATTTGATACTTCCTGAATTTCCCATTCGAAGTGGACGCATGTTTCCCAAGATTTGGGTTCTCTACTTGACGAAGTGCAGCAGTGTATTGGCAGCGATTTCTTTAACCAAAATGTTTTCGAAAAGGAAGTACCGTGTTCAATTATAGATGTAAAGAACGGAAGATCTTCACAATTTCGATAGCATTTAATCACGCCATCCACACTTCCTTTCTGAGCTTCGCACGACACCAGAGCCCATCCATTTGCTAGAGGGTCACTTTTAGAGATGCTGCAAACCGTCTTGCCCGGTGGGTAGTCCACATTAAGTCTGATCCCATCCGATAAAGTTATTCTCCTATCCCTAGTCTTCAAGATACAAAGGTATGCTCCTTCATCGAATCTGCTGACATTCACTATGTTTACATAGACGTACAACGTTTCAGCATCAGTTTCATTGTCCACTGAGAACCTTCCGACCTGATCTTCACGGAGTCCAACTCCGTTAGTTAATCCAATGCGAGAGTCATAGAAAGGTAGTCTATTCGCAATTTGAATTTCGTACCATGTATTATCGTGGAATCCATATCGGAAAGGAAGAGTGACTGTGGTTCCTTCGTAAGCGGTATGTATGCTACGGCTGGAACTTGCTAAATTGATCCCGGTGATAATTATGAAAAAGAGCTTCCATTTCCCACCCTCTCCCCGATGACTGATCATTCCCATGACATAGAGTGTGAAGTAAACGAAGTCACCGAAGAAAAGGGTAAGATGCTATAAGAAGGATGTCAATAGTCGACCGAAGCAGAACGGAAAGTGGTGAAAAGTGAGGCGTTAGCATTGGTGTAATCACCATCGTATAAATAGGATCTTTTGTTGGCAGTGATTTTTTCGACCAAAATATTTTGGAAAAAAAAGTATCGTGTATGATGGAACTAAAGACCGGAACGTTTTCACATTTCTGATAGCATTTGATCACTCCATCTATACTTCCTTTCTGAGCTTTGCATGATATCAGGGCCCATCCTATCACTGGTGGCTCACTTTCGGAGATGCTGCAAACTGCCTTGCTCGGTGGGTAGTCCACATTAAGTCTGATTCTATTTGCTACGTCAATGCTCCGTTCCTCAGTGGTCAAGATAGATATGTATGTTGCTTCATCAAATCTGCTGACATTCGCTATGTTTACATAGACGTACAACGTTTCAGCATCAGTTTCATTGTCCACTGAGAACCTTCCGACCTGATCCTCCTTGAGTCCAACTCCGTTAGTTAATCCAATGCGAGAGTCATAGAAAGGTAGTCTATTCGCAACTTGAACTTCGGACCATGTATGTGCGTGATACTCATATATGAAAGTAAGGTTAATCGTGCTTCCCTCATAAGCGGTCTGCGTATTTTGGCTGGAGCTTGCAAAATTTAGATAACAAACCCCGGAGAAAACCAAGTAAAAGATTTTTCATTTCTCACACTGTTTCCGGTTGGTGATCATTCCCATGGCGTAGAATGGGGAGTAAATGATGTCACTACAAAAAAGTTCAAATGCTACAAAACAGACATCTACAGCCTAACAAGGTAGAACAGAGAGTGACGAAATGGCGGCATTTAGAAACGTATGTAGTGTTCATACAGAAGTTTCTTTTGTGTAGGTTGGTGGGTGAAAGAACCCCTGTCAGCCCCCTTTTATGGAAAGCTGATACCACAAAATATTAAGTAGTGTTTGAGTTGAATCCGTGGGCGATGGACACGTCGTATTTGATATTAGCTGTGCGTTCAACTTAGAGTCCACACACGTTTCCCAAGACTTGGGTTCTCTTCGTGTCGACGTGCAGCAGTATGTTGGCAGTGATTTTTTCGACCAAAATATTTTGGAAAAAAAAGTATCGTGTATGATTATGGAACTAAAGACCGGAACGTTTTCACAATTCTGATAGCATTTGATCACTCCATCTATACTTCCTTTCTGAGCTTTGCATGATATCAGGGCCCATCCTTTCACTGGTGACTTCACTTTCGGAGATGCTGCAAACTGCCTTGCCCGGTGGGTAGTCCACTTTAAGTCTGATTCTATTTGCTACATCGATGCTCCGTTCCTCAGTGGTCAAGATAGATATGTATGTTCCTTCATCAAATCTGCTGACATTCGCTATGTTTACATAGACGTACAACGTTTCAGCATCATTCTCATTTTCCACTGAGAACCTTCCGACCTGATCTTCACGGATTCCAACTCCGTTAGTTAATCCAATGCGAGAGTCATAGAAAGGTAGTCTATTCGCAATTTGAACTTCGTACCATGTATTATCGTGGAATCCATATCGGAAAGGAAGAGTGACTGTGGTTCCTTCGTAAGCGGTATGTATGCTACGGCTGGAACTTGCTAAATTTGTGCGATCCTAAACACGTTTGAGCCAGAAACGCGTTTGAAGAAGCGACATCACGCAAAGCTGTTTTGAAACGGCTTTAAACCACATGTTTCCGTAACCACATCGGTCGCACACTATTGTACTACAGTGCACGTGTAACGGCGCAGTAGCTGCCGAGTGACAATCCCGGTTTTCGACTTGGGCGATTGAGTTGATAAACGCACCGGGTTTTTTTTAAACGCGTTCGCAAAGGCCTTTGGAAACGCTTTCGTAAAAGCCTTTGGAAACGCGTTTCAAATTCTGAAAAGATGATAAACACGCCCTATATCGCTACCAAATAGCCAATCAACTGTTTATGTAGCGTGACAAACAGACATCTTAACCAATGGGCTTCCCAATCTTCACAGAATAATGTCCACATCTGTGAAAATCAGATTCACCTCAGGCCAATCAGAATACAGCTGGGAGGAGGAGCTTAGCCTCTCAGGAAGACACCTCCGTTCTTGTTATTGTTCCGCTATTGCTTTCTTTTGTCTTATTCAATTCAATTCAATTCAATGATGGTTTATTCAGTAAATATTCAAAAGTTACAAACATTAAAAGGCCCCTGTCAACCAAATATTTCTGGTCTTTAAATTGCCTAGACATGTCATATTAACAGCTTTTCATATGTATTTTTCACTTGGATATATCGTTAAATGATAGAAAATGAGATTTTCCCTCAAAAATAATACCTATTTCAGAGTTTCTAAGCCCCGCTCATAAAACAAAATCTGTTTCACGCGATCGCTGTCAATCATGATGTCACATGACGAATTTCGTCACGGGGGAAATTTACTTCCGAGCTCTGTGTTGAGTGCCCGTGTTTTGTATTGCTGTGTCGAAGAATCGGCCATGTAATTTTCCCCCAATTGGAAGAATTCAAGAGAAAATGACGAAGGGCTGCATAGTGGGAGGGTGAAGTAACACCTCAAAAGATGGTGTGAGCCTGCACTTCTTCTCAAAAGATGACAATTTACGGCGAATTTGGTCAGCGAGAGTAATAGGCTGACCCATGCGAAATGCCCCAGCGACAGTAGCGTAATGTGCAGTGCTCACTTCCCTGGTGATGCCTACGAGGCGGTACTGTATTCGCAGTTCAACATCAGGTTCAGAAGGAAATTGAAGTTAGATGCGATCCCCGCCATAAATCTCCCGACCAATACCCAAGAAAAGGGGAAGAAAAGGAGCACACCAGCATTTGAAAAAAGTAAGGAAATCAGAGATTGTAAATCTCGTTGTTAATCCTCGAAATTGCGACGAATTATTCGCTCAGCCTCAGCTCACTGCTCGGCGCTAGTTCAACTGTAGCGTATCCACGGCAGCGTACGCGGGTAGTCACTGGTGGATGTAGTCGCGTAGCAGTCCTTGGGCTATAGGGACTAAACGGGCGCTAATGCAGACCTAGAAATCACTTTTTTTTGGAGGAATTCAACGGCAAAGAAGTTATCTAGGGTTAGGGTTGGGGTTAGGGCTAGAATTAGGGTTACGGTCAGTATTAGGTTTCGCGTTTCAAATTCATAAAATAAATGCCGAAGTATGTACACTTCTGAACTATAAAATATATAGTGCCGTGAGTGAGTGGCCGTGGGCGTGAGAGTTCCAATACAGGCAGTCTTTAATCAATCAACCAAATTAATCCACTAAATCAAATCCTCTGGATTGGTCATACTGATGACAATTTCAAAGACGATTTAATAACAAAAAAAGCACTCGGAAGATATTCTCAAAATCACTCTCGACGAACAGCCAGCTATGTAATAACACGCGAAAGCCAAGCTTGCACTCGATCGTGATCGACCGAGCCCTCTCCCTCATACGTCACGGGGTATAACGTAATACGCTCGCCGGTGATCGCTATTTTTGTCATGTCGTTCTAGTAGTAGTCAGGTTTTGATGTAAAATGTACAATTCGTCCTCATTTTTCGCTCAAAAATATATGGTTATTCGGAATGGCCATTAAAAGCTAAGGTAGATAAGAAGAAATCAGATTTTAAACTGTCTGGCTGTCGATCAGGGGCCCTTTAAAAGGAAAATACATGCAACTGCAGCCAAGAGGCTGAAATGTTGATGTTTACAATATAGTAATACAATACATGTAAATACAAAGTAAAGAGCTCATTCCTAACACGACCTACACATATATGATTAAAATATGAATATAAAAGTTTTAAAGGTTTGAGTGTAAAAAAAAGGTGTTAAAAGAGTACATACGTGTGGTATGGTTTAATACTGAGTATATACAATATTAAAAATCATCATTTTATTGGCTGTTTAAGAGGTCAATGAAATATGGGATTGCACTGTTCCTAAATTGTGGGTTATTAGACAGTGATTTGGCAAATGCAATACAAAGTTTTTCTGTTCTAGTTACCAGACGTTCAAGCTTACACGTAATAATTGCATTTTCATAATTTATGTAACCCTTCCCTAACATTATTTTACACACCCTTCTTTGAACACTTTCTAAATTGTACACTTGCAAGTATCAATATGTGTGCGTGCACCGGTTGCGGTTTCCCCACTTGAGCTCTTGAAATTTTACCTTCTGAATAAAAAAACTGTTGAACCTATAACTTATATCACGAATTCATCCGAGAAGGAGAATTCTTCAACATTCTCAAAATGGAACAAACGGGTATTTGAATATATTTCGCCCCACTATTATGGCGGGTATCAGTGCTTTATTTGAAAGCATAAACATACGTGTATAGTATGTTCATACTATACACGATCAAAGTGTTTTATTACACACGATCAAAATGTTTCATGATATTATTGAATATTATCACCAATTTGACAACACACATGTCAGAATAGAATATCACATGCAGATAGTATGTACTTTTATGAAGGATGAGTACGTAGGTCCTTACCGCATGTTCCAGTCAGTGGACTAGCTAATGCATTTTGTTCGTGTGCAGTATCCGTCTCATGTGTAACCTGGGGTCGTAATACCTGAGTCTTTTTGTCGATTCTCTTTTTATGCCTGCATACCAAATATATGCTCAATATCAAAAGTACGAAGCATAGGCATGAAAGCGTGCATAAGATAGGTAGAAGAATAGCATCGTCTGTTTTAGGGCAATCCTGATGTGGAGGATCTGTCACAAGGATGGCTGACACGAAAGGTGTGGTTGTCTCGTCACTGGGTTTAGGACTGATGTGAGAACAGGGACTTTCTTCGGTTGAGTAGGTCAATCTTTGAGTTGAATCCGTGGGCGATGGACATGTCGTATTTGATATTAGCTGTGCGTTCAACTTAGAGTCCACACACGTTTCCCAAGACTTGGGTTCTCTTCGTGTCGACGTGCAGCAGTATGTTGGCAGTGATTTTTTCGACCAAAATATTTTGGAAAAAAAAGTATCGTGTATGATGGAACTAAAGACCGGAACGTTTTCACAATTCTGATAGCATTTGATCACTCCATCTATACTTCCTTTCTGAGCTTTGCATGATGTCAGGGCCCATCCTTTCACTGGTGGCTCACTTTCGGAGATGCTGCAAACTGCCTTGCCCGGTGGGTAGTCCACATTAAGTCTGATTCTATTTGTTACATCGATGCTCCGTTCCTCAGTGGTCAAGATAGATATGTATGTTCCTTCATCAAATCTGCTGACATTCGCTATGTTTACATAGACGTACAACGTTTCAGCATCAGTTTCATTTTCCACTGAGAACCTTCCGACCTGATCCTCACGGAGTCCAACTCCGTTAGTTAATCCAATGCGAGAGTCATAGAAAGGTAGTCTATTCGCAAATTGAACTTCGTACCATGTATGTGCGTGATACTCATATATGAAAGTAAGACTAACCGTGCTTCCCTCATAAGCGGTCTGCGTATTTTGGCTGGAGCTTGCAAAATTGAAATAACAAACCCCGGAGAAAACCAAGTAAAAGATTTTCCATTTCTCACACTGTTTCCGGTTAGTGATCATTCTCATGGCGTAGAATGGGGAGTAAATTATGTCACTGCAAAAAAGTTCAAATGCTACAAAACAGACATCTATAGCCTAACAAGGTAGAACAGAGAGTGACGAAATGGTGGCATTTTTAGAAACGTATGTAGTGTTCATACAGAAGTTTCTTTTGTGTAGGTTGGTGGGTGAAAGAACCCCTTTCATCCCCCTTTTATGGAAAGCTGATACCACAAAATATTAAGAATATTTATATTGCTAATTACTAGCCAATCAACTACGAGTAACTGCTCTTTAACGGTGACAAAGAAACATCCGCAACCAATCGGCTTTCCGTCGAAAACGTCATTCATCGAGGCTAACAAAAAAAAATGCCAGAAGGAAGAGCTTAACTTAAGCATATATGATAAACATAAGCGTATAAAATGTTGAAATACCCATCTCAACCCCCTCCCCCTTCATGAAAGGCTGATACCACAAAATATTAACTAGCCACTCAAGTACTAGTAACTGTTCCTGCAGCGTGACAAAGAAGCATCCACAACCAATAAGCTTTCCGTTGAAAAATCAGATTCATCAAGGCCAATCACAATACAGCTAGGAGGAGGAGCTTAGCCTATCAGCAAGGCTGTTACCTTTGACTTGTATTTACGTGGTACTTTCTAAGAGTAAGAGAAAACACGTTAACTTATATTAAAAAAAAAATAATCGACTCTCTTATAGCTTCTGTGGATTCTATCGAAATATTTTTAGTTCATTACCTGTAGGTTACTAAACAGTTATATCATGCATTCGTGTTTTTAAGCAAAGCAGTTTTAAAAGAGTTCATAAATTATATAAGATATACTAGTCTAGTTCTGTGTCCGGCATATTGCATCATGCAACCTAGTAATTTGGTAATAGTGTTTATATATTTATGCTTATAATACATATAACCTCTATTATTGGTTGCTGGTACAAAACTAAATTGTGTAATCGTCCTCAATAAGTGTTCTGCTTTGTCATACATGTACAAACTTTTAACTAAGCAAAACAAAAAATAATAACACAAATGGCGGCAACCCATACTTATTGGCCCTTATCAACCCAAAATTATGTTCAGTGGAATTTGTGTACATACATTACTGATGAATTAATATTGCAAATGAAGAGCTCATGATTAATTCATGTTCGTAATCATGGTCACAATGAGCTCACAATGAGCCACCTGTTTTTTTTTTTCACCCGATCAGAACAGAAATACTGCTCTTTGTTCAAGAAAATGTATTTACTCATATTCCATGTGAAGTATTTATTTTGATCTTTAGCCCCTGAATATAATCTAGAGCAAACAACGCGTTCCCTAAGTGTCGCGTGTAGGTCACACGTCTTTGTATCATATTGTAAAAGTTGCATCAGTTGTTCTCTGACATATTATTGTTTGTAAGATTTCTTAAAGACAATCATAGAACTCAACATTATATTTTCTATGATCTTATATATATATATATATATATATATATGTATATACATAAGATCGTAGAAAATATAATGTTGAGTTCTATATGTATATATGTAAATATGTATATCTATATGTATATATATGTATATATACGTATATACATATCTAATGTATATATATTGAAATATATATACATATATAAGCAAACGTTTTATCGGTGTCCTGCAAATATGGAAAATTGGACCTTTTCGTGATATACATATAACAACGGGCCAATGTGATGATTATAATATGCATCTCTCATAATGGATATTGCTAAAGAGTAAATATCTATTGCAGAGCTGCAGGTGTAGAAATATATGACATTCAAATCAAGTTTACCTTTGTTTATGTACATGTAAAAACTCGATTCGAAAAGGCATCGGGTGATGGGGTGTTGGGTTGTGGATAGAACATAGAGCAGTTGTAGGATGGTGAAAAACACACGGCTTTATTACAATAACTGTTGTTTCCTCCTTTTATATATAGCAGTACGCGATCATGCTTATATGTAAATTGTTCATTCCTGATAAAGGTCTTTGACCGAAAATTTGATAAACTTTTCTTTACCGCCGTCTTATTTGATTTGCTTGTGTTTACATTTACTTTTTCAGCACGTTTACAACCTCATATATTCTTCTTATGTAGACTTATGTAATTCGCCCATCAATGACTCTTAACTTGCACCTGCCATTTTGTCGCTTATTTGCAAATCAATTTCATTTTCTAGCTTTATTTATTACGAGCGCTTGCTAGGTAGTTATCGTTGATAATTCGATCTGGAAAAATAAATGAGCATATTCGTGATGATACAATGAGGCAAAGATCAATCTACTGGACTTCAAAGCTCAAATGACCCGATTCAGCACACACACACACACACACACACACACACACACACCCATAGAATGGCGGGAAACATAGGATAATAAAGTATTTAATTTATCAAATGTACAATCCTTCACATGGTTAATTTGTCATTACAAGCCGCTTGAACAGCCATGTAACAAGACCTTGCAAGGGTTCCCATGTATTTTGAGCTCTTTGTCTAATTTTCAACCCACATTAACAAGTACCACCAACATGGGCCTCATCAGTTCATCCCACATCCCCTCTAATCCCCGCTTTGTCTATGTCTTTATGACGTCAATTGTCTTTATCGTGTAAATGTGAATCATTTTGTCTCCATGGTATTTAGTCCATACTGAAAGAGGGACACATTTTTGCTTCTCTTTAAGCCTAAGCAGGAATATGAAGACATTAATACACTAAGTGTCTGTGCTTTTATTTTCCAAGAAATAAGACAAGAGGAATCATTTCTTCATGATTTTAAAAGGAGATGTACATTCCCAATTCTGGACAAGGATGGCTAGCACGTGAGCAACAATCAATGTCACAGCAAAGATGAGAGAGTATTCTTAGTGCCCAATGTAGTAATATCAATATTCACAGCAAACGAACAAACAAAAGTCAGTTAGGTGGTTAAATATCGTATCATTTTTTATATGAATCAGCATACCACGAAAACAAGCGGTGCCTTCGGTCATGAGGTTATTTGAATACATGCAGCGGGGAATTTCTTCGTCCAGACCCCACGGCGTTATTCATACATCTGAATAGAAAACTGTGAATCATGTATTCCCTTGCTTCTAGCTGGGTCATCTGCATCTCGTGTAAAAGAGAAAATGCAAAAATGACATCAAATTGAAGGTTATTACAAAACGACAAAAGCGCTGTGGAATATCAAACATTTTGGTAAATGAATGTTATCAAAACGTGAAAATTGCCTTAAATAGGAGCAGATATTATATATATATATATATATATATATAAATATATACATAATTGTATCATTGTATGTTTTTACACACGTACCTGCAAGGAAAAATGCATTCCTTCATCAAAAGACAAAAAATAGGAATCTTATGAAATCATATAGCACACGTCATATGGGAGAGCAGCTCGCAAGTTACGCCACAAAATTGAAACCAAATCTTTTTTATCCTTTCACAGATTTACGTCATCCTTCAACTAATAATGTTTCTAACCACTTCTTTTCCCCCGAGCGAACCTTTGGTCGCCCGCGGTAGGGGGGGGGGGGGGGGGGTCGTTCGCAAGGCTTATTTGTAGCACTTTTTATTGATTTTATTACCCTGTCACTAAACAAAGGACGAAAACGAAACGATTGAAATAAAGTAAGCCACCTGACGTAACGACATGTACACTCGACCGTTAATCAACACAGTACTACGTGTTAAACAACAAACGTTTAACATTTGATTCATAATAATTCAAATCAAGTTGAAATTGAAACATTGTAAAGTTGAGGAATTATAACATTTTTGGATATGATTTGTACAAAAAAATAATGCTGTGAAACGTTCATTAGGTTTGTTTGTCCAGACAATTAATGCAAACATTACAATTCCATTGTAGATCGTTCATGTCGTTGACAATTTACCAGTTTATTTGTCTTCCTGAACAACTAACATTAATTAATTATGTAAGGAAGGTCGGGCATCAATTCCAGTAAAGGTGCAACAATTTCTTCTAGCAAATTCCTTGTTTCCTTCGGGGGGATTTTGCTTTCTACCTGATCAGAACTTGACACCAACGGACTGCGAATGGGATAAAGACGAGATGAACCTACTGAGAACTGTTTAGGAATGAACTACAATCGTATTCTAGACATAATTTGGTCCAAGTTACACGTGTTTTCGGCATTTTAATTGGCAATAAAGCGAAATGCTCCCACCGAGGCTACCCACAGCATTACTTTCTTAGATGAATTCTGAAGTAAATGTGTCTAACTGTATCGTAAATGATAATGTGGAACTTAAAGCCGGGAAAGTTACAGTCCTAGTGACTCAGGCTTTTAGACACAGATTATTCTGTAATGTGTCTAATGCTTTTTAAACATGAACCAATCCCTAATAATTTTTTTCTCGTTTTATTCAAGTCGATTCATGACAGGGTTTAACCCTAATCAGGCCGGAGAAGGGGAATAATACCCCTCCCCCCTCCCTCTTAACATCTTGCGCAATTTTTGAGAGCAAAATCACGACGACCGCGTATACTATTGTGACGTCGCATCTTTTTCGCCAAAACGATATCATCCCAAATTCGGCTGTTTTTGTGATTTTGTGTGCAAAGGCATTACAAAATATATTTTTTCATATAATGGACCAAAACCCTATAATTTTTTGTTTTTTTTCAATTAAAAAAATGAAAAACATAAGAAATTCACAAAACAAAGAAAACAAAGTGTCTTATCAATGGAAACATTTTTTTTTTCATGATAGATGTGTCCTTACCGCACATGTCAGTACGTTTTCTCAGCTTGCGTGTCTCACTCCTGACCTGGTGCCTTGGTCATTATGTGTGTTGCCTTTTTAAACAAACGTGCGACATCAAGGATTAGTAACAAAAGAAAGAAGTAGAGGCATAATAATGTGACCAAGGTGGCTGTAAGAAGATTGTCCATTTTAGGGCAGTCATGGAACGCAGATCCTGTCACAGGGACAGCTGAGGTGAAATGTTCGACAGTCTCAACATTGAGTTCAGGACTGGTTTGAAATTGGGAACTTTCTTCGATGAGGTAAGTCGGTCTTTGAGTTGACTCCATCATGCCTGTGGTTGACAGACATATCACATTTGATACTTCCTGAATTTCCCATCCGAAGTGGACGCATGTTTCCCAAGATTTGGGTTCTCTACTTGACGAAGTGCAGCAGTGTATTGGCAGCGATTTCTTTAACCAAAATGTTTTCGAAAAGGAAGTACCGTGTTTAATTATAGATGTAAAGAACGGAACATCTTCACAATTTCGATAGCATTTAATCACGCCATCCACACTTCCTTTCTGAGCTTCGCACGACACCAGAGCCCATCCATTTGCTAAAGGGTCACTTTTAGAGATGCTGCAAACCGTCTTGCCCGGTGGGTAGTCCACATTAAGTCTGATCCTATCCGATAAAGTTATTCTCCTTTCCCTAGTCTTCAAGATACAAAGGTATGCTCCTTCATCGAATCTGCTGACATTCACTATGTTTACATAGACGTACAACGTTTCAGCATCATTCTCATTTTCCACTGAGAACCTTCCGACCTGATCCTCACGGAGTCCAACTCCGTTAGTTAATCCAATGCGAGAGTCATAGAAAGGTAGTCTATTCGCAACTTGAACTTCGTACCATGTATGTGCGTGATACTCATATATGAAAGTAAGACTAACCGTGCTTCCCTCATAAGCGGTCTGCGTATTTTGGCTGGAGCTTGCAAAATTGAAATAACAAACTCCGGAGATAACCAAGTAAAAGATTTTCCATTTCTCACACTGTTTCCGGTTAGTGATCATTTTCATGGCGTAGAATTGGGAGTAAATTATGTCACTGCAAAAAAAGTTCAAATGCTACAAAACAGACATCTATAGCCTAACAAGGTAGAACAGAGAGTGACGAAATGGCGGCATTTTTAGAAACGTATGTAGTGTTCATACAGAAGTTTCTTTTGTGTAGGTTGGTGGGTGAAAGAACCCCTTTCATCCCCCTTTTATGGAAAACTGATACCACAAAATATCAAGAACATTTATATTGCTAATTACTAGCCAATCAACTACGAGTAACTGCTCTTTAACGGTGACAAAGAAACATCCGCAACCAATCGGCTTTCCGTCGAAAACGTCATTCATCGAGGCTAACAAAAAAAAATGCCAGAAGGAAGAGCTTAACTTAAGCATATATGATAAACATAAGCGTATAAAATGTTGAAATACCCATCTCAACCTCCTCCCCCTTCATGAAAGGCTGATACCACAACATATTAACTATCCACTCAAGTACTAGTAACTGTTCCTACAGCGTGACAAAGAAGCATCCACAACCAATGAGCTTTCCGTTGAAAAATCAGATTCACCAAGGCCAATCACAATACAGCTAGGAGGAGGAGCTTAGCCTATCGGCAAGGCTGTTACCTTTGACTTGTATTTACGTGGTACTTTCTAAGAGTAAGAGAAAACACGTTAACTTATATAAAAAAATAATCGACTCTCTAATAGCTTCTGTGGATTCTATCGAAATATTTTTAGTTCATTACCTGTAGGTTTACTAAACAGTTATATCATGCATTCGTGTTTTTAAGCAAAGCAGTTTTAAAAGAGTTCATAAATTATATAAGATATACTAGTCTGGGTCTGTGTCCGGCATATTGCATCATGGAACCTAGTAATTTGGTAATAGTGTTTATATATTTATGCTTATAATATATATAACCTATATTATTGGTTGCTGGTACAAAACTAAATTGTGTAATCATCCTCAATAAGTGTTCTGCTTTGTCATACATGTACAAACTTTTAACTAAGCAAAACAAAAAATAATAACACAAATGGCGGCAACCCATACTTATTGGCCCTCATCAACCCAAAATTATGTTCAGTGGAATTTGTGTACATACATTACTGATGAATTAATATTGCAAATGAAGAGCTCATGATTAATTCATGTTCGTAATCATGGTCACAATGAGCTCACAATGAGCCACCTGTTTTTTTTTTCACCCGATCAGAACAGAAATACTGCTCTTTGTTCAAGAAAATGTATTTACTCATATTCCATGTGAAGTATTTATTTTGATCTTTAGCCCCTGAATATAATCTAGAGCAAACAACGCGTTCCTTAAGTGTCGCGTGTAGGTCACACGTCTTTGTATCATATTGTAAAAGTTGCATCAGTTGTTCTCTGACTTATTATTGTTTGAAAGATTTCTGAAAGACAATCATAGAACTCAACATTATATTTTCTATGATCTTATGTATAGAAAATATAATGTTGAGTTCTATATGTATATATGTAAATATGTATATCTATATGTATTATATCCGTAACTGCACACATATGTTACTTTGTACGTGGTGACGTCTCCGCATAGCGTACATAATTTTTTTTTTATATCCAACAATCACAGGAACGCGACCTCCTTATGTCCCCCCTTCCGCCTCACCTGCCCATATCCCTCCCAAAATCCCTCCCCCTCTTTTCCCCCTACTCCTCTCTATCACTCTCTTTCTTTGAGCGGTACTCTTTATATATTTTGACTTGATTATTTTTTACATCGTTTATTACCACGACAACAATCACAACGATTTTTTTTTTGTAATTCGACACTTCATTATCATATGATTCAGCTGTAAATCTGAAGAGAAAAAAGATGTATATTAGTTTTGTTGTTGTTTTTTCTCCATGTTACCCTATTTCCATTATAATATGTTTTTAAAAAAATGAATCTAATCATGTATCACGATAATTTCTTTTTGTTTTGTGTATTTGTAAAACCACTGTCAAGCGAAATGTGTAAGTTTTGCACATGAACTATTTATTAAATAATTTCTATTTATTTTCATTCGGTAGTCCAATATACACAAGCCCTGCTTCTTTTTGGACTCCTCCACAAAAAATATCATTTCTATAAATGAGTTGTGTTTATTATTTCTTGTTTTGTTTTAATTGTATTTGAACTTTATGCATGTATTTTGTTGTTTGTTTTTTGTGGAAAAATAAAGTTGAATCTTATGAGCCGTACAATTATCTTGCATGACATTCAAACAATATATCACTTCCAAAAAACGAAATTAGGGTGAAAACAATCACCGTATTCTCGGGGACACATTTGCCCTACTGTCATCCGAAACTGCCTTTAGGTTTGACGTAAGAAAAGGGAGGCGTTATTGTGCATCAAACATGCGAATGAGCAGCTTCTTTTCCGCCAGAAGCATCATGCATTTTTAATGAAATTGTGATGGCAGTTGCTAGTGGATTAACAGGTGTGATACACAATAGTCATTGTGAACATTTGTGTGTAGATTGCAGTTAGTCTCTATAGCTGCGTGAAGCATATCCCTGCTGCGACGTACACACAAAGCCGCTTTCCCTAAGGCGAGTCAATTTAGTGAAATTTAATTTTCATACAACACAAAACTGAACAATTTCATGGTATGTTAGCTGCATATATAATATAACTAATTCAATTATAAAATAAACGATATTTATATCATTTTATTTCCTATAAGTATCACCTTTAAACCTTTGTGTGCCAGATAAACTGCTGATCTATCATGTCTATTGGAGTTATTTGTATTACTTGTGAATAAAGTTGCATATTAGTCCAGTCAATCTAGCGATTTTAAGGGGGTAACCTCACACTAATTGCAACATTTAGTTTTTCACTGCAGTTTATATGGTCCCCTAAACACCAGAAAGAAAGTCCCCCCAAAATCCAAGCATGGGAAATTTATGAAATTTGCATATTATGCAAATTAGCATTTGTTATATAAGAGAATTAAGGTAAACGCATGTTATTGAACCTAGGTACCCGATTAAAATGATTAAAGTGTACAAACCAATGTTTGTGAGGTCAGTGAAAATAATGAAAATATCTATAAGTTGATACCATTAAGCTAATTTCCATAACTTGCATAAATATCCCCAAAAGGCGGGTAACACCAGAGAAAATCATGTTTTTCATATGTTATTCTTTATAAGTAAATGATTGAATGAATGTAAGTGTGCAAACCAATGTTTATAAGGTCAGTGAAGATAATGGATATATGCATAAGTTACTTTCATCAGTTTATTTGCATAACTTGCATAATTTTTATAATTTTTCCTAAAGAGGGGGGAAAGTCAGATTTTTTTCTTATGCCATTGTCCATACACCTGTAAGGATGGTAAATACATGATTTAACCAAAATAAGTTTCAAAGTTAATTGATAATGATGGAGTAATCTTCGATTAATATGATGAATCTAATTTGCATAATTTGCATAATCATCACTAAAATTTGGAGGGGGTGGCCAGAATCTTTGTTGGTTTGTCCAGATCCTCATTCTCTCTAGGTCTCTATTTGGGCCTGCTGTCTTCAAAATCTTCAGGATAGTATGTGACTTTGATCTCACAAAATAATGTAGCATCTGCGTAGAGGTAGAGCTGGTTTGATACCTTATCACCAAGGTCATCAATGCATACTGAACACAAAATTGGGCTCAGTATTGACCCGTAAGGGACTGAAGGATTGATGAAACAGTCATGTTTGATGAATGTCCAGATAACAAAACGTTGATGGAACTATTTCATAGGTAGATCTTGATCGAAGAGAGCAGTTTACCAGTTATCTGTTTTGAGCAAGACTTAGAGCAGGTAACATTTTGCCTCACTTTGTCAAAAGCTCCTTTGATGTCAAGGGCTTACCTTTGTCCAGAGAGTTTGACCAGTTTTTGGTGAGGATGTTCAGGATGTTTGTTGTGCTATGGTGTGGTCTGAAATATCTACCTGATTAGGTGGTCTGTCTTAACCGACAGTTACCGATAGATCATCTTCTAATTTCGTAAGAATTTTCTTTCTTTTTTATATAATTTTATTCCATGCCCCCCACTTTTTTGTGGCATCTATATCACAACAATGCACGTGCCATGTTTCATCAATTTTTTTTTTATCATGTATAGGTATATATGTGAACTTGTAATTGCGATATTTTTCAAGGTCATGGTATAACCGTGACGCCATCTACGAACAATAATGAAAATCTATTATTGGATATATCTCTAGAACTAATCATCTATAGCTAATGAAATTTGACATGCATAAGGTTAATGATAAGACAATTAATCTCAATGAATAAAAACGTACGCGTAGGTAACTGCAAAATTTCAACATGCTCTATATCAACTAGAAATTGTTTTGCACATGTTTCAGTCCATTTCAAGCATTTCAAAAATTTCCGTGCGTAACGCGAACGCAACGTCAAAATTCCGTTTTTTAACTGGTTTCATGTTTCTGACACTACATACATTACATCCTGTCATTTTGAGCCATTTCCATGCAACAATAGGATCGTGCGGGTGTGTCAAAATTGAAAGTCTGCGCGTGCGTCAATACGTTTTTGTGTGCAAATATTGCAAGAAACAAGACCATCTTCAATCTGCCATAGCTCCTCACAATGGTTATTGAGCCCCAATCTTTTCAATATTCTGAAAATGTGTGATTTGTAGATGTTATTTCATGATTCATTATGTAGTTAAATACATCGTAACGTCATTATATTGCCAATATGAAAATAAAAAATGAATTTTCATTTATGACGTCAGGGACTTTTATACCTGTTTGAGCGTATCTCAGTAATCCTCAATCAACTCTCACCCAATTTTCAGTTTGTTGTGCCTAAGACATTGTTCTATTGTAGTATTGCCTTTATTTTTCATTTTGATTACGTCTCCAAGGTTTTAATTTGATTATTGGCATTAATGATCGAAATGATCAAAATCGGACGTTTGCACGTGTAATGTCAATGGGAGGGGCTTTTATTTGAAATCATGAAATGATGGATCTTTTACTCTGAAATTTTAAAAAGTTGTAGCTGAATCTACTACCTACTATCTACTAGATGTCGGAATCATGGCAATATTCCAGCTTGAACATTGATTTCTAAATCATTATAGCCCCTTTTTCTGCTTTACGTTGAATGGGAAGATTTGTGACTCAATGGGTGAGGCGCTGTTTTAAGAACACGAGGCCCCCGGTTCGAATCCTCGTGTGGGTAGGGTCAGTTTTTCATTCCTTTTGCAATGTTCATTTTGCCACCTTCTTCTGTTCTATCCCTTTCTTTGTCATTTTCTTTGAAGTTTTCTTTCCCATTTTTCCCTCTCACTCCTTCATCTTAAATGACTATTAATTACATGTTGTTAGCTAAATACATGTAACCACTTAGGCAAGTCTCTAAAATGTTTGTATGTTGTAGGTGTGCTATGTGCTTTCTTGAGCATTGCCTCTGATTTCTAGTGAATCGATGGTGCCACCATAAAAGGTCCATGGTCTCACCGTGCATTTACCATCTCATGTGCTGGTGCTAAATTGGAAAAACATGATTTTTACGTTAATGACCTTTCAAGGTCACCGGAGGTCACCTGAGGTCAAGTACAAAGTGCTTCTATAGCTTAGATAGTAGCTGAGGTCAAAACGATGATATGGTAAAAATTTCATGCCTTAGTCATTAAGTGCACAATTGTTATGCTTGTCAGCCTAACTATATCTATAAAATTGGTCAATACCTCTTTTCATGGTGGTAATTTGTTTTGAATGGCCGCCATGCATGGCTCTATTGGGAAAATTGAAATGGCTTGATATCCAAATTTGCGAAAAATATATCTTCTACATGCTTGCCAATTTGGTGCTTTTAGAAAAAATGTCAATATATCTAGCTATGCCGTTGAACTTGTAGGCCTTCCAGACCTAACCGAGTTAGGGATATGCACACGTTATAAGTATCGAGGTTGTGTTGTTATAATAAGGCTTCCAAAATCCTCCTTCCAAGCATCAATATGTAAAACGATGTACAAAAAGGGAAATTCCATTCAAGACCCCATCCCGGCTCTAGATGGTTGACGTTCTACACGCAGTTTATCAGCTCGAATTAGTGTACACAGCGCTTGACGGAACTCGTGGCAACGATTAGAGTGATCGCGTGATTCCCCAAACTATGCAAATTCATGTTTTATTATTCCAAACGAGTCACAGCTTTCTTCACAACATAAAGTATCCAAATACAGACTACGTATTTTAAACCTTTCGATCGTTCAAAATTATAAACAAACCACTTCCTTCAGACAATCTTCTATACCATGACATGTGTCTCATACATTGTTCATTTTAGTTATAGACTAGTTTGCTTTTGCCCCTATCTATGTCACCAGCTGCACAGCCTGGCATCGGAATTGGTCGTTTTGGGGGTCTTTTCCCCCCAAACGCACCCACTTGAAATAAGCTGGTGACGGCACTGCTTACATCATTGCATGTACCATAATCTGTTCTCTTGACGACCCGATTATGCACAAACAAAAAATACGCGAAGTTGTAAATCATGTTATTTGCTCATGTACATTTACCACTGGCTTCTATGAAAAGCCTTCCACGTGTAGTTCACCCCGTGTGAAACAACTTTGAGGGTTTACGTGCAAGTCAGAAATTGTCAAGCATTTTTGGTTTGTGTGTGTGTTGTGTGTGTGTGTGTGTGTGTGGGGGGGGGATTTCCCAAAGGGGGTTAATTGTTATTTATTGATGTATATGTACAGTATTTTTCTTTTCTTTTTTCCATCGCATGCTTGCGCGTAGGCCATCTTAACGGCGGCCAGCTCTCAACGATGAGCGTAATAAATAAAGTCGTGTGGGTGCGTCAAAGCTTAAAGTCCGCGCGTGCGTCTATGCATTTTTGTGTGCAAATATTGTAAAAAAAAACTTTCTTGAGTGTTGCCTCTGATTTTTAAGGCATTTTTTAAGGATGGTGTCACTTACCAGCCTACGTCTTTGCATGAATTTGCCAATACAGACCACCTTACACTTTGAATTAAAATTGTTAGAATCGTTAGAATTGTATTATGCATTGTAATAAAAGTGTATTTTGTTAAAAAAACAAAAAAAACCTGCACCTTTATAAACAAAAAATGACGTTTTTTTCATATGAATGAATTCACAATATAAAAAAGAAGAAGTTATACTTTACATCATGGCAAAGTACGATGCGTAGCCATTTATAGTACTAGTCAGTTGAAGCGCGCCCCCTCTGCAGGAATGTTTCCGTAGTGTAGTATATCAGGATATAATCATTGCAATGAACTTGACATCGACCTTAATTATTTCATGTGCCCGATAGTCTCTTGAGGTGATCCACCTCCCCCCTCTCCTCGAACAATGCACTTCATCACCTATTCTCCAAACACAAACACACACGCACACACGCACACACACACCTACACACACACACTCACACACACACACACACGCACACACACACACACACACTTTTTTGTTTTTCAGAAATTTTTATTCAATTCCATTCAAATTATACATGACAAAAAATGAACCGCAATTCCACTTGGTATTGCGGTTATAAATTAACAAAAAGTTACAGATTTGATCACATATTTGATCACAATAAACAAAAATATATTATTTTCTTTTTACCATTGTCACAAAGTGAATTAACTTAGATAATTCATATATGTTTAATATATTAAATTGATATGAACAAATAGAAGGAATGATAAAATAAAGGAATGGAATCATATAATATAAATTTTCGACCAACAAGTGCCCCTGCTGACCTTATATCCCTACATCTGCCCTGTCCCCTCTACCTACCTATTCCTCCCTTGTGTCTGTCCCCCTCCCACCCTTCTTATACGCATACATCCCCCCCCCCCCACACACACACGTATACGCATACCCACAACACATACACCACAAACATACACAATTACAAGAAAAAAAAAACACACAAGCACACACACAACACAACCACACTCGCATTGTTCCTACTCACATTCTGACTTTATAGAGGAAAAGCATGCATACAGAACTTCCAACACAAATGAAATACCTCTACCATCTCTACTGCGTAATAAAATTAATATGTGAGAACAACAACCACGATGGCACGCAAAATGTACAGGAACTGGCATATGCAAAGTACACCTGACCTACAAACATTATCAAGCTACATGCTCAAACAATGCACTACAAACAATATAGCAGTAATTCCACCGGCTCTGCCCAAATACTTAATTTTGTTTTAAGTGTCCCTATTTTCTTAGATGCAGCACATACACCCTTACACATATCACACACACACGCACACACACGTGAGTCAATCTATAAATGGGTGCATGCCGGACATGTATCTCCGGAGCATGAGGCCGTGTTATGTGTACAGAATGGCACCAACTTAATCAATGTGAAGCCAGCAGAATTGTGCCGTTGGAATACCAAGTGAGTTTCCGTAGTGTAGCGGTTATCACGTGAGTCTAACACACTCAAGGTCCCCGGTTCGAGCCCGGGCGGAAACAATCTTTTCGCATTTTTTTTCATTTTGGAAATTTGGAAATTCTGTAGCACCAGTAAACTATTCGTGAATATATGTATCTTTTAACATGTTTAAATAGACCAAATAAATCAATTCAAATACAATACAATACTCAATATAATATTTTACGCGTTTTGGCTCTTTGATCCAGTGACGACCGCCGCCAAATATGCAAGACAAATCTGGGAGTTTGAGGAATATATATTCTGTATGCGTAGAAGATTTCAGAACCACTTCATGTACTGAAGTGCATGTGAGTAGTAGTACATCTTATAATCAGGAAGGAACTGGAGTCAGCACGAAGAATAATTTATTCCTACACCAGTCGCGTTCATTGATAGCACAATAGAATATTTGACGAATTTGATTCTTTGATCCAGTGACGACCGCCGCCAAATATGCAAAACGAATTTTGGATGCATTTAGAGGAATATATATTTTGTGTGCGCAGAAGATCCAGAGCCACTTCATAAACTGAAGTGCGTGTGCAGTAGTAGTACATCTTATACAGATACGATTCTGTGTATTTCAGATTATATTGTTGCTTCGTTTTTGTGATATAAGGAGAATACTGTAGAAAACATGCAAGAGAAATGCCTCCATATCGCACATTAAACAATCATATTTAATGAGTGTTTCCATCATCCATGGAAACTAGCTCAATTTCGTGTCCGGAGGTGTCCGAAAAAGTTATTCTTTCTCCAATTTGTCCAATATTTTCCTTCGCTCACCCCAAAACTAATTCACAGTGTGTGTAAAAAGATCAGCTACGAGCTCCCAGCGAAGGCTGAACGGTTGACATATTTTTCAAAACAGATTTTCTTTTGTTATGCAGAGGAAAGCACTACCTAATTAGCACTACAACTAATTGTTTAAAACACCTGAATGTCTTGAATTTTTATGAGGCGGCGGTCATCATAGATCAAAGGCAGTCTATCCGGGCGCAGTCCATCCATGATAGGTCCATGTTATAATTATACGATTCTGTGAATTTCAGATTATATTGTTGTTTCGTTTTCGTGATAATTGGAGAATATTGTTAAACAAAAAATGTCAGAGAAATGGCTTCGTATCTCACATCGGTCAATCATATGTTCATACATATATCGTGTAAATCGTTTATTGAGTGTTTCACCTTCCATAGAAACAACCTCATTTTCGTATCCAGAGGTGTCCGAAAAAGTTACGGACCAAAATTCTTTCTACAATTCTATCAAAATTTCCATTCGCTCACCCCAAAACTAATTCAGTTTGTGTATCAAGATCAGCTATGCACTCCCAGCGAAGGCTGAACGGTTGACATATTTCTCAAACCAGACTTTCTTTTGTTATTCAGAGGAAGGAACTGCCTCATTAACACCTGTTAATGAAGATTTTATGAAAATCCATCAAAGGATACGAAAGTTACGATTGTTTCAATTTGTTATTTTGTGACGTCACGTGCGAGATGCTCTCCATATGTTGTGTATGATTTTTGTTTAAAATAATGTCGATTTTCTCAAGAGGATATGCATCATGTTACCTATGCATTTGATACAGTACTGTATTAGAAACATGGTTTTACACACATACCTCTATGAACAAAATCCTTCATCAAAAACAGAAACGAAAACAATTTATGGATTATTATATGGGAGAGCACCTCGCAGTGGCGTCACAAATTTGAATTAGAAAAAATCATAACTCTTTTATCCTTTGGCAGATTTTCGTTGAATCCTTCACTAAAATATCTTTCATGTTTCTGTTTTTTTTTTTAAACCAGCTTAACTTCAGGGTGGACAACCCAATGTAATCCATATATCATGATTACACGCAGTAGTATTGTCATTGTAATGAATAGCTGATCGTTGCGTACTTTCTACCAGCCAGTCCCCGTGGCGTAATGGATTAGCGCATTGGACTTCTAATTCAAAGGTTCCGGGTTCGAGTCCCGGCGGGGATATTATTTTCAACAACATTTTATTTGGAAGTATTTATTTAAAACAATACTCGTAGATAAAAGGTTTCCATTATTATGTGCAATGTTTGAAAAATAATTTTTATCTGACTTGTAATCTTACATTTACATGGATTAATTCAGGAATTTTAAGTTCTGTTTTGGTTGTGGATGAGAACTATTGAATGAATATCTGATTGAGTCCAGCTCACATTCACTTCATGAACCATTCTTTCAATCCATTATTTCATTTACCAATCAGTCAACGAATCAATTAATCAATCAACGAACCAAGCAGTCAATCAAACACTAAATCAATAATCAATACATGATTTTTTTTCTAACCAGTCAGTCAGTCAAGTAAACGGTGCATCACTCACACCAAATTCAAGCATGTATTCATTATTAATCTAATCACTCAATCCATTAAAAAGTTAATTGGATTGATACAAATTGAATAAATTCATCCATTTATCAATCAATTCATCAATCGATACATGGCGAGGTGGCAGTTCACACCACATCATGCAGCAATCCCTCTATCATCTTGCCTTCACACCACACAAAAAGAGCCAATAAGCCAAAGGTTTCCTTCTATACTCTTTAATTTTATTTTCAATGTTATCTTTCGGTGCTGACGATTACAATTCACTCAAGTTTCTTGATATTTTCTCTCAGTTCGGTTCAGAATGTTGTTTTCTTTAAGAACGCAACATTTTCTCACGTGCTTCCTAAGCAGCTACATCAGAAGAGACTTTCGACTATAGACTTGTTTTGATACTATGACACAGAATTGATGAAACTAACGCGGACAAACACACATAGACATAACAGTTCTCTGAATTGACATGATAATTATGTTGCCACTAATATGTGATTTTTTTTTCTTTTACGCTCTCTCCCTTTTTTTATTCATACAACTAATTTCACAAAATCACAATGGAGTGCAATTTGGGGTTAATCTAAATCCAGATGTCATTTTTTATCTACACGCTACGGTTGAACGATTATACGTCCAAACCCCTAACACGGGATTGCTCAGTGATATGAATAAGAGATATGTTTTTTTCTCCATTTCATATATTTTTTTACAAGCGGTTCGTGACCTTACGACATTCAATTGCAATAACCGTACTAGCTACAATTGTACAGATTCCACAGATATTTAGAGTAACAAAAATAAATTTACTACATTTTCTTCTTATTACATGTACGTCTGTGACAAGACTAGTCTCACATCTATTCCATTATATAATGCTGGTTTAACGTAAGTACATTTGCTGTGAAGAAGCGACATTGCATCAAACCGTTCCTCACACTGATTCAAAATCTACTGTCACTTAACTAGTAACACACGACCTACAGTCTCATATGAGTAATACACGAATCTTGTTTCTTGGAATAAATCTTCTGCAAGGAGTTCAGTTGTATTGTGCGCCGCATAGAGGTCTCTCTTGGCATCCACACATCAAAGTAATAACATTTTAACCCAAATATAATTAAATAAGTGATGATGAAGCTTTTTTTTATATATATGTACGGTGTCACACTAGACATAATTATGCTTACGAGTAGCTTTGACCAAGAAAATATGAAAAACGATTACTTACGTTTTACTGCCTTTCCCCACAACTTTAAGATAACTCACAACAGCCTGATATACGTCGATTGGAATGACCGTTTCATTTTAAATTGCATATTTTTTTTGCTTTCTACTGTTATTCTTAGTTTTGCCTCACTAAATGGCATCCATATATATATCCAACACTAAACGCGTTTATCTAGGCTGACATTGCACCAAGTTAGTAACCTGTCTCCAAAAAGTTATAATCGTCCAATTTACAGTTAAAAGACAAATTTTAATAATCTGAATGCAATGCATCCAAATATTTGTTCGTTTCACACAAAGTGATCATAAGTTGACATAGTTATAAGAAACAAGAACGAAATATTCATCATCAATATCCGATAACCCGAAATATTTGGTTGTCTCTAAAAGGTGCTTATCGTCAAGTACAGAGCAGTACGAACTGGTTCAGATATATTTACCAATATCTGACCTGACGTAGCGATGCAGTTAAAAAGTGTAAGAGGGCTCGATGTGGTCTCGACCCCGAATTTACAGAGCCCCCATGGCTTACAAGTGCCCTCGCAATTTTTTTTTTTTTTTTTTTTAATAGGGCAGTGTGTGGTACAACACGGTGCAGTTTGTATGTCTTACGATGTCATGCTTAAAAGAATCCCTTGCAAATTCTACTTCCCCCTTAAAAAAAACCACCCTAGACACAAAAATACCCATGTGCAGTAAGATCCTGTATTATTCTCTACAAGTCTTCGTTGTGTAGAAACACACACACATAGCGTCTGCAGACAGTTTCAGCACAAACGTTGTATAATGAAGTTACATTACTGCAATAGACACAAGATTCACTTTAAGAAAACACGCGCGTGGTGCGAGTTTTGAATTTGTGGACAAAAAACGCTAGAGACATCAACGATTATTTCAAACATAATTCCTGTAAAATGAATTTCAAAACTCATACAACTTTACAAAAAGAGCTATTGAAAGATCGGTTTATATATATAGCTACTCAAGGAATTACAAAAATCAACTCCAAACATATAAAAAAGCAATGGAAATTACGATGAAATAATGATACAGAAACAATTTTACCTCTCGCATTATCGTTCCAATACTGATCAAACTTCCTTTTCACATTTCTCAATTCATATTGCACTGTTATGAAATATCAAAATATATATCTTGTCATATCCTTCTTTCTCTTTACAAGAACTACATAGCCATACTCTATCCATATTGAAACGAAACCGCCTACGTCAAATGTGGTCTAATACCACAGTTGACTAAACCTTGCATGAAAGAAAAAGATGAATTCACCAGGAAAAACAAAAAGGATAATCTTATGATGTGACTCCCAAGACTTTTGGTTACAAAGAGCACCAGTTTTAAAACTGTAAATGTGGTCACGGAAATATATATTTCACAATATATACTGGCACAACAAAATAATATTAATACATTGAAAGAAAACCATTATGACCACTATACCCGGTTTTTCGTTGTATTCATACATGTCGATTCCGACAGGTTAGTTTTGGTGACAAGCAATTCAATGTATCATGTTTTAAACACAATTTGAAGACATTTTTCAGGAAAGTAAATAATGTCATAAATACACTGCAAACAATATCAAAATGAATTGCATAAATTCTTTAAATTCACGCACCGTTCATATTACTATTTTTAGTGTATAGGTATTTTCTCAATCTTGTGTACATCAATACACGAAGTCAGATCAGGGGGGAAAAATCGAAACTGAAATCAATCAGTCTTTGAAAACGGGTTCCCATTACAAAATACAAACTAAATAAACATTGTACAACTTAGCAACAGGCCAGGGCACCAATGATGCTAAGAAACATCAATTGTAGAAATTCATACCTCAAACCAGCTCGATATGTTTGGTTCTTGTTTTACTTCAGTGAAACAACCATTCATTTCTTACCCCATTTGTACTTTTGATATGAACAAATATCATCGATGATATCTATCTACTCCTGCAGTTTACCTTTATCCTGTCGACTATTAGATTGTCTTACTACTGTAGACTGAACAACAGAGACCATGCGGCTCCCAGAAGCTATGGGTTAGTCAATATACAGTATGTGTTTTTCGCACGGTGAACTCAAAAGCGGGTTAACCCTGTGTTTTTAACCCAGGGTCTTCAGCCAAAAACCATTGGTTACTTTAACCATACTTAAACCCTGTGTCAAACAAGGTGACTCCATGGGATTGTGTGTAAACCCATTCTTGACCAGATAAACTGCTGCCTGACGGGCTTGGTAGGTAGAAGGTGTGTGAAAGTGCCTCAATGGCGCATACAGAGGGGAATGCATGAATCCATAGTGGCATTCTCATTGGGCTTAAAAAATCGCGAAAGTTCCCTAGCAACCATACCGAAAGCCGAATGGTCCTATTGTCCCTGTCCCCGAACTTCGCGATTTTTTAAGTCCAATGAGAATGGCACTATTGTTTTCATGGTGTACATAACACAGCTTTATAGGTAGCACTCCTGTGAAAGTGCCTCAATGGGGCATACACAGTGAATGTTTAAATCATATAGCTTCATAGTGACATAATGAAGCCATACCACACAGATAAATTTGAAAATTTAAAATGAACGACATACTCTTTAAAGCATAAAATTGATCAAACCTTGTCTTTATACTGATAACATATTCAGTAATTGCAGCACATCAATGTACACGTCTCATTTCGAATATCACACAGGTCCCAACCAAACCAAGTCATAATCTAGAAGTCTAGTATGAAGCCTGTACTAAGCCTATCATCAATAAATATAACATATACAAGACGCACATCTAAAGATCTCCAGTAATCAGATCTGACATTATGCCTTTGCCTCTCTCTACATTCCTTTGTGCAAATACTTTAAGCAGAATATACATAGAGCTGTGTAATTAATATACAGATAAATTATAGTCCAGTTACATCATTTGCTTTGCACACATTAAACATTTTTACAAAATTGAAATATTCTCAATGTCTACAGATGATATATATATATATATATTATATATATGTATCATATGTACATGATACCACGTCCAGCATCCATCAAAATTTCAGTTTTCTTGCACATTTTATTTAATTTAATAGATTTTATTTAATGCTGACTAGTACTATGTTTGAATCTAGCCGATAATGACGCAAAATGATTATGTACATGATTTTTTTTTCACACATTTTTGGAATTCACAACTTTGATACTTTGTATAACGTTTTCCCCCAATGTGAACACAACTAATTTTATACGTACTAGTGCAGAGCTATGCTGTGTTCATATATACAGTGAGTGTTACATGAAGGGTGGATGTGGTTTTACATATCATATCAGAGAGACACACACACACACACAATGAGCAGTGCTGTTCACACGGTCAATCTGGACTTGTATGTGACCACTGCTACAAACTGATGTGAACACACCCATGAATGTCATCACTTTGAATGGGTGGACGAGTAAGACGTAGCTTAAGGGACAACGGATATACTCTCTCTCTATGGAAGGAGGCTGGTAGCTCATAGCAATTGCTCCTTTAGGACAGGATAGCCCACTTACAAATGTCATGAAACTTGGCAGGAATCAGCTGTATACCCTAATAACAATGTGAATGAAAGCTCACATTCATAGCAGGAAAAGTGAAAAACTCTCCTTGTTTACATGTGAAATGCCCCATTTTCTAGCAGCCATAGTCTACATTCATATATCATATTGCACTGCACAATGTATTGCCCACTGCAGTGCGCCCTCGCGGCCTCGACTCAACGTATCACCGCTGAGTAGAGAGCTGCAATGTGCGCTGTTACGGCCAACGGTCTCTAGGTTACGGGAACCACTAGGTTTTGGACAATTTGACCAAACCTACTCAAAATCAAGCAATTCTCCCTATCGCATATAGCCGATATCAAGCGATATCACCTCACGATACCGATATCTGATCGATTGCTCTTGGGATGTATACTTCCGGTAAGAGCTGGTTGTCGGCAGAAAGTGACCAAGAAATCACTTTTTTTTATGAATTAAGCAGTGAAAATTTTGTGTAGGGTTGTGGTTAGGGTCAGGGTTAGGTTTAGAATAAGGTTTAGGGTTAGTGTTAAGGTCAGGGTTAGGTTTAGGGTTAATATTCATAAAATTAGTTGGATACCCTGGTCCCTTATATTGTACGGGATTGCCGAATGTCCGTGGACCGGAAGTTCATATCCCAAGAATTAAAGGTAAAAAAATTAGAGCGCCACACACGTTCAGATTCGGAGAGCTATATGCGATAGGGAGGATTGCTATGATTCCACGTAGAGTCAGTTTCCAATTCTATCATTGGGAGGTAAGCTCTGAAACGGTATATATTTTTTTTCCATTTTCCATGGTTTACATCAAATTTTATTATTTTAACCTGCAAAAGGGCTACCCAGACTGTCAATCTTTTCATTATACTGCTGTTGCAGCTGTTCTTGCCTTGTTTGGGTATGTTTTAGTTTTCTGTTTATTTACACAGCTCGTTCCTTTCTTGCTTTTTCCACTCACACATATTTTGAATGCAATGGATTTCTCCCCTTTCTTGTCCTGCAATGCTATGGTTAATGCTTGTTAATAGATTGTCCTAGCCTAGGGCCATCTCCCTCCTTATAATAACAGGTTAACACGTTGCATACAATATTCTCATATGTTCATTGGTAGAAACACATGACTCATCTCTGGAGTACAAGTTCATATCTTAAGTACTGAATGTAACACATGTCTTCATGATTTGGTTATGAGATGGGGAAACAAAATCACACTCTTGACGTGGCTCAAGTAAGCCCTACTTACAGGCCTGGTCGAAAACAGAACAAAAACATGGCAAGAATTTGGTCAATCTTGCCTGCTAAATGCTTATAGAGTGAAGAGAATAACTGATTTCAAATTTCAAATTGGTATTACACTTAATACTGGCACTTTCAATCCACCATATGAATTCAGAGGCCTGATTTTCTCTTGTTTGAATGCAGAATTGTGATAAAGCATAATGCAACATATAAAAACCTAATTGACTTGCATATTAGTGTTAGCACAAGCACTCTGAAAATCTGTGTGGTGGGTAGAGGGCCAAACTTTAAGAAAAAGGACCACAATTGCTTACTAGTTCCATAACTCACGTTGTTTATAATATCTCTTAGGTTGCTCTTAAAACTGTATAATATGTACAAATGCTTTTAAATATGACAGAGACTGGAGTAAATACATACATACATACATACATATAATGGTGAACACACATATGGACATATACAGAGTCATATACTAATGGCATCACAGTCTTTAGCACACATAACACACATATGGCAACACTGTATTTACATGGCAATGGTTTTATATAGAGGGCGCAATTTCTCACGTGAGAAGGTTTTTTTCTCTTTTCCTTACACACAATGCTTTTGCAGCGTGTGTTTCTTATTTTGAATAATTTCCTTCTTCACGCCGACATGATTTTGTTCCCTGTGTTTACATATGTACAAAGTTCTTGTGATATAGCTTGTTTTCTTGTCTGATTATTCTATTTACTGATTTTCAGTAAAGTTTACATTTTTAATGAATATGTTTCATGTATAGCATAATTATGGATCTACCTACACGTTCGCATTTTCCACACAAAACACATCTAGGTATACATGATTCAAACTCCCATGGAAATTGTGTTACCAGAACCTACATGAATCCCCTTTTCTGTACACCTATAAACTTTAATTTTCTACTTATTAACAACTTAATGTCAAACTTAAGTTGAGTAGTTAGTACCATTAGAGATATAATAACATGCATTCTCACATCTCTTTATCTGACAAGCTACAATTGCAATGTCAACAAATACAACAAGAAAATTGTAATTCATAATCTACTATTACCATTTTATCCACATGTACCATCAATTACCAATTGTAGCATCAGGTTGTAGGTATTTCCATGGAAATGAAACAAAATGTTGTCAATTAAAACTGGTCATTTTTGGCCCAATGCTTTTTAATTTCCTTTGCGTATAGATGTCACAAGTATGTACATTTTCACCCCAATAAGATAACACATTTGAGCTAGTGTGATCCTGGGTATTAAAAAAAAACACTTTAGGAGGAAAGAATTTGTCGTTGTTGAGTGGTGGCATTTTTCTTTTGCTGAAAACTAGCGACTGTATATCAGATGAAGAGTCTTGTTATCTCAATCTATCACACACAATCAGATGAAAGATAATAAACTATCACTGGCATCCAATTTATCTTTATTCAGACATTTCTGTACCTCAATATGAGTTGTTAATAATAATACACTTCAAATTAAATGTCTTTCACTCATGTATACCTAGCTTAATATGGACATAGTGTTAATATATTGAAGTTGGACAGTCAGTAACTGGAACTTTCTACTTTTGCTCCCATCAACTGTTGTATATTCACAAGATTTTGTCCGGTTTCTTTGTATCGTTTGAATAGTCAATCTCTGTAGTGCACACATTTGTTTTGCACCATATTTCTTTCATTAATTTAGAATCTTGCAAAACTGTATGAAACCAATGACAAGTTACCAAATTACGCCTTTGTATGCAAGATGAAAATCTGCTCTACGGGATGTGTGTATCAATGGGGTAATAATCCACAAGGGTTAAATGGTATGCACTCCTCACAGACTAAACAAGAAAACTACAAAACCCTGGTGCAAGATATCTTGTGAGGAGGTGAATAAAGATTTAGCCCTTTCTCTGGTACACACAATGCTACTCTGTATGGTCTGTGTGTGTTAGTGGTGTAAACCTGTGACGGTCGCACGCAAAGAGTTAACCACTCTCAGCAACAATGGAGCTTGCTACGATATTCTGGCATGGGCTGTGATGTGTATGGGATGATATCGACACTATTGATGAGTCCAGTTGGTTGCCATGGTTACACTCGAAGCTGTGTGGCACCAGGTGCTGATCGGCGAGACAGCTTAGATCTGCAGAAGAGGAGGGACAAGGGGAGGCATCAAAAAGGGGTGGTCAGAAACATCTAAAAGTCATTCACTTCTTTCCATCTGGTACATGTAGCTTTCTTTTCATTACAAAATTTATATAATTTGAAGACGTTACTGGTGTAAGTGTGGGGAAAGCTGTGGATTAAAGACGGCAAGGTTGTAGGTTTACACCCAAACAGTAGTATCCTTCAGCAAGATACTTCCACATTGCTTCTCCTGTAGGTGGGGTGGTAGCTTGATAGTAGAAAGGGAAGGGATACCTGTGGTGACAAGGGAGGGGTGGGATGGTTGGTAGAAAGCAGAAAGGGAGGGATGAGGGTAGGGTGGTGTCTAGATAGAAGTAAGGGAAGGGATGAGGGTGGTGGTGGTGGTGGTGGTGGTGGGGGGGGGGGGGCTGGTGGTGGTTAGATAGAAGAAAGGGAAGGGGTGAAGGTGGTGGTGGTGTCTAAATAGAAGAAAGGGAAGGGATGAGGGTGGTGGTGGTGGTGGGGGTGGGGTGGTGGTTAGATAGAAGAAAGGGAAGGGGTTAAGGTGGTGGTGGTGGTAGGGGTTGGGGTGGTGGTTAGATAGAAGAAAGTGAACGAATGAGGGTGGGGTGGTTGGTAGAAAGCAGAAAGGGATGGGATGAAGGTGGTGGTGGTGGGGGGGAAGGATTGTGGGTAGATAGTAGATAAGTCTTGGATGGTGGTCGGATACATACCTGATGGAGCCAGCAAGGAGTGGGTTGAAGGCATACAACCAATCAAAGACATCCTTGTCCCCCAGAGTTTGCAGGAGGAATCCGCGATACTTGGTGCACACGGAGAACGTGTTGGGAGTCTGTGGTAGGGTAAACACACAAGCACAGGAAGCATAGAATAGTGAGCAGTACGGAATGGCAAACTGCCTGCTACAACATCCTGCTTAATCTCAACCCCCGGTCTGTATGTACTGGTCGGCCACGTGCAGCAATATCTTCCAACCAGAGGAAAGAATAGGAAATCTCCTGGGATATCTTGCACTCTAACTTACAACAATTGTAGCCACTGTTTAATTGAAACAAACAATGGGCCTTGAGCATGGCAGCAGTTACCATAGAAGTTATAATCAATGACAATTACAATTATTATCAATACCCTGGCCCTGGCAATTCTCTAAAGTATTTAAATCAATCAAGACCACAGCCCTGATGTACACAACTTACCATTAATGGCAGAGTTGCCATTAATGGTACGTTTTATGCAACAGGGCCCATGGTCACAGCAAGACGGTTCAGCCATGATCTTGGGTCCTGCCATCTTGACCACTAGCACCCTGACCTTTAACCTCTGCTGTATCAACCCATCCAATTTGACCTTCTTTCTGAAAATGACAAAAAGGCTCAGACATGGGCATCAGGCTCAAATCTGCAGTGATTGATATACATGTATGCGATGTGGAAGTGGCATTTTGCAGTGGAGGCAATTTACCCATTCAGGACAAGGACAATTTCTACTTCAAGCTCAAAGCACAATAATAAGCAGGACATGTTTTGTTTTCCTCTCAACAATCATAAAACTAAACTTCAAGACTGATCAATAAAATGGAGCTCAATTACATTTAATCAAACCTATTCTTTTATCATCTTTGATTTTCAAGTATTAGTACTGAGTTTGTTAAAAATCTTCTAAAATTCACATCTTAACTAATGTACATATTTCTTGACAAAGTGTAATTAATATTACTTTCCATCAAAAGTATTTGTAAGTTTATTTTGACCCAAATCATTTGTCTTCACAATGCAGCACATGCTCATTCCAATGCACAATGCATATATTTGTTTCAACTGAGAATACAAATGCCAGAATGCAATGAAGATCACAATTTAGTATGGCTCTTGTTTGAAAGAGGGATGCATATGTTTTGTTTTTAGTTACCAAGCAAAACACAATAATGTCCTCCATATACAGTTGGGCCGCAGATCAACGTCACAGCTGATAGCAATCTATTGCAGTCAGATTGCAGTCAATGTATGGAGCTGATTGCATTTGATTGCAATCACTATTCATTTGATCTCAGGCTACACTGTACAAATGACATAAGTTAGATATAAGAAATGATATTGAAATCCCCATTAATATTGTCTTTATGTAGACTTTAAAATAATACATTACACAAATACAAGTAAAAGAAATTAATTCTTGAAAAATGAAGGTCCAATTTGAGCTGCATAACACTGTGATGGCTAAAGACTAGATTTATGAAACATGCAAGCACAAGCAATTTAATACAAAACTCATACCAAGTAATTGACACATGCATGACATCACATTTTATATGCAGATAATGAGAGATTGCTTTTGTGTGTGGTGAAAATAACAGGTAATTCATATACCCCTTATTTTAAACCCCTTTGTTTATAACTTTTAGTATTTTCTAGACATGTTTTCCTTATTTATACATAGAAAAAGAATGAGTAAATAAGTGAAAACCTACCTCTAAATAAATGGCGACAAGCTACCTAATATATCTACTTTATTTTCTACAGGGGCTACATCTTGATGCCTAGAACATAGGGGCCATTCATTCAATGACTTTTTTTTTTTTTGGGGGGGGGGATCTGTTTCCTTGAGGGGTGACCTTATCACACTGAAACCTGATAACCAAATGCACTCTTATTGTTTGAAGAGGCACATAAATGCCTATAATGTTGCTGATATTCCACAAATTATATCTTTTGGGTCACCCCTTTCTAGGCAATTACGAGGGCTATTTTGGGAGTTACAGCAAACAGTAATCCCACTCTGCCCCTGCTTACCACTTTCAAAGCCACAGCTTTACTGCCCTAATCTCATAACAGGAAGTAAGTAACAATAGAGATTTCCTGATGTAAATGAGCAAAATGTGTCTGTCATTTGCTGGATGCAATCTAGAAGGATCAATAACTTAATTTTGAGTGATATGTAACTTGTTCCCCCCCCCCCCCCCCACACACACAGCTTGTAATGATTGGTGCAACATATGCAATTGAATATATGTGCATGCAATGGAATAAATTGCAAATGGTTTATGGGATGAAAGTAGGTCTGCCATAACACATGCTCACAGCAAAACACACTACACACTAGGAGTAGAAGGAAACGGGAAGGAAGATATGCAAGATGGAAGCAACATGGTCCAACAGCGCTTAAGATGATTCAACAACAACAAATGGAGCTTGCAATTTGACAAGTTTTGCTGATTATACACATATTTTTTTCTTCATGCGTTTGATTCAAAATACATATAGGGATAATTTTCTTTGCATATTCTTTTGGTGAGTCCTGTAGCAATATCTGGATTTTTGTGTTGAAAGAACCATCAAATAAAATTTAGTTTCTAAATCTGTGTCGAAAGAAGGGCTGTTTGTGCTTGATCAGTCCTCCAAACCCACCTCAGTTAAATAGTCATGTCAAAAGACTCTAGTCTGTAGTTATCAATGTCGGAGGAATACTCAAAGAACAAAAATTTGTTTCTTTTTCAACAGGTCTGAAACTCCTTTGTGCCTTTCTGAAACTGATCATATGAAAAACGTTTCAGAATTATTTCTTTCCTTTGGCCTGATACACCCTGGCCTTTAAACTAGCCAAGGTTGCTATAGAACAATTCTAGGGGATGGGTAGTACGTTGGTATAAGGTATGATTAGTTGAAGTCCTTTAAGGTCGCAATATTAAGAGCTGTGGTGTAGGTATGATACGGAGGAGACTGGGCGTAAGGTTAGATTAACCAACAGGACATTTGGTACAGGGTTAGGATTGGCTTAAGGCACAGTTAAGGTTGCTAGTACTGATATGTTTTGGTAGGCAAGTCAGTGGGTGACTTAAGGATGGGCTTAGACTACTTTCAGACTAAGACTAGTTTAACGGAAAGGGACATTGCGTCTATTGACAAGGTTTTGAGGTAAATAGAGGTATGTAGGTAGATGGCTTTGGGTTGGGCTAAGACTACAGTACTATCTGATTAAGGTACATGTATGTTCAAGGTAAGTTAAGGTTAAGGTAAGTTTAAGGTAAGGTTAAGGTAAGGTTAAGGTAAGGTTACGGTAAGGTTAAGGTAAGGATAAGGTAAGGTTAAGGTAAGGTAAAGGTATGGTTAAGGTTAGGTTAAGGTAAGGTTAAGGTAAGGTTAAGGTAAGGTTAAGGTAAGGTTAAGATAACAACAGATAGGACTTTGTGACTAATGACAAGGTCCAGAGATAATACAGGTAGGTATGTCAGGTAAAAAGGTAGGTGACTGTATGTCCGGCTAAGTCTATTATCAGATTAAGGTCTGCGCAAGGCTTGGTTCAGGTAAGGTTAACATCGGATTAAGAACAGAAAGGGACTATGTGACTAATGACAGGGCTGAAAGCTAACACTAAGGTCTTTTGCCTGTCAAAATGCCTCTCCCCCCCCCCCCCCCCCCCCCCCAGTCACAACTTGCTCTCGAAAAGCCCAGTCAGAATAATGGGTTACGGTAAAGCTAAGGTTAGGTGAAGGTCAGGTTGGGAACAGGAGGGGATTTTGTAATTACCAACAAGGCTAAAAGGTGATACATTCTGTACATGAGTTGCCTTTCAACCTTGGTAGGTACATGTACATTGCATTTACGTAGGTAGGTATGTAGGGGATGGAAGGTTAGGTTACCAGTACCAGTCAGATTAAAGTACTGTTGAATTTAGGTTAAGGTGAGGTGAGGTACAGGCAGGGACTTAATGACTAATGACCAATGACCAATGATTTCAGCCTTGTTAGGTGCAGCGAAGGTACTGTAGGAAGGTAGGTAGGTTAGAAATCCGGGTTAGGTTACCACTGCTGGTCATACCAAGGTACGGTAAAGATTAGGTTATCGTACGGTCAAGGTTAAATCAAGGTACGTGTATGATTAAAGTACAGTTAAGGTACAGTAAAGGATAGGTTAAGGTACGGTAAAGGTTAGGTAAGATATGGTCAAGGTTAGGTTATGTTACGGTCAAGGTTATATCAAGGTCCAGTTCAGGTAAACTAAAGTTTGGTTAAGGTACGATTAAGGTACAGTAAAGGTTAGGTTAAGAACAGAAAGGGACTTTGTGACTAACGACAATGCTGAGAGGTCTTGCCCTAAGCATAGCCTGCTGGTCCTCGCTGTACTCCACTCTAGCTGTGGCAAGGTTGATCAGCCCCCGCTCCACCGGGTCCTTCTCGTTGTTGTAGATGTAGACGTAAGGGCGGCGCACCACCACGTAGCGTGTCACCCAGCCTGCTGTCTTCTCCTCAAGGAAGTTCAGGTAGCCACGCCGCGACACCACCGGGCTGCCAAGGCAACAACAACAAAAGCTATTAAACTCAATTGAACATTTAGGACCATATTTCTTCATGAACAAAGATTTGTCAGATGGCATGATTGTGTGGTAGACCACCAACACCAACCACATAGTGAATTGAACTGAGAATCTACTACCATTCTTCATAAAACAATAATCAGATAGCAAAGATTCTCTCATCTGGCAAGTCAACTTAGAAATTTAGAATCATATCTAACAAAATGAGATTTGTCAAGAACAGAAAATATTGAATTGACTTGAGCTTAGTAACCTATTTCATCAAATTGAAGTAATGTTGCAGATCATCAAAAGCCAGAAAATTCCTCATAAATAGACCACTGTAATGCAGACGTTATGTCTGATTTTATTTGGAAATGATAATAAGATTAAAGAATACAACCATATGGTGTTAGCAAAAAGATTGCAAATATTGTGGGTAAATCAAGAAAATGATCGTTTAACTGTGACTGAATATTCAATAATCATTAAAAAGATTTAAAATAAAGTTTGAATACTGGCTTGAGTGGCAACAAACATTTGTTTTAATTTCATGTTTTCCTTAATGCACACATGCACACCAAGAAAACATGTATTTAGGAAAATGCATTTTTGTGTAAAAAAGTGATTCCAATAGGTTATCAGGTTAATCATTTCTATTAAGTATCATCATGTTTTTCATATAATTTTGACAACCAAGGTAACATGGAAAGAAAAACCAAAACAAAACAAATATCATGTACCATCCATACTCAGCCCAGACAGGTGACAAAACGATACTCAACACTTGAAGACTCACGGTAAGTACAGGTAAGTCTAAAACCACACGTCTACAATTACTAAGATTATGCACATGCGATGTTCTTTGCACTCTTTTAGACTACCGGCATCTTAAAGTATATCACCAAGCTAGCTTGTAAGTCTTGCAAGATATTCATTATTTTATTATTGCATTTTTATGATGTGGATGAATGAAACAAATAATCACAAAAGAAAGCATTGACAAAATCAATACTTCACTGCACAAGACCACCACACCCAACACATGTATTTAATGTTCAACTTTTCAACCTGACATTTACAATCGACTCCTGTGACAAAGTTACGCTCATATATACTATTGGTCTATTATTCTCTCTCTGTTACTACTGTGGATTGTGTGTATGAATTACACGTAAGTGTTAGAATGACGTTAACAATTCACAACAAGACGGTGCATTCCTAGTTTATAAATATCACTCTCATAAAAGGGGAAGGTCAGTCAAAATACATCAATCTGCTATCAATCTCACACATTGAACACTCTTGCAGGATGGTTCCTTCTCACATAATATGCATGGACTCCTAAGAAATGCTAAGATTGCGTCTGTATGTTCAGTAAGGTAGTTGCCATAGTGACCCCAATTCCTAGATGTTGTGATATAGACGGGCATATCCCATGATGCCACACAGGCACCAGGAAAAATGTCCCACGGACATTAACAACTGTATTGTGTTGTATTAGAGTTATGATATCTTTATGGCTAGGCTGTGTGGCATTTCCTTCTTCATATTTGCCAGTGGGCTCACAGGCAATTTACAGATAATTCATCTACATCATGACATCCAGGATTTACAGTTTAGCTGAAGAAGAATAATAAGTAAAAAAAGAAGAATCGTGAGTTGCAAACAAAATGACAACTGCCTCACTGATGCTATGATCTATGCATCTATCTTTCCATGCATATTTTTGGAGAAATACTTGCCCTGTAAAGGTACGTTTACAAAAAAGTCACTGTGAAATTTGTTGTCACTGTAATAATTTTCATACAAAATATAAAGGTGAAATGATCACAAAATTCTTCAAACATTGTAAACTTTGTTCTTTAAGTTGGAACCATTACTGCTCAAATTTTATTTTTAAAAATATTTTTGATATTTTCATGTTCATTGGATGAAAATTTTCATTAACGATCATTAATGGTCTAGAAATGACCTGGTGATGAGTATGTTAGCACATAAAGTGCAACTAAAAACTAAAAAAGTGCAATGAAAGCCCAAATCAAAACAATACACCACAACGTAAAAACAAGATCAAAACAAAAAACTGTGCTCTTCAACAAGTGCTACTTCCAAATCAACATTTTCACTGTACCTTAAGCCAGCGCTAATTTAGGTGAAAGACAGAAAAAAATACAAAGCAATAAATTAAAATTAAAATGAAAAGTGTTTTTAAGGCTAACATAACAGGACAAGTCATGCAAAATGAAATATAGTGAGTGGGGTGAGAAGGGCAGAAAGTCAATTGACTCAACAATTAAGGCATCATGCACAGAGAACATCTTGATAAAGCAGTTATGCTTCGTACTGTGATCAGTCAATACTAAAGGTTTGGCTGATATCTTCTCTGGAAAGAAAAACAAATAAGATGGAGTTTTTGGTCTTGTGTCAAAAGAATGGGGAGGGGCCCTGTTATGTTTAAGAAAAGGGCAAACTCAGTAGACACCATTGTTACAATGTGCAAATCAAATATTCCGCAGTCAATACATGTAAAAGCAAGACAAATCTACACAAAAGATAAAATACTAGTCCCGACTGAGAGAAAATGGGTACAACATCACAGGAATAACAAAATCAGATTGAAATCCTTTGATCTACAGAGTTCACAGTACATCAGCATTTAATAAACAACAAATTGTGGCGAGGTGACTCAAAAATATTGTGATAAAAAATGGTAGATATAATATTTTTTCATTGCATGCTTTATAAATAAACATCACACATTGCACAGTCAGTACACTGAGGGAGAAGGCACGATGTTCAAAAGATTGTGAGGAAGACTATGAACCAAGGACGACATGAAGGTGCATTTTTGGGCACCTTACCATCTTCTCCTGCCCAGATATCCCCCAATGAAAGAGTCATCATATCACTTATTCACTGTGGGCAACTTTTTTTTTTTACCGTGGAACATCCACTGATAGTCCCATGTGAATTACGGCACAGTTTATTGTCTATGGGACTCAGAGAGTTAACACTCACAGTACCATCCATGGATAGTCACACGTTCAGTGTAAGACAGTCCATTGTCTATGGGACTGAGAGAGTTCACCCTAAAAGTACCATCAACTGATAGTCCCATATGAATTGCAACACAGTTTATTGTCTATGGGACTGAGTTAACCCTAACAGTACCATCAACTGATAGTCCCATATGAATTGTAACACAGTTTATTGTCTATGGGACTGAGAGAGTTAACCTTAACAGTACCATCCACTGATAGTCCCATATGAATTGTAACACAGTTTATTGTCAATGGGACTGAATTAACCCTAACAGTACCATCCACTGATAGTCCCACATGAATTGCAACACAGTTTATTGTTTATGGGACTGAGCTATCCCTAACAGTACCATCAACTGATAGTCCCACATGAATTGTAACACAGTTCATTGTCTATGGGACTGAGAGAGTTGACTCTAGGCATGCCAGACAAATTGCTGCACTATGGCAGATGTGTCTAGAACTTCTTCCCAAATGGTGTCAATGGTGGTTAGAGAGTTAGATGGAAGCATGACTCACCTGACACGTATCTCCTCCACCTCTGGGACGTAGAGGGGCCTGAGCCCGCCCCGCCCCTTCTTGGCAAAGCCGTCCCCGCACCCCGCCCCCATGGGCGAGGTCACACAGTCGTCAGCCGCGGCCGAGCTCTGGATGCCAGGGAGCTCGGTAGGGATGGGGATCTTGCGGGAGGACGTAGGGGAGAGGCAGCGGAGGTCAGGGAGGGACGAGGCTAGCGCCTTGTTCTGCTCGATGACGCCGCACTTGGACGGGCTGCGTCGGGTGGGGGTATCGGGGTTGGGGGGAGAGTCTGCCCCCGTCACCTGCAGAGCGGGTGGGATCTCTGCCGATTGCTGGGGTTACAGATGAAATAAAAGGGATGTATACTTATTGATCAAAAGAGGTTAATAACAACAAAACAAAACAATGAATTTAAAAACGATGCAAGTCACACACTTCAAAAACAATTACCAGAACCCAGAAAAAAGTAGGGATACCATTTACATTCAATCCATATTTATGCAATAAAATTGATACAATTACCATTTCTTTTTTACGTCTTCCACTCATTAAATCAAAAGACACAAATGTTAATTGAGCACTTCACTGTACTGTAGGATTTAGAGACGAATGCTAATTCCATTTAAGCAATGGAATTGATAATCTAATTGATCATGTCATTATTATTTTGTTAAAATCCCCTCTAATACTTTGACTGCTGACAAGCTGTCTGGGGGAAGCTTGCTGTCCTAAGGCACCTGGCAATCATCTCTTTATCTACCATTTCACCACATCTAACCACTGCCACCAATCTACCCTCCTCACAACATACTCTACAGCTGATACATCACGTACCTTGATTGCTGGTGGGCTGCGTAAGGGCAACTGGCTCTGTGTGACTAGCCTCACTCCATCCCTGTGTGGCTACACAGGGATGTAGCTGTGTGGCTACCCTGACTCTATCCCACCGCTGCCACCAATCTACCCTCCTCACAACATACTCTACAGCTGCCATATCCAATCTTCTGTTCCTATACCTTGACTGCTGGTGGGCTGCTTAGAGGCAGCTGGCTCTGTGTGGCTACCCTGACTCTATCCCACCGCTGCCACCAATCTACCCTCCTCACAACATACTCTACAGCTGATATATCACGTACCTTGATTGCTGGTGGGCTGCGTAGGGGCAGCTGGCTCTGTGTGACTACCCTGACTCCATCCCACCGCTGCCACCCTACCCTCCTCATTGCTGGTGGGCTGCGTAAGGGCAGCTGGCTCTGTGTGACTAGCCTCACTCCATCCCTGTGTGGCTACACAGGGATGTAGCTGTGTGGCTACCCTGACTCCGACCCACCGCTGCCACCAATCTACCCTCCTCACTACATACTCTATATACAGCTGATACATCACGTACCTTGATTGCTGGTGGGCTGCGTAAGGGCAGCTGGCTCTGTGTGACTACCCTGACTCCATCCCACCGCTGCCACCAACCTACCCTCCTCACAACATGCTCTACAGCTGATACATCCCGTACCTTGATTGCTGGTGGGCTGCGTAGGGGCAGCTGGCTCTGTGTGAGTAGCCTGAGGCACTTGGCAATCAACTCCTGCCCCTTCAGCTCCTCATCAGCACCCTCCCCACAGCCCGCTCCTGCCAGCATTCCTCCCTCGGAACCAGAGAGGGCGCTGTCCATGGATGACAGGGTGTCCGACTGCGTCATGTTGGGTGTCGATGAGGCGGCATTGTCATGGGGTGGGGCTGAGTCGACAGAGAGGCTGCGAGTGTTGTAGCGCTCCTGAGCAATCTTCTCATGTAGGAGGAGCGAGTGACGGGCCTTCTCAACCTAATGCAAGGAATCATGGGAAATCTTCCACTTATTGGCTTCAACTATGTAAATTACATATTCCAAATTTCCACACGGTGGTATCGAATTTTAAACACACCCACTAACCCTTTGTATACTAGTCTGCTGTTATATGTGGCCTTACACTGTATGTGTATTACTTGTGCGAAATAAGCTCAATGGCACATTCAGAGTTGACATGTTCTTGGATGGTTGGACCACACCAAAAACATAATGTTGCCTCTCAAAATCTTCAAATCAATGCTTCAACAGCATGAACTCTTTGTGTGCAGTGTGTGACTTCTTTCTGCACAAAACTCCATTGGACCATCAGTTGATGTGCCACTCAAGGATTAAAGCAGAGGAATGGATTAATGTGCACCTCTTCTAATCTGCTGAGCTTCTCCAGCTCCCACTGGTGATCCAGGATGAGGGAGTCAGCCCGCGGTCTCCACCCTTTCAGGTTCTCTTCTCCTCGGACGTAAGTCCCTGACGTGTCAATCACCTTCCTCATCCTCCGCTGGGTCCCTACAGGTCAACAAAAAATGAAAGAAAAATGGTTAACTCTGCATGGAACAGGGCTGCATATCTCCATCAGTTATACACATACATTCTCCAGATCAGCATTTTGGCTGGCATGAGGTTGACTTAGTTTTAAAAAGAGATATGAATTATCCATGTTTCATTCATGGCAGGTATGATAAAAGTTGTTGCTTTTCACCTAGGCAATCCTTTTGGTGGTAGCCAAATTATTTATAATTTGTACTAAAAAAATCTGATTTTATTACATTAGCAAATCTATAATATTTTCATCCCAAAACTATATGAAAACCTAGCATCTCTCAAATTTTCATGGATTATTTATGGATTGCATTTACACTTTTAATCAATACAAATGTTCTTCTTCTCTCATGTGTTTGACATGACCCTAACAAAGGGACTGTTTCTTTCTTACATGTCACCTATCCCTGTATGACTACATATTTGCCATATAGCTACGCCACAAAAATGTAATTGTGCGCTAACATAGTATATGTATCTCATGTGTATGATACAATTCTAAAATACATTGTCTATAGCCAGCATGAAGTAGGTTTGACTTGCAAATATAATTGGGTTTATTGCTTTAAATCTGTAGGCTAACTATGACCATGCAATTATGATGAAAATTTTAAGTTTTAAGTAAAATTTAAGAGTGTAATGAGAACGACTAAAACACCGACATGCAACTGATCAGACATCGATAGCAATACTGCAATATTCATGCAAAAAGAAAGTTTACATTTTTCTTAATATCAAACTACAAACAATTCATTTTCCAACTCATCATATTGCTCATTTTTTTTTTTTTTTACAATTGATGATCATAATTATTGATTCTATATCTGAGGGTTGAGAGTTTGAAAAAGTCCGGTTTTTCTTTGAAGGAACTTACAAATTTTGTTTTGATATATGATTGTAGCTTTAATGATGGACAATGTGAAGATATACATGTATCTTTCAGGTATGAGGACAGAAAAATAGGCCAAGCGTATTTTGGAAAAACATATTGTTATCAAGGATGCAGCTTTCTAATTGAAACAATTACATGGAATATAATTTTCAAGGGTAATCTACTCTGAAATCAAGTAAAATCATAATATCGGCATCAAATAAGACAGCAAAAATTTAGATTTACAAGATGAGCCTATTTGTAAAGTCTTGTGCTATGTACAAGATGTGTAAAGATTTGCAATAAATGAAATGAATAAACACTCAATGACAATTTTCAAATTGGCATTATGTTCATTGTTAGTGAAGTTTAAATAATCCATCTAACTTGTGTCATTTGGGATCGTTTTAGCTTTGATAGAATTAATGTTCCATTAAAGGAAAACAATCAGAGTGTCTTCAAAGTGTTGTCAATTTAATAGCCAAAACTCTGACTTAGGACAAGTCTTCATATAACCAGCATACAAAATGAGGCCAATTGTTGTTTCTTCTTCAATGTAAGCATTATTACAAAAATCCTCATAACATGAATTCCCAGCAAAATCTATATGATATTTTTATCTTCTCTAACACTTTCAGTGATCGTGGCTGCATACAATGGGTGGAGGTAAAATGAAAAAAAAATCCCCCCCCCAAAAAAAAGAATGATAAATTATCATCTTCTACCAATAATATATCATCTTATGGATAGAAAAAAAGTTTAAATAGATAAAATTACACTTTAGGATATACAGCAAGAGACATATATACAAAATGGGACTTCACTGTGTGAACCAAAGATAAAAGAAAGAAAATTAAAAATTGTGAAAGTGTGGATTCGTGAAAGTGTTGTCTAAGTTTTTATGTAAAAATACAAAAAACTGTGAGTTCTATCATAAAGTTACGATACTACACTTTTATTCATCCTGCACATGTTTTTTTTTCTTCAATCGATATAAACTGTTGATAAATACATATTACATGTAAGGTGATAAAATGTGATGATAAGATGAACTTCATGCATATAATGCTTCTTGAGTGCTAAATATCGATCTATATGGGAGAAATATATTAAGTTAAATGTATCCGATATTTGAGACTTTAAAATCAACATCGAAATGCTTGGTCCACCTCCCCAAAGTTTTGGTAATGAGACTTCTAAGGAAATATGAAATGAAAGAGAGATAAACATAGGGAATAAGATAGAAAGCAACTAAGAGTCTGATGTACAACATAGGAGAGCAACATGAACACAGAAAATGAAAATATTTAGACAGAATGAAAGCAAGGGAGAGAGAAATTGAGAGAATGAGCAAGGGAAAATACAATTGAAATGAGAGTATCAGAAAGAGAATGAGGACATGAGAAAGAGAAAGATAGAGAGAGGCAGAGAGAGAGAGAGAGAGAGAGAAGGAGAAAGAGAGAGAGAGAGAGAGAGAGAGAGAGAGAGAAGGAAGGAAAGAGAAAAAGTGATGAGATAAAGGATCATTTAGCTTGTGCTAAATTACCATCACAGTATTGGTATAGAGAGAGAGAGAATGACACAGAGAAAGAGATGGAGCTCAAGAACGAAAGTGGAAGAATGACAAAGTGAAGAGAGAGAGAAATAATGTAGGTAAGAGACAAATAGAGAGATATTGAGAGAGGAAGTTATAAAAAGAGCCTCCAGTAGAAAAAGATGAATTGTGCCAAATGACCTGAATAGTAGCAGAATTGAACTAGTAGAAATCTACACAATGCAAACTACGAACAAACAATTCAACTTTGACTTGCATGTGAAATTGAACATGTACAGTACTAGAAGAAGTTACTACATCTACATGATATACCTAGCCTTTATTGGCACCTAGAGGAATACAACTTTTAGTTAAATCAGATCAAGTGTTTCAACAATATCTTAAAACAAAACAATATTTTTTTTCAACTTCTACAAGAACCAGTTCAAACAAAGCGAAAAATTAGGTTGTAATGTCAAGCTGATAGTAGAACGACAAACATTTGTCATTAACTCTTCATGTGCCACATGTGTGTATTTATTCACAAGTAATTCACTCAAATCCCATAGAATGCCATGTGGATTGGCACACAAAGGGTTAAAAGTCAAAAAAAAAAAGATGGATCGTTGAAACTTCTGTGAACTTACTAAACTTTATAGGACTTTTCATTTTAGCTGATGTGGACTACAGGTGGCAGCATTATAGTGAACTGTGTATGTACACAACACATGCACTGTGCACACTCACATTCATTAAAATCCATAAGATTGATAGTCACAAGGGTTTTAAAATGATACTTAAAACAAACTCATGAGACAGGGAACTAAACAGGGTGTATGATAGAAGTATTGCAGAGATGAGCTTTAAGTTTGTACAGTAACAAAGTTTAATAGCTATTGTGTAAAATAATAACTGTTTGATGATGTTTGGTAAACCTACTAATCACAATGTATAACCAATGAAATCCTGTTAAGAAATCTGGCAGCTTGAATCTGCACTCTTGCAAAGATTGTTCATTTAACAAGAATGAATTGCAATTGCATGAAGATAAAGTTGTAACATGTATGACTTTCATTCAACTTACTTAATATGAAATAGCCCCTGGTCCAAATAACTTTTTTATTTGATTATTTGATTGTATTATACTTCACAGTTTCGGCTCACTGTTTTAGTTTGAACAATCAAAACTGTTAATTTTCAAATCATAATGTTCACATACAATTGTTGAAATTGATTTTGGCCACAGCAACGTAAAATGTCACAAGGAGAAACAGTCTGACTGACTTGCATGGCTAAGAAAACAAAAAAAAGCAATAAAACAAAACATAATAAAAACTTCCATGATTTTACACAGAGAATACAGTGAGTAACTGGCAGAACAGACTGCTATATGGGGTACCACAAAGCAAGAAATATCTACGCACATCCAGCAGCATCACATTGACAGAAAAAGATCCCCCCTATAGGAAAGAATGGGGGGTTCTGGTGTACAGATAGAACTAGCATGGACATGGATCTTACCACTCAAGGTAGGAGGGGACAGGGTCAACTTGTGAGGGGAGGTGGACTCCAATAAATCCCGCAGATCATAATGACTGAATGACTTGCCTGGGGGGAGGGGATCGGTTTGTGTTCAGGTCGTCAAAATCAGATTAACAATACAGACAAGAGAGTCCAAAATGAAATCAAAATAAAAGGAAATTATATTTTTATCAACACAAAAATCATAATAATATTTTTTTTTTATATTTGGGGTGTGCAACAAAATGGGTTGAAAGAAAAATTAGAAATCAATGAAATTAATGAAGGCAAAGAAGGAGGATTTTTTTTTAGAAAGAAAAATCCATGGAGAGAAATATAAGAAGACAAAGTGAGTTTTTGACATGTTGAATGTTTGATCACAACAAATGAAGACAAAATTAATGACAAGCCACTGTCATAGCACGAGTATCATCACTACACCAGCTGTCCTGGGGTCTCGGATTTCTTGGGAGATTTGCCTTGTTTGCATCTTCAAGATTAGAAGATCACATTTCTTTCCTTTCACATATCTTCCCGTTATGTACGGAGTGCCACATATGAAATGCCAATGAAATGGGCTGACTTATGATCTAAAATCATGACTCTATTTAGTCCAGATTCGTTAAAGTCATGATATAAACAAGTTTGTAATTTTTTAACAAATTTTATTTAGAAGCATTGAACCAAAAACTTGACATGACACTTATATTGGCAATGAAAAAGTCACATGAAATATAAATCAATGAAAAAAAAATGTAAATGAAACAATATCAATCAATCTAAAAGACATTGCGAATGTGTCCTTGTGTTACCGTACAGCCTGGTTTGTGTTTTGACATTTTCTTTTGGAGATTAAGACCCCAGAACAACTCAACAATATTCTGGCAAAAAAATGTAGCAGGCAAAAATACCTTCAAAATCTGTTGCTAAGCGAGTGCCTGTTAGTTTCGACAAAACAAGAACATTCCATCAAAAAATAAGTCTACTTCTTTCAAAAAACTTCTGAATGAATTACATCTGTGTTGCAAGAAAACAACAAAAAAATGACAGTATACATCAACCGAAATATGGAATAAAATGTGAGGGAAAAAAATGATGATTTAACAAACAATGATTGGGGGTGGGGTTCTACTGAAGCAAAAAGAGTAGGGATGATGGAGAGATAAAGCAATGTGGAACATCTTTTAATCAACCCATCTGTTGAAATTTTAAAAGTTCTTTTAGTTTGGTACTGAGGAAAGTGATGGTAGTAAAGTGAAACCTGTATAGACTTCTCCAGGGAGAGAAGTAACATGGTCTTTATGTAAGAGGGAGGTGTTTCACCAAGGTGTTCGTAAGTTACGAACGACTTTACGAACGACTGGTGATCCCTTCTTGTGCTAAATCAGATTCTCAATGCACAAAAAGGGGTATCACATTTAGCACAAGAAGGGATCACCAGTCGTTCGTAAAGTCGTTCGTAACTTACGAACAGCTTGGTGAAACACCCCCCTTGTTATTTTTATACCGGTCTCAATGAGAACCATTTTTCAAGGTAAACAACATGTGATCCTGATGAACTGGTGATCATTGAAGCAGGTTTCACCGTTATAGAAACAGAAAGAATGGATCAGTGAAAATGAGGCATATTCAAACATCCCTTTGGCAACTGAAGGACTATTTATTTATTTAACTAAATTGTAATCTTGATAAGAAAAGCATCTCCAAACAAGAGAGTGTGAGATAGAAAGGTAGGCTGTAACTCCCATTATGCTTAATGTTCACAACAGGTCACAATCTTGGTCTTACATGTACAGTATATCAATGACTGTATGAATGACATAAACAGTTTAGCAACAGAATACCAAATGACAAATAAATCTTGCCTTCACTTTGCAAACGTATGGGCAATTCTGTTTGGCAATGTTGTGAAAGAAATAGGATTAACCTGGTTACCCTTCACCAAAAGTTTTTTTGGTATTCTGCGTAAAACAAGCAACACACTGCAATGAATCCTTTTCTCTGCCGTCCAACCCAGAATTAAGCTGGACTTTAGTATGCTTCATTGTTTATGTGTCTGTAACGTGTGTTGGCATAAGGAACACGCAGCACTTGGATTGAACAGGATTTAATCAGCACAGGAAGGGTTCATGTAGCCTAACATGTGCATTTGCTGGTATCAATGAGAAATGATAGTAAATGACATTGGTTGCATGAAAGGGTCAATACATATATGTGATGGCTGAAGGGAGATAAAACCACAAGAACCTGGAAAGTACTATCTATTCTAATCTTTCTTTTCTTTCTTTTTCTGAAGGAGGAGAAAAGTGTTTGAGCATGCCCCATTCCACCGCCACACACCGTGCTTCTAGCATATCGACAGGTGATGATAGGACCCATCAGGACAAGATGGGCTAATTAAATGACATATATCTAGGGGGAGGGGGTGGTAGTGTGAAACGCTGTGAAATCATACCGTTTCGCCCCCACGTTATCCACTGCCACATGTCTGCTTAAGAATTTGATAATCATTACGAAACTTGAGTTCTCTCACGAATATGATTATGACGAGGAGAATGAGAAGGCTGGAACCACCATTAAATTGTACATTCATATTTATCTCTAGACTTCCAAACTCCCTCTCTCTTTTGATGAAAGACTCAGTACATAAAATGTTTATGAAATGTACTCTCTTTTGAAAATACAATGGAAAGAATGATTGAAATATGAATATTACACCAGGCCTTCACAGTTTTGTCTTTTTGCTTTCATTGGCATATTCTTTCAGGATAATTGATAAGACTAACATGTATCAGGCAGTAAGGTTTGACAAACTGCTTATTATCATTTTTTAATGAAAAAAATAACAATACAATAAATCTAAACACAAAATTCAGAGACAATAATTAAATTAGTTAAAAATGCAAGTTATGGTACAACCTTTAACTCTTAACTACAGAAATCATCTGAAAAAAATCAGTTCTTGACACTGTACACAATCTTGATATAATAAGAATACAAACTGTTTGGGTTTTGATCATCCGTTCTCAGTCATCATTTTGCAGAGAGCTAAATGCTTAATGGGCATGATATTTTCATTTTACACCAAACAGGAAACATAGTGAAATCCATTCATGTGAATAAACATTACAACAAGTTGGTACATTATCAGAACATGGTTTAAACATTTCCGATTGATAGCACAAGAAGGGTACAAACTACTAGATGGATGAAAATAACATATAATGTAAAACAATGGGCTAGATCTGCTTTCATAATGATAGTAAATATACTTAATATAATGGAGTATCCCTTGCATGTAACATGATTATACATACAAATGAAAAAAGACATTGTAAGTCAGTAATGTACAGTAATCTGTCCATAATCAGTGAATTAAAAACTGTTACTAATATGGCAATTTGCACTTACAGTATAGGACATGGTTTAATCTTCCTGCTACAGTTCATTTTTAAATTGTTATCCATATTTTTTTGGCAGAGAAGTAAGATATTGAACAAGACAGGATGGCAAATTATGTCTTGCTCTCATGGGAGGAAAGTAATGTTTTTATCATCCATTATAATGAAACATGCTCAGGAATATTAACAGGAGCATTTCTCACACAAACCATAAAAAATGTTGGCAAATATGCCGTCAAGTTGCCATAGTAAGGCTGCTATTAGTATTAAACATTTAGGTTGATGAGTAGAATCTTCAAAATAAAATGGAATGGTCGATGTTTTGAAGTTCCTTTTTACATGCACTGTGCAGGGTTAGATTTAACTTCCCAATTAGTTATTAGTTATTAGGTAACAATCTTGCTACAAAATGCAAAATATGAATCACATTAAACGGCTAAAAGAGAACTTTGTCAATCCATTTGTCTCTGTGTGCTGAAACAAGCCTGAATGTCACTGTTTAGTTTCAATGGCACAATGGATTAAGACATGATATACAGTCAAACCTGTTTCTAAAGACCATCCCAGCGGTTACAGAGAGACCTGTCCTTGTAGACAGATGATCTCTATAGACATGTGTCATTACATGTAGAATGTTTTGAAAGGATTCATGTTAAGTTGTCTTTACAGACGGGTGGTTATTTCACAGACAGGAGTGGTCTTTTGAAGACAGGTTTGGCTGACCCATAGGGGTGCGACAGGGGTGCAACAGGGGTGCAATGGGGGTGACTAGAGGAACCTAGAGGACCACTCACCAGGACTTAGCGCCTCAGCTGACCGCAGGAGGGAGATTTCATACACCCCGGTCACACGGTTGCTGGAAAGTCACAAAAAGAAATGCAAACAAAACCTGAGCACCAGGTTCTACTGTATGTGCTGTATCATATAGGCTAGTATGCACAGGTCTGAGTGGGTTGGTATGAGTTATGTGCTCAAGGTAACTTTGCAACGCGAAAAGATCATGCCGCGACGTTTCAGGACTTTTTTCCTTCAAGTCTCACGCAACTTTTAAGACCAAATTTGCGACACGAGGGTATGCCGTTCTGAAGTTACCTAACATTTTGTATGTGCATGTCAGACCAAAAATTGCTAAAAAACGTGATTTCATGTACAAATCCAATTGAAATTCTGTATCTACCCAAAATTCATAAATGTATCATTTTCATTTCTACTGAAATAGTGTTGCCAATGATTTCCATCGAAAAAACAATGAAAAACATAGTCGAAAAAACAAAGAAATACATAAGAAATTAAAAAAAACAATAACATACATAAGAAAAAATTTGATATTGCAATTATTTTGAATTTTAAATAGCCCGAGCTATATAGGGTTAAACACACCAGGCTAAGCCGAACATGTTTTCAACCATGCCAAGGCAACCACATAGATAAAATTAAATCGAACCACAAACAAATGTACATTATAAAATAAGCAACAGCAAAAAAATCATAAATAACATGTCCATGTAATATTTACCTCCACTAAAAGTGTGGCAAAATTTACCTATGCAAGGCAAATTTTACAGACGCATGGCTAATTTTGCCAGATGCATGGCAGTGAATTACCACACACTTGGCAAGGAAATGTATTTTCAAAAATTAAATATCCAAAATGGCTAAAACAGTTCCAACATTTTTCATTTGTGTCATCATGAAAATCAGAAAGCATCATGGGGAAAAGTCAATGACATCTGTGTTAAAAAATATTGGCTTAGACAATTAATTGTAGATACATGTAATGGCACTAGCAGTAAAATAAGTCTGCCCATACCTGTCTGAGGGTTTGTAGTAGCTGGATCCAAAGAGACTCCTAAGAGAGCGAGATGGGCTGATGCGGGCGTCTCGCTCGTACATCTGCAGACAGATGTCCTTGGTAATGCAGGCAGACTGGGCACAGTTATCCAGCTGAACAAACAAACAAACAACAACAAAAGCAATATGTGAGAGCCCTGTCTTATAAAGAATTAAGATTGATCGTAACTTGACTTGTGATTGGTATCACTCGTAACTCTGTGCATTACAGGCAGGGCTTTGGACTTACGATTGATTCAGATCACTTGCAACTCTTTATGACATGGGCCCAAGTTTATAAATTCAAGCTTAATTTACATGTAACTCAAGCTTCATTTACATGCAACTCAATGTAATACACAGTATAAGAATGAATATAAGCATAAACATGGATAGGAGAGAAAAAACACAGAAAGAATATTGCATGAGATGGTAGCCGCTAGGAAGGAGGGACCTTATACTTCATATGGGCATGTTATCAAGATGATTGGTTCTAAGCTAGAGCAAACATCAGTGATAAAAGCGGGTACTCTCATTGGCTAAACCTGACACTGGCTTGCTAGACACGGTCAGACCAAATGAGAGTCTTACTTGAGTGATGTTGTTTATTGGTCACCCCGAAGCTTGTCCCAGGTTTGTCCCACTAGCAACAACTAATAGATTCAAAGTGCATTCAACCCATTGAAATTGAATGACGAGTAACAGGTGAATACATAATGTATTACTAAATGCAGTAAGGGGGAAAGTTGTGAATACATTAGGGAAATGGTCTTGAGGCTAAGGAGAGAGACTGACCTCCATGTATGCAGATAGAGTCAGGTAAACCATCTCTCCGTAGGGAGTGACCCGGTTCAGCAGAACAGAGTTATGCAGCGAACTGTCCCATGCTGCCTCAAACCGGAAACAAGTCCTGGACGGGAAGACAACATTTATTGTCATAGGATTATTAATAATATGTGTGTTTTTTGGTATAATTTCTATATGTCCATTGCATGCATGTCTTCCTTTTCTTCTTACCTTACTTCTTCTTTCTTTCCTCTCTAAACCATCACTATACTGGGGATTTCCCCTAGATAAGCCTATGGCTTTTTGGTAATCCCCACATTCCCATTTTTGCGCAGTAGACTTTAATAAAACCCCCAAATATAGCCATGAGCAGCAGGTTAAAACTTCAATAATGATTACTTAATTTTTAAATTGTTTAAAAAAATGTGATTGTGTACATGGGCACCCTGATCATCCCACAATGATTTGTTTATATGTTTCATTATAGAGTTGAGGAATTTGTGAGGCCGGGGTGTTAGTCCCTACTAGTGTCCAGCCTTACCGGTCATCTCCAGGCAGGGTGGTAAAGCCAGCTGGGAGCAGGTTGAGGGACAGCACAGAGTTCTCATCATCAGGCTCGGTCACCTCCAGGGTCGTCCGGATGCGTCCTGTGGAGAAGGAGTGACAGGTCATAAAGAGTGCCCTCTTGGTTCATGCCTCTACTCTTTCACCACTGGCTATTTCGTTGTGTTATAAATCACTAATCTATTCATTCCTTGGTAGTAAGAGGGTTAACTCTGTAAATGGGACACAACCTCTACATAATCAAACAACAACAGGACAATCAACAATCTTGTCTGCTTATAGCGCCCTCTACACTCACCGACGACCAGCTCCCTGATGTCCCTCCAGAGCAGTTCATCGGTAGCCTCGTGGAGGATGGTGATGGCGATACGTCGCTGGATGCCCTGGTGCAGCAAGAAGACCCCGCTGCATGGCATATCCTCACTATGATCCACGTAGGACGAGAAGTACCTAGCGGGGACAATGGAAAAAGACATATGGTCACTTGTTTCTTTTTTATATTATAAAAAAAATCATTAAGAATTACAATGTACACAAATGATTTACATGATTAAAATGCAGACTCACTAAACATAAAAAGGAGTAATTGTTGGAAAAAAAGGAAAAGAAATAGAAAGGTAGAACAAAGTGTAACAGATTAAATATTGCTCAAGAGCGAAGCCGCGAGACCAAAGGGGTGAACCCAAGGATTTCCGGTGGCACCAACCCTACTTTAATAAACATTTCTCTGCGGCCAGCTGCAAACTTCAGAAGCCAGCAGAAGTGCGTGTGTCTGCGTGCTTGTACCTGAACGCAAATCCATAGACATTTCCTAGCGGGCTGCAAGATATTCTGTGTTTACACTTACTCTCCAGAAGGTGCCAGTTCGCAGACATCGAAGTAGACGAGGAGGTCGTGCTTGGCATGGAGGTGGCTGGTGCTGGGTGTGCTGATCAGACCCATCCGAGGAGACGGAACTGCAATAGAGAACAGGACAGAACAGACATGATACCTAACGCCAAAAGACATGGGTGGGGCAACTCATACCTTCTTTGACCCATTAGGCTGGGGTGGAGTGACGTCACTTTCATATGGTTACAACCTTAGTGTGATGACAGTAAAGAAGGTCACAACAGGAAAATCTATACTGTACATAGGACCATTCATTACATCTTCACACAAATGCCTGCATCTATACATGTAGGTATATGGAGCTTCTAAGAGGTTACATAAAATGCATAGAAACTGATATAAGATATGCAAAATTCCTGTAACAATGTAATGTAAACTTGTTCAGCACGACGTCCAAATGTTTAGTGCACGTATAGTGGTCCTTGTTTTCACAGGCTTGTTAAGTGCTAGGCCTTGAGGTAAAATAATGTTTGGCTTTTGAAGGCGCCTATTCTAAGCAAGTGGCTGGAGGCATAACAAATTCAACCCAATAACTTGGGCACTGTGAACACCCAGTTCCTGTAGTAAGTCGGTTAACTCTCACTTAACTCTCAGTTAACTCTCAAGTAAGTGGGTTAACTCTCAATTAACTCTCAGTTAACTCTCAAGTAAGTTGGTTAATGCTCAGTTAACTCTCAGCTAACTCTCAGTTAACTCTCAGTTCAGTGGGTTAACTCTCAGTTCAGTGGGTTAACTCTCAGTTAACTCTCAGTTCAGTCGGTTAACTCTCAGTTAACTCTCAGTTAAGTGGGTTACTAGTTTGTCACCTATAATGCACACAAACCCCATAGAGCAGCATACTGTCTGTCAGAGGGAGGTTAAAGCAGGACACCTACCTGGTGTTGCCATTGGAAGAGTGCATGGGAAACTTCGCTTCAGCGGCCTCAATCTGACAAGAAAACAGAAGGAAAAAGTTGACCTACAGGCATGGCCAAAAACAAAATTTCATTGGTAAGGGCCATTTTTAAAAATAGAGTGTCCCATCTGAAAAAGTCATGAAACTCAGCAGGAATCAGCAGTATATCCTATTGATAACATTATGAAATTTCATAGTGAAAGCCTCACAAACCATTCAAAAGCATTGCAATACACCGTTTTCGTAATGTATTCACAACTTTCCCCCTAACTGCGTAGCAATGCGTTATTGCAGTCAACTGTATCTGGTCGTTCAGATTCAATGGATGGAATGCACTTTGAATTTATTAGTTGTTGCTACTCTGACAACCCTCGGACAAGCTTCGTGGTTCCCATTAGTAACGTTTTGTTTGAACATTGTGAATAAAATTTGCATACATAACGAAAATGGTTTATTCAAACTACTGACAGCTTGTTCTCTGAGTGGGTATTGAGCTGAGGACCTTACCGAGTGGTCGTCTGGCTCTGTGTGTGTAGCGGGTGAGCCTGGTAATGGCCAAACACCTCAAACACGATCGGCGAAGTGCGTAGGTAGTCGATGAAGGCTCTTGTCACTGTAGTCGAGATCTGAATCAAAGGCATGCCATTATAATATTTCAACAATGAGAAATATTTTACTAAGCAACACACATTAAAAATATTCGAAGTACAGTAGCTCTCAAGACCTATTCAGATACTTTCCTTAACATGTTTGAAGATTGGAGGGGTGTTGTCAAGAAACACAATCTGGATATCATATTCTGCTTCATATTTATACAGTAAATCCTTTATATCAAGACCACTCAAGGGAGAATAGACAGATGTGTGGTCTTTATAATCAGTAGGTTTGTATGGACGGGTGAATTTGATAAAGGATTCAATGAGAAATGTTGTACAAGGGAGACAAAAATTGTGGCCGTTAAAGAGGGGGGGGGGGGGGGTCGCTAAAGCAGGCTACAGTGAGTGTGTGACATTGTTTTGTCATTTGTAACTTCCATAGAAATCAATGAATATTTTTCATTACATTTTCTTTGAACGATAGTTGCAAGCACTTCTAATGAACTATTACTATAAGCCCAAATTATAAATCAAGGTCTAGCAAAGACATTCTCCATTTCTTCATTATAAACTTTAGAGAAATGAAGAGCAATATGTTCATATCTGATTTCAATTTATGAGCTTGAAAAAGTTCTTATTTTGTTGTATCATAGTACAAAAGAGGTTTTCGACACATTACAGCCCAGTATTTTGGTTATATTCATGTTCCTTAAAGAAGGTCTGTTAAATCAATGAAACAGCGCATAAATACATAGTGTTCATATATTTCATGTTTTCAATTTAAACTAATAAAGCAATATAATAGCAAGATTTCTTTGAGAGACAACAAAACAGCATTTAGTTCTCAAGCTACACAAAATAGACATATATTTCACTTGTACGCACAACTGTATGCAATAGGACAGTACATCAACTATACAGGCAACACCACTTTACATACAAGCGTACATCACTAGTAACTTTACAAGATGCGTGGGAGCCACACACACAGACAGAACACTGACAGTGGGAGACACATTCATGTACTGATCAGGAGTGTATGAGCTCGCAATTGCTTGCACACAGATTTGATATCAGGGTCGATCACATATCACATATTTATATATTGTAATTGCACACTGTCAGCGGTCTCATCAAACCTTTGTCAACGTATATCTGTTTTAAAGAAACCTGGCTACACTGAAGCCAAGGGAATACCAAAGGTCCCACAATTCACAATATATTTATATATTCTGTATGATTTGCACCATAAAGTTTGGGTTAATGTTTGTATTAAATACAATAAAAGAAGCATAATGAAGATATGATCATGCGTAAAGTTGTCCTTAGCTTAAGAAAAGACTGGTGAAACATCACTTAGTTTTATTTGATTTCAGGATCATGTCAAGGAATCTCATCATGATATGATATATTTGATATCTACAATCATGAGGTCACATGAGAAGGGGACCCATGATCATAGCGGAATGTTTCTGCTCTGGTGAGGAGTTCCATAATGCTATCAGCTGCTTGGCAATCCCTGTTAAGTTTTCTCTTTGCCTAGGATATACATTTTAACAAAATAGTTAGCTTTCACAAGCGAGGAATTCTTCATCATATTTATAATAAGACATGAAGTCATAAAACCTTCATAAGATAATAGCCTAACATGAAATACCTTACCCTCAATCAAGTTAGAAACAATATATTCATAAAATGTAAAAAAATCACTAGTTTGGAGTTTCTACATTTTGATATTTGCTTGAAATTTTTGGCAGAGACACAACATAGCAGCAGCTAAAGCACAGCACTTGCAGAAATAAACACACATAAAACGGCAAAAGCTTTCTGTTATTACAGACATATTAACAAAAATGGTAGTCATGACGATACATATTAGGAGACTTACATCCTGGACAAAGTAAAAGCCGAGGGGCATTCCAGAATGGCCAGAATAGTGGCTGTGGTTTTCAACCGATTGAGTCACGAACGCCCCCTGACCATGGAGCAAGCTGGACCGCGAGCCGAACATAAAACAAAAGAATGAAAAAGAAAATTAAAAAAATGTTTTTTTTTTTACCAAACAAGCCAAAATCAAAAGAAGAAACAGAATGGAGAATGGTGTGGTGTGTGCTTTCGAACTCATACGCGCATTTCTGAACTGAACATCTGAGAGATATGGATGAATACAAGATGTTAGAAAACAAGGGGTGTTGGGAAGAGAAGGAGGTCATTAACCATGCTTGTATCGCTATAGGGCTGATAGTTTAGCTCCATTACAAGGACTAACAACAGTTTTGATGATTGCAAGATACAATTGTCAACTACCATATGATTTCTCTTTGAGTGTTCCCTGCCTAAAAGGTAAAGAAAAACCCACTGGTTTCTTTAATTTTCTGTGAGATCGAGAAACACATTTATCTAATTTGTGGCTCCAAGTGTAACAACTAGCTTTTTCAAATATATGTCCTTTTAAAGACATTGTGTGTGGTGAAATATTTATTACAGACATTAATTTTGCCATGATTATCAATCTTCTACTTCATCAGTCCCAAGAGAAGATGGAACATGAAATTATGTAACAGACCCCAAATTCAGGTAATTTGCCTACAATTCAGATGATGAACAGACAGAGCTAATTGAATTTGCAGTTACAACACAAGCATGGTTAATGTTCTTGTGGGCTATCAGAAATTAGATAACAAGATGATTCGGAATGCAGCATGTTGATGCATAACATATTAGCTTCATTCCTGAAAATAAAGACGGGCAAATGAGATCGTCAAGTGAATACAAGGACAACACAATACAAACTGTTTGAATGTGATCGGACTTGTTACTTTCAGCTTTTTGCTTATTGCATAATTTGATTTCAAATAAAATTGTTCCAGAAGTGCGATTTAAAGAAAAAGCAATAATACATGCATTTATGGACACATTGCTTCATTTTTATTGTCTTCAAAAAGGAGAACACATGCTGCACAACTGCAAATTTCAAAACAGCTTTTTTCAGATGGTAATTATTTTTCTCCAGCAATATTTCAGCAGTTAAAAATGAAATAAGCTGCAATAAGCTTTTAGATTATATTAAAAATCAATATCTATGTAATTTAAACTTGATACAAATTAACAAAAATAATGGCACTTCCTGTCAATCAAATAAAACAAAAGCTGAAAGAAACAAGATGCAATTCACATATCAAGCAATTCCAACAGCCAAAGGAGATATCACAAGACCCAATAGTTATAACAGCTGCGTTGCCAATTTGCCATACCAAGAAATGCCTTTGAATTTCTGCTCAACTCACATTCTGTGTATGAAAGTACCCCAAGGAATCTTTGCCAAAGTTTTTGAGGGGTTCCGTGGAAAAGGCTTCGTCCCTTCGATGCTGAAATCTTTGGGGAGTGTGTATGCACATTTTGAGTCATAAAATTGGACGATTTTTACAAATGTAGAAAGAATTTGACAAAAATAAAGATACAAGATAAATACAGTATCAGTCCATTCTGAAGAAAAACACTAGCACCATTTGTATTTAAAGAAATGTTTATTGCTTGAGTTGGTACAATATATAGGAAATTAGTTAAAAGTAATAGCACAGATAATTTTTCAATTTTCATTGAAAAAAAAATAGTCTGCATGGGTATTCAAGGAGTACACAAGATTTACCTTTCACCATTTTCTCCTTTGGCATATAGTTTTTTAGTTTTATGTCAATTTATGCCTACGTGAAGAGGCAGAATATGTTTTTGTACTCACATAATTTATTTTCATCTGATATTTTTCTTGGAAAACAAAGAGAATTTTGTGATGATATTTCATCTTGTTCTCACTAGCATTAGAAGAAGATGTAAGGTGAGGTAGAATATGAAATATTATCACTTTTAAAATGTTCAATTACATTGTACCAAAAAGTCATATTATTTGCACTAAAACTGACAGATAATGCAACCAGTGTTGAAAATAATAGATTTGATTTTTTTTTTCCAAAAGAAAATCATCTTAATTTCACTTATATTCTGCAAGATGTAAGGCTAATAATCTGTGATGATTTCTGAGGAAACTCAGCAATCAACAGTCATAAATCATTTCTTTTTCACCCCAATTTCATAAGGCAATATGAACAATCACAACCAAAAATAATTTCTTTTGATAACTTTCATTCAAATTCAAAAGTGTTAGAGAGTAAAAAAAAAACCCATCTAAATCTCACTTGAATTGGCAGAATATGTCTGAGTATTCCGTAGATATCCCAGAAGCCTGCAGCACAGTGACCCGGAAGGTGAAGTTTGACCCGATCTTCAGGTGGTCGGCGTCGCAGGCGTCCAGGGTCGACAGCGACGTCATGGACTCCGTGGTGCTCATAGCCTCAACGACATCGTGACATCTCTCGTCCAGATCTGAAAGACGAGAAAGATCAAGGTGAAGTGCTACAACGTCTACAAACTTAAAAATTCTTCATATTCCATTTAGGAAAAGTCATCCTGTGATGCACTGTGCAGCCAAATCCAGATTTTGTTTGCAGTCATGTCCACTTCCGGTCAAGTGGACATGACTGTAGAAGAAATCTGTTTTTTTTTCAGAAAATACACAAAGATAACAATTTTATCTCCCCTAAGATACAATGTCCTTAAAATATTTTATGTTTGGTGTTCCGAAAAATATTTTAGGAAGATTTTACCTAATATTAATGGGCGCATGCCCTGCGCTCCTATCCCAGAGGCAGCCAGTAATAAACGTCCTCTCATGTCTTTTGCATACATTAACACAATCAAGTTGCTGGTGTGATGTCATGAAACTGAAAGGGACATTGCACATCAATGTCTATCACGGCGCCTTATTGCATTTGATGCGCCCATGTGCAAAAAGTTGAATGCATGAATTAATTTTGCACGTAATGCTATGGGCCTAGGCGCGTACGTCTGGAGATAAAATTGCTTGGGAGCAATTTTATCTTTTATCCTAACTTTTTTCCTAAGTGCGTTTCAGATTTTCCGATTTAGCTCATTTGCTCATTTGCATAAAAATTTTATCTCAGAAGCTCATTTACATAAAAATGTTATCTCTAGCTCATTTGAATAAAAATTTTATCTTTTATTGTAAGTTGGCTTTTCGGAATACCAAAAGATAAAATTTTTTCTACGTTCGTTTTCGGAATACCCCCCCTGAATGTCACCGTGCAGTGCATTATGGGTCAACTTTCTCCTACATGCTGAAGAGAGCATTCACTTTCCTGAAGGGTAGCCCGTCCCTTTTGCAGACCTAATTCTGAAGTTCCCTGACTTTGTCATCATTTGAGAGAGAGTGGCTATATAACCTTTCCCTGGAATCGATAAAGCGTAATATTCGGTTTAGAGGAAATAATCTTTGATTAATTGATTGAGCTTTCTTTTTTCCTATCACGAAAATAGTCAAACATCTGTGAAAACTACATGTAGTTAGATTTTCATTTATTCTATGGGAATTATAGTACCTCTCACCTTAAAATTTTTACAGTTGTTATCCAAAAGATACATGCTAAATATGTGCAAACTTTCATGAAGTTTGCAGATGTTTGTAAAAGGGACGGGCCATATTAAAGGCAATGATCCACAGTTATTATAAAGGTGCAATACATCACTGAATGACAAAACTGAAGGTACATGGATCTCCTGTTAAAATGTATGCACTTTCATTTGGAACATCTTTTTATCATTTTCACTACTTCATATGAAAAGTTCTAGCCCCAAACCACATCTGAAGTGCTTGATCCTGATTGGATTAAAGACAGGGTGTCCCATTTGCGAAAGTCATGAAAATAGACAGGAATCAGCAGTATACCCTAACAATAACATGTACGAAATCGCACAGTCATAGCTTTACAAACATTTTCATGAAAGTAAAAAATTATCTTTGTTTACATTTGAAATGCAACGAGCATTGTCTACTTTCATAATTGTATTGTCCCTGTCAGTGTGTAATGTGGGCATTGCTATCATTAAATGCATGCATCGTGGAGCGGACCAATGCGGACCAATGCAGACCATAATGATCACTGGTTTCAAAAACCTCCTTAAAATTAAAAAAAAGAGCAATTTATGTAATTATTTTGTACACAACATATGGGAGAGCACTTCCCATGTGACGTCACATAATAAAAACTTTAAAATCAAATAACTTTCTTTTCCTTTGACAGATTCTCGTCAAACCTTCACTGATATGTTTCTTTCATGCGTGTAATTTATTTGAAACCAAAAAGATTTCAGGGTGAACTCTTCTTTTAAAGTGATCTCCCTACCGTCCTTTCTTACCCATGTCAGAGTTCTCTCTCTGGCCTTCTACGATGCGCACATTCTCCTCAGACATGTGGGAACGAGTGATGGCTTTGTTGATGCCAGATGTTGTTCGCTTCAGCTGTGGAACAGACAGAGAGGAGACAAAATATATGGGACATGCATTAGCCAAAAAGGTTGGGGGAAAGGCCTTTTTAAAAGAAAAAGTGATCACTATTTGGCTTTTCAAATGGCAACGACACTCCTGTATTTTGTACAATTTTTTTTAAAGATTACTTTCAATAGTTGATACCAAAAGTTACAGCACTAAACCACATATTTTTGGTACTTGGTCCCGAATAGGTTTCATTATTTCACCATTCATACACACAAATTGGATAGAGCAGCTTTCTATCTGGCATACAACACTTTCAACTGAGGCTTCACAGGAAGTAAGAGATAAGAAATAGTGAATGATTCTCACTTCCTCCAAAACATGTTTGTACTCATAATGATAAATGTACATCAGTAATTATGTAACAAATACTTTCAATAAATATGACTTCATATATATTATATATATATTATTCATGATTATTTTTAACAAATCGGTCTAATTCTGCATGTATCCGTAGGTCAGTATGAATATATGAATATATGTACATGTACAATGCAAATATATCTAATAAACTAGAGCACTTCGCTTGCCACGCAGTCGATTAATATGCCTCCGCCTCTTTGCTAGTGCCTTGTAGATTTATTCTCAGAAGACGTGTATGTTTGGTTTCCATGTTTAGCCTTCTTTGACTTCCAATCTAACCAGTCTGTCTGAATCCATCCTTGTATCAAGAATGTTCAAAAAGAGTTAATGGTCTTATAAGAGAAAAGTCACCATGACCATGAAAACAGAGCTAAACAGTGGTGTCAAAGGGTTAAACAATGCTTTACAGGAGGAAAGTCATCCTGAATACTACAGCTAAACAGTGCAGTCAAAGGGTTTAACAATGTCTTTTAGTAGAAAGTCACCATGAATAACAGAGCTAAACAACGTACTATCAATGCAGTCAAAGGGTTAAATAATGTCTTATAAACTGTAGAAAGTCACCATGAATAACAGAGCTAAACAACATACTATCAACGCAGTCAAAGGGTTAAACAATTGTGACAAAAGGTCAATTTTTTACAACTTTTCACAAAGTTCAGTGAGCTTTCACCTCTGACCTTTCAATAATTTTACCAAAAATGTCACCAGTCTAACCCCAAGTAGTGATCTATCTTTGTACCATGTTTAATGAGAATTGCATCCTTGGATTTGGATTTAATGTGAAAAAGGTCCACTTGGGGCAATTTTTCACAAAGTTTTTCACAAAGTTTGACCTGTGACCTTAATCAGATTTGATCCCAATTTTACACACTTCATAAGTTTCATGCAATACACACATGAACCAAGTTTGAAGCAAATCTGGTTAACGGTTCTCAAGATACCTGTATTGCCTGAACGGATTCGGGACGGACGGACGGACATTTCTCATTTGCCAACCTGTGACTAATCCTACTACATGTTCAAGTTTTATCTATCCTATCATATCTGCAATTGCACTTCATGTATCCTCCATTTCGTTCTTCCTTCTCCTTCCTCTCCTCCTCCTCCTCTCTCTTACCTTCCTGTTGAAGTACTCATCATCATTGAACTGAATCTTGGCCATCCCAGATTGCCTGACCCCTGACCCATAGTCCGGCGTCTCATCGTCCGGTAGCACGTGCTGGACAGCGATGCGGAGATACCCCTTCACATCCCCCTTCTCATTCACTATGGCAACCCGGTGTACGAGGGGGACGGGGTAGAGAAGGTTGCTCATGTACACGAATGACCTGTAAAACGAACACATGACAAAGCATAATAAAGTAGAACTTGGGTCCGTTGCGCAAAACTTTCCTTTCATGGTAACTCTGTCATAAAAAATAACTACCACGGTAATATCGTTCGAAAGCCAATCAAATTTGAGGTTTCAATAAAAGTTGCCATTAGTAGAAAAGTTACCATCAATGGTACGTTTTATGGGAAGTGGTCGTAGAAGAGGTCTCAACAGGTCACACTTTTCTGCTACACTGTCCTCCCCCTCCCCTCCCTCTTCCTCCACCTCCCCCTCCCTCTCCCTTCACCTCCCCCTCCCCTGCCTCCTCCTCCTCCTCTTCCCCTTCCCTGTCCTACCTTCCGACCAGACGGAACCATGGGAAGCGGTCATAGAAGATTTCTCTACAGGTCACACTGTTCTGCTACACAGTCCTCCCCCTCCACCTCCCTCTCCTTCCCCCTCTCTCTCCCTCCCCCACCACCTCCTCTTAATTCCTCCACCACCTCCTCTTCCTTTTCCTCCTCCCCTTCCCTGTCCTACCTTCCAACCAGACAGAACCATGGGAAGTGATCGTAGAAGATGTCTCTACAGGTCACACTGTTCTGCTACACCGTCCTCCCCCTCCACCTCCCTCTCCCTCGACCACCCCCTCCCCCGCCTCCTCTTCCTTCTCCCCCTCCCCCTCCACCTCCCTCTCCTTCCCTCTCTCTCTCCCTCCCCCACCACCTCCTCCACTCCTCTCCCCTTCTCTGTCCTACCTTCCAACCAGACGGAACCATGGGAAGCGGTCATAAAAGGGATCTCTGCAGGTCACACTGTTCTCAAAGGTCATGTTGCCATCTGGGCTGGTGGGCGTGGCATCGGCAGCGTTGTCATACATCTCTCTCATCAACTCCAGTCGCTTCCTGGGAAGGCACAGAAGGAGAGAAATGAAACATGCCATTATCCATGTACCATGGTTTAGCTAGGATCTAGGTGTGGCATTCCAAAACTCTCAATTAGGAGAAATCTTATCCTATCTTTAAAGTTTTCTCCTAACATTCCGTTTGAAGACCCTCCCAGTTTTTATCCCCCAAATGTTAAAGTACCACCTGTGGCTGTCAAGTGTGGCCTGATGCTCACCCATGAATGTGAACAAGGACTTGGACCTCTGAAGTGCTGAATAACATATGTCAAACTAAATCAAGGTAAGGTCATGTAAAGTGGAGTGGAAGAGATGACAGGGCCTGTAATCAAGGTCAAGTCCTTGTTTTATTTCAGGATCATGTGGACAAATGGCCTCAAAATGATATTGACATTGCAAGAAGCAAAGACAGGTACCTGTAACTACCACAGAACAGCTCTTTTTCCTGATTACGGGTCCATAATTATTACAGATGTAACCTCCTATTTATGTCCACTGTGCAGGCTAGGAGCTATAACACTTGGACAGTGGTGAACTTACTGTAGTTTCTTTAGGGTCCAGTAGTGCGTAGCCCCATTCGATAAGTCCTGAAGCTCCACGGGCACCCCTGTCCATGGGAACAGCCTCTAGGTCACATCTAGGTTTCTCTTTCCAGACAATAGGAATGTTAACAGTGACAGTGATAAACTTACTGTAGTTTCTCCAGGGTCCAGTAGTGCGTAGCCCCATTCTTCTTGTCCTGCACCTCCACAGCCACCACCGTCCGTGGAAACGGTCTCTCTGTGACGTCCAGGCTCTCGCTGCTAGGGACCAGCTCGGTGGGCAGAGGGGAGTACAAGGTGTCTGTCAGCAGCACAAACTGGAACTCAACCTGCATAGTGGGGGAGGAATCCACATTACTCATCCTTTCAATGATGTCCACAACTTTTATCATATTAACCCTCACATAACCAAACCATGGAAACCCCATTCACTTACTACACATCTTTAAACCAATGGTAATGAGAGAGCTCATATAATACAGTGAAATCTTCAAAGAAAGACTGCCTGTAACTTTTAGATATTTGTCAAACCTTCACTAATATGTTGCGTTAATTTCTCTGCTTGAATGGAACCCAATTTAACATCAGGGTGGACTTTTCATTTGATGAGAAAAAAGAAACCTGGGTAAGATGAGGGATGCCATGACGACAGACCTCTACACCAACCAAAGAACAAACAAGGAGTAAGAACACTGACAACAAACCTTCTTCTTGAGCTCCACACTGATGGCATTGGCCTCCTTGAGGAAGATGGCGTTGCCCCAAAGATCATCCTGAAAGAAACAGCAGCAATGGGCTTGCTTACACACAGGCATTCACATTTAATGAACTCAAACGCTCCTCATCTCCTACTATACATTTGCTTACTATACATGTGATTGAACACAAAATTCCCAAATGTCTAAATGTACTTACAAGTAGCCTAATCATGTTACTAACATCATTCATGAAAATCATACTTTTTCAAGGAATGTCTTTATCTTTAGAAAATTGTTTAAACCTAACAAAATGACCATACATGTACATTACTTTTATGCATGTTACATGTACAATGTATTTGATTTGTTAGTATGTGTTTTCTGAGCATACTTGATGTCTTGGATGCATGTAATTAGTTTAATGCTAGTCATATACTCACTCGGATGGATGTGAATCTGTAGAAGCGCCACTTCCTCCAAACCCAGGCGGCCACCTGGTACTCTCTAGCTGTCCATTGGTCTGGGGTAGGATCAAGAGAGAGAGAGAGAGAGAGAGAGAGAGAGAGAAGAGAAATGTTTACCATTAGTCATTATATTCAAATAATACCATGGTGCAGCAATGACCTTAATACACACACATCTGCATTCCCCATACCGTGTATAGGAAAAAGTCCTCCCATAGGGCAATGCTCAGCGACATCCAGATTTGTTTTCAAGTCATGTAGCCTTCTGGGCCACGTTGCATTTAGGTTTCCGATCAACTACCATGGCAACAGGTGCAATAATGAGAGCTCATTGGTTGTTGCCATGGTACTTGCCATTGATAGTTAGTTACAATAATTGAAAACCTATGTGCAACATGGGCCTGGTCTTATACACTAGTACCAGACTGGAAGCAGACATGACTACAAACCAAATCTAAATGTGCATCTTAGGACAACTTCTCCTTCCTTATATGCAGTCTGGAGAATTGTTGCTATCCCAGACCTGGGTTAGGGGAAGGCTAAACCGCGAAAGACATTGTCATCCTCTTCAAATACTCTATTTTGTCATTAATATGTGTACCATATGAGCACCCGAGAATTTGCATCTGGCGTGCCCTGAGTTTGAGTGTTTACATTGAGATCGGTGCTAATCTAAGCCGAGTTTTGCAAGAGTAACCAGGGGTGTTAAGCAGTCCTAGCTTGATTTTGAAGGACTAGATGTAACTCAAATTTAAGTCAAGGTTTACAGTGTATCTAAACATATAATTCGCAGAATGATGTCCAGTAAAATGTTCTTGAATGAGACTACCCGTCCTCATATCTGGTACGACCTACACTGTGAGTTACGGAGGAGCAAAATTAAGGAAAAGAGCATAATGAACAATATGACGAAACAAACAGATGGAGCAATCAACTTACCTTCTCCATTTCCATCTTCACTTTCACTCCTAATCTCTCACTCTCTCCTCTACATCCCTGGGGGAGGGCGACAAATACAGTTTGCATGCAAATTGACTCGTTACCATGGAAACTGAGCTCACAAGCTGAATGCTCCCTTGTTTTGTTGTGATTGTGAAATACCTCATTTTGCTCCCCCATAACTAGGACTTGACCAGATTGTAATATTTTATCAAATATTCTGTTCTCCTCTTGATTGAGGTACACAGAATATTGTGCTGAGTATCTGACATCTCTCAATATTTTTTTAATTTTTTTTTCATATGCAATTCAATTGTGAAAGAAAGGCACTTGTTGGTATTGTTTCTATGCAAGCACTACGTCAACTAAATCTATAATATAAGTATACACACAGAAAAACAATCAAACTGTATTTTGTTTCTACACATTACAGAAAAATCCATAGTAAAAACAATGAACATGCAAATCTAGTCCTGAATAATATACATGAATATAAAACATACTAAGATTAACAAGATAACCACATAAACCGGTGCCGTTATCAACAGGTCCAATTAGTGAATACATGTGAGTATATCAATATGAACCATGAAGAAAAGAAGAAGACGTCTTAGAAATACCATGAACCATCAAAGATGTATACCAAATACCAATGTTATAATACTGATGCATAATAAAGAATGCTACTATATAAATATCTATATTTGCATGGAAGCACTGCATAAAATGGTAGCTTATATGCACAGAATGGTAATCTGCATTAATGAGGCACATGAAATTACTAAAAATGTGAATTATCATCGTTGTTGATGTTTTTAATAAAAACAAAGAGACATTCAACTGTGACAAACACCATATTCACTTTTTAGATTTGTCCGCAAGGTCTCCTATCAATGACAGGTCTGCATGACCTCAATTCTGCTTTCAATTTCTCATCAAGTCTTGATGATGTTCTTGAGGTATAGAAATGTATGATGTTGCTGTTTAATGTTCCACTATCAAAGTGAAAGGCAATCCATGCATCTACTCCTTTATCTTGCATGATATGATGCAGTTCAGAACAGACTTGAAAGAGCCATGTAACACACGCACATTCATCTTCACACCCTAAATCCAGTACCTTACTTGATGCACTAATAACAAAATCAATAATTAGTGATATGAAAAGAAGTGATGAAAAAAAAATAGACAAGCAACAGCAAACGAAAACGGAGTGGGTTGAGATCCTATATCTCTGCAACTAGTGCATTGGAACACTTTGTGTATCAGATTATCTACTGCTCCATGGGAGTTCTATGCATTAAGTGTGCACAGTGATGCTGTATGAATTTAGAGAACAAGGACATTTGAGCAAGTTTCAAACTATAAGAGGGAAAAAGAAGACAGAGAACAGCACACAGTCAATTCAAAGGCTGGAGGAAGATATGATGGAAGAAAAACGAAAGAAGATGATGGTGAAAAGTTTGTTAGCACCACGTAATGACAGGGGCAATAAAAAAAGAAAGAAAGGGGGGGGGGTGATAGGACAAAACCAGAAAGACTAGAAAGAGACAATGAAAGTAAGAGAGAGGTAAAAAGGAAAAATAGAAACCATAAAATTGAAAATATTCATGTCTAACATGAAGGAAGAGAAGAAAATAGGAAAAATGTGTTATTTTTCACCCATAACAAACCATACACAGTTTTTCTATTTTTTTTTATGAGATACCCTAAGATTTCCAATACATGCTTTCTCTTGTTTGATAAGTGCTATACGCCAAATCATGCGATCATATTGAAGGTTAACTAGATTATGTTTCATAGTCAGTGAGGGAAGAAAATGAGGAAGAGGTTAAAAAGGTTTTACTCAAGCTATCCAAGTACCCTTCAATCACATTCAGTTATAATCGTTTAGAATTCAACTTTACTTCTAGATTACCATTGACAGTGTATTAATTATAATTATATCCTCAAGGCATATCAAAGTACTGACATCTTTGACATTGAAACATCACACATATGTTCATGTTTCGTGTGGAGCATATAAGAACTTGACATGAATGTTAACATCTTAAAGGGGCACATCTAACACGAAGACCAGACAAAACCAACACCATCAGCCAGAGCCAGTTTCCAGGGTAAGAATAAACACATTGTTGCATAGCATTGTTCTGCATTTGCCGCCCTGTATCCAGGATGAGGGGAGTCTTGTCTGCTTTGTCAGCAATGTCTCCAGCGACGATGTCTCCAGCGATGATGTCTCCAGCGATGATGTTCTTCACGTAGCCGGTTGCTGGTCATCGTCCTCCCTTTCTTTGAGAGCGCTGAGTGATGATCACCATGACAAGGATTGGTCCTCTCTTCAATTTCATGCAAGATGGTATTATCTTAAGATTGTGGTGCAATATTTCTTGTTGATTTTATGAACATATCTCATACAAGGGCACAAACCAAGAAGTTACTCTACTGGTACACCATACCTAAACATTTGCCTGTACCATTGCATATCATTAAAAATCCCCCCTATCCCCCTTTAACTCGTCCTCCATACCCCTTCTCCCTCACCTTTCCCTCTTCCTCTCTTTCTCACTCTCCTATTCCCTGTCCTTCTCTTCCTTATCTAACTGTCACCATGCCTCTAGTTTGTCCTATTGTTCTCACTCTCCTGCTTACATGTACCTTCTCACTCTCCAATATTTCACTTTCCCTCTCTTCCATATCCTATCTCATCTCTTCCTCTTCTTTTCTGTCTAATCTCTGTCCAGAGTCCGTACCTCTCTATCTCCCTTGTCTAACCCACTTGCTTTCATTCCTTAACTGAAGGTGATAATAAGCATGTACAAACTGAAGAACATCATTTGGGCTGAAGTAAGCGGCTTGTTGGCAAAAAAGATTTGTTGATAGGAGCAATGAATCATATTCTTATACATGTTCAAAATTGTCAAAATGAGAAAGTTGCACGAAACTTCACCAATTACGCCTTAACGTATCACATGTGGATTCTTACAACATCAATTCACACAGACCCTATGAAAGCAGCATTTTGTGTGGCAAACCAAGGTTAAACAGCAGATAATACATAGAAACCAACCTTCACTGAATGTGCATGAATAAATGAATCAAGCGTGTTATATCATTGCATCAACATTCCGACAATGTTTCTACAGGTGAAGCGATGATTGCAGCAGAGACACTAATGATTAAACTGAGGGAATCAATCCTTGAGGGAGACAGACTGCTCCACATAATGAGGTCTGCTGCTCCTAATTGTCTCTTTCTGAGCTGCGCGCGGGGCCATCATCGCTCCTATTATATGAGCATGGTGGCAGCCAGCATCAGCACCACGGCAACGGCATCACTCTACATGCGCATCCAGCGCCACGGCAACCCAACCGATCGGGAGATGGGAGGTGTGAGTCATCATCTAAATATAAACAGTGACTCCTTCTGGGGCTAGAGGAAGAAGGGGGGGGGGGGTTCCCTTTCTGACTTGACTTCATGACAGCAGCGGCTTACAGCATACCCCAGGCTTGTTATGCAAATGACTCAGCTCCAAGTGCATGCTGGGAAATTCCAGAAACTTTTTTGAAGGGGAGGTTTAAGGGGGGTACACAGGAACATTATTTAGAGAGGGAAAGTGGGGTGGGGGTGATATATTGAGAGGTCAGAAGGGTAAAAGACGTTTGGTGTCCTGGGGGAAGTATTACAAATATCTTGAGTATTTAACTCTGAAGAAAGGGGGGGGGGGGGAGGTGTGCTGTTATATTCTATTGTTTACAAAGAAGTGTGTAGGGGGCCTTGCATAGGGTTTGTTCCCAATTTGTATAGCGAGTATTTAGAGGCCCCGCACTCATGTAGAAATGAAAAGGAGAATTCAATCGCTGGAGAGGTCAGCGGAGCAGATTGTGTTTCTCTCTTCAAGATCTTGGCAAAAAATGCCAGGCATTCAATATGGTTTGAGCCATTCCAGCCAGTGGCAATTCATGTTTGTGTAGGAGTCTTGGCATTGGGAATAGAAGAATGTAAGTCTGGTCGAAGTAAACAGGAGGGGGGGGGGGGGAATCCTGTTTATCAAGAAAACAGTGCATGTATCAAGTATAAGTGGAACAATTGGAAAGGGCAATTTCTATCTACTTTTGATTCATGTTACATCAGTCATTACTTTTAACTTTTGTCATGTAACATGTGAAACAAAAACAAGCATTATGAAAAGAAAACATATAAATATGATATAATCAGTAATAAACACCCTCCCTTGCAGTGTTTCATTAAAATATTAAGATTTTCCTTCAGAAAATGTGCTCTTACTGTTGAGTGAATGAATGTGAGAGTGTTCGATATGGTGTACATGGTTTCTTTTGAACATGTGTTTTCTTTGCATAATGTCCATACATGAGTGTCTCCTTATGACATCCCTCCCTCCACCCTCCCATCACCCTTAACCCCTCATCCCCTCATTTCTCCTAGCCTGCCTCCCAGACTCTAGACCATTTCTTTTCAATGAAGGGGTCTGACTGCATGAGACTAATCATACTCAATGTCTTCTCCAGCTCAACCAAACAACATGAATGATAAACGACTAGTCTATCAGTACACTTTACTAGACGCTATTTTTCAGTTTGGATTTAAAATGTTCAAAAACCTTGGAGCCAAGCTACCGCTACCCCTCCATAATGCACCCCTGTACCTCTGCCCATCTTCAAGATCATGGTCTATCAGGAGAAACCGTCTTAATGTAGGGAGCAGATGACCTGACAGTGGAGTTAAACCCTAGGAGATTAATGAGCCGGAATCTGCAAGATGACTGCTCCATTTACATTCAAAACATAACTCCCCCTCGTCATAATGTCAATGATGGCATTTCATGTGGTTACTAAATATACAAACAGTTATTCCACCTGATAGGAAAGACAAATGTCAGATGTAGTTAACCCCTGGTAATTAGCAGCATGGAGTGTGAATGACAAACACCCCTTCACATTCAAAATGTAATCCCCTTCAAAACCATCAAGCTGGTGAGTCATGTGCTGACTAATGCATACAATAATTCCATTTTTGTGTGTGTGTGTGTGGGTTGGGGAGGGGGGAATTATTGCGCAAACCCATGGGAGACTATCAGACTGGAGTATGCATGTCAAGTACCCTGTTTACATTCACAATACAACCCACTGCGCAGTACCAATGAGGATGATTCATGCTTTAGTACTCATCTTAATGTTTAATTTATATCATTTCAGATGTTTAACTCATGCCACTGATGCCTTTTTGCACAAGTCTTATACACTTAAACCCATAGAGCAGTTAGTTCATCTGGCACACAAAGGGTTTCTAGTTCAATTCCTATGTGATTAGGTCTTGGCAAGGCAATGGCTTAATGTATAGACAACAAATGCCCAGTTTACATTTTAAATGTAATCCCCTTCTCTGTAATGTCTCTGGTATCTATGAGTGCTATTCATGTGTGTCGTACTGTAAACAGCGATGTTTTGATGGATAGTGCAGATGTGGAGTGTAGATACCGCTGAGATGTCTAATGTGCTGGAACATGCGTCAGTTCGAAGCTACATGTATCTCCACACGCTATAAAAAATAATATTCAAAATAATATGTGTAGGCAGGAAGAGTTTGGGCTGCGATTCTGAAGTCACTTTTCTATGCATTCCTTTGGGTGTGACGCATCTTTAAGTTTCTAGAATGAGAAATATGCCTTTAATATAAAAAGCCATCATTATCATTGCTGTGCCACAAGACCTTTACCTTAAAAATTGACATCAACTATAACATTGCACTAAACTCAAGCTTGCAGTCATGCTATAGATGTATATCACATCCCAGGATGGCCCCAAATGGAATTGCTTTATGCTTTATGTACAGATGTGAGCTTCTTTCCAAGATTAACTTAATGTTTCTCATCAGCCCATGGTGAAATACATTGGTCTTTGATTAGCATAATTACATGACTTGAATGTGGATTGAATCTTGTTACTGTACATGTATGTTGTTACAGTACTGCTACCATTGATTTAGCAGAGATATGCTGATAATATATGCATATATTACACATATACAGTATAGCAGTGGCTTACTTTCTCCGTGTCTATGGGACCTTGCACTGCAATTGCTTTAGTAGCAATACGCGATCTTATCACCAATGGCAAAATATATAGCATGAGCATTATCTTCCTTTCTCCATGTGAATGGGGCCTTTCTGTTGTAGTTGCAGTACTTAAAGGCAATGTGTATTCTTATCACTTATGTGAATTCACATGCTTAAATTCTACAGGTGAATACATGTGCTTAAACTCTACAAAGAGCGTGTTTCCAAGCAGTGTCTTACTTTCTCTATGTGAACGGAGGCCTTGCTCTGGGGTTGCAATCATATAGTAGCAATAAGTGCTGTTATCATCGCTATTGCAGAGATATGCTGACACTAATGTGAATGCATGTGCTTAAACTCTACATGTAAATACATGTGCTTAAACTCTACAAACATGTTTCCAAGCAGTGTCTTACTTTCTCTATGTGAACGGGTGCCTTGCTCTGGGGTTGCAATCATATAGTAGCAATAAGTGCTGTTATCATCGCTATTGCAGAGATATGCTGACACTAATGTGAATGCATGTGCTTAAACTCTACATGTAAATACATGTGCTTAAACTCTACAAACATGTTTCCAAGCAGTGTCTTACTTTCTCTATGTGAACTGAGGCCTTGCTCTGGGGTTGCAATCATATAGTAGTAATAAGTGCTGTTATCATGGCTATCGCAGAGATATGCTGACATGCTGTGTGTTGACACAAGGCTGTATTTCTTCTATTTCACTGACAGGTCAGATGCACATGTATTAATTCATCTGTCATTGGCCGGGAGAGCAGAAGATACACACCACACAATGACTATGTGTGGAGCTAGCAGAGAACTAAATTTGTCAAGTATCGCTTGAGATGACATATCTGTTCTCAGTGAATGAACCCTGATCTTATGGAGATATCTAGTGGATGAGTAATCAAACTAGAACATGAAAGTTTACCAGAATGGCCTGTACTCTACATGTATGTCATATCTTGTGAACACATTATTTTTTGTGAGTATGATACAAAATATAAAAAATGGCAAAACACAAGAAAATCCTGCATCATAATTCAAGTGGTCACTTGATTAATGCTATATCAATTAGGCAACTATAATATTTTATGTTAAAGGCACACATATTAAGTTAAAGACTCACCTGAAATAATCTGTCACACAGTTGCTTTTCAGTTTATTAGAAAATTTATTGCATCTATTGAAATATAATATGTACAAAGCATAATTCATAATACATTTTGTGTTGATACTTTTTTTTTTACTATTTGTAAAGCAAATTATACATGCCAGTACTGGTCTTAATGGTTTGAAATAAATACAAACATTTGAACATAATGCTACATTTATAGCTCAATATCTATGAATATAACTTAATCTATCTGTTTAAGCAAATAGGCAACTCAGCAATAAATAATATATGAAATAACTAAATTTGCATAATCAATGAGAAAATTACTTTGCAATGAAATATCTATGAGGTTTAATAAAATACTAATCCTGTTATAACTCATGCACCTAGTCATTTTCCCATTGGTTCAGACAACCTTACAAAATTACAAAACAAGCAATTACAGAAGACATCTTATAAAAACATGAAAACACACTGATACTGGTTCACCTTATTAGATACATAGTGAGTAGATCAAGCACTGATTAATGTGATGTTTCGGTATGTGTACCAAACCCAGTGTTTGTCAGGATGATTATAACACATCAAAGGAAGCCACAGTGATCTTGTCCGCAAGTGGGAAGCATCAGTTTTAGGCGCACCAAGGATAGACACACATAACCGATCAACGTAACATGCAGCATTTAAGAATCCATCGTTTGCTTTGCTCCAGAACAGAACTTCTATCCTCTAGCATTGGGTCAATATGTATTCTAAATCAAAGACAAAGCTGTGTTCTATTTCAGTTGATGCTACAAAATCTGAGGACTGAACTATGACTCTGATAGCTACTGTAAAACCGGTAGATTTTGCGCCCTTTTATATTTGCGATTTTGATATCACAGCAAAGTTAAGCCATCCTGCTCTCTTGAGCAGCCTAGACGCGCAAGTCTATCGGGGAGTCCAGAGTTACTAGTACTAGTATTCAACTCGTGCTCATGTTGCATGCTGCAACGCATTGCACAGCCGACAGCATTTTTGTGGCATTAAATGTTCATGACAACGCTTCGTTCAGGGCTCTGTTGATGGTTTGAATGCATCGGGTGGATCGTTTTGAAGTGACAAATATATCTTGTGCACAAAAATAACATGCGCGAACATGTTGAAAGGGGTACCATGCCATGAAAATGTACTCGCGCAAAAATTACTGGAATATCAGATGGAGTCTAAACTTTGATTGAAACTGGATGAGCTATATTCAAGAATGACCTCCATTATGCAAGGTGCAAGAAAAACCAATGGAAAATGATGCATGAAAATCAGTCTGCGAGTAGTAGCTTGATATATGAATGAATTACCAAAATATGGAAAAAGTACACAAAATGTAATACAAAGGTGCATCAATCAATATTGCAATATCCCGTCAGGCGAGGCAGAGAGAAAAATGTAACTGAATAAATGGCTACACTTAACTGATACAAGTATTTCAAGAACTACAGTGTAACATAAACATCTGTGACAACAGAAATTGTGACAATTAGGTCACAATATCACATATACATAGTATTTGTATCACAACCCAAATATACAATATGAATGATGTGGTCCAACAATGCAATTTGACCATGTAACATGAGAGATTACTCTTGGGGTTGGAGGTATAAGAGCCCTAAACTGAATACAACAAAACAATGATCTTTACTTCATGAACACAATATTTCAATTTGAATACAGTTCTGTATATAACTGAGTGAATGATACCTGATTGTAAGAAGACCTAAAATCTGAGCAAGGACAACTTGTAAGATCTCGCAAGTTAGATCCCTAAAACCTGTATCTATGAGTAGAAACAATTTAGCATTGTATTCCTTTTAAACAGTATAAATCAGAGATTGTGTTGTTTTGAGAAATTGTGATGAAAAGTTGTTAAGGACTATGACAGATATTCAACAAGACAATATCTTGAAGAAATGTGCACATTGGACCCCTACTTATAATACGTTACCTTCCATATCATTTTTTACTGATGGATTTCAAGTATGAAACAAATACAATGACAAATCTACGCTACATAAGAGTATTTCAAGTAGTAGAAGACAACTGAACGTTTACCAGCTACATCCATTCATCATAATTATATTTACTTGAATTACAAACAAAATTGTTGAACTCAAGAACAAAATAATACCATGGACTCTTTTAAAAGCAAGTCCATAGACATGTTTGAGCAAAACTACTATCGCAATAAGGAAACTGATATTTCTACCAACTAGTAGCATTAATATTTGAAAACTCAAAATGTTTGGCAAAAGAATAGGTACTGAAAGCAAAACACAAAATAACAGAAGAATACACAAAGAGTTGAAGGCGTAATACATATCATAAGGCAACGAAAGAACCAAAAATGAGAAGAAAAAATAACACAAACATCAAGGTACGTACTGAGCACAACAATAACAAACACATGTTAAATACATAAATATTATCACCAAAAACAGAAGACAAGATGATTCCTGTCTTTCTAAGTGCTTCATTACTCAGAATTCTTTGGTCCATTATTGTCAATTGTTTGTAGTGAGCAGTGAAACCAATGCATAAAATGCCAAATGACAGAAAGAAACTTTGTCCTTTTCACAGAAAAGAGTATTTTTTTTAGAGGTTTGCACTCTAGATATTTCCTGTGTACTACTGGGCTGAGTTTCTCCAAACAATGTCAACTCAAATATCAGCATAGAAGAAGGAAAATCCATTGTAATAATCTAACAATTTAATTTATTCAAATCAGGATGTGCATATGAGTCATGGCTATCATGGATATCAGAGTGTTGTGTGTGGACCTCCTAAAACAAGAAAACTGAATGTATTTATGGCTATCATAGCATTGCTTAGGAATTCTCTTTCTAAGACAGCAATATCATTGTGATTGGATTGGATCTTAGGTAAATGTGTATAGACTTTAGCTGGTGTTAGAGTTGGCATCATGTTGTGAAAAACACCCCTTTGCTCAGCTCAAAACAGTGAATGGCATATACACTTTAAAAAAGTTAATTCTATATATGGTAGCGAGGAATGATGATCATGGTCTATATTATAAAGACTTTCTATGAGTGCTAGTGGTCTCTGACATACATATACATGTACACTACAAACTCATGAGTTGAACCGCTGTGTAATGCATACATAGCTGGTACAGAGAGATACAAACATAAAAAAGATTCAGATTTGATTCAAGAATTGAGATGTTGGCACCATTCATACTCATACTGAACTTCAAATAAAACGAGCACACTCCACATCCCAGATACAATGCTACACCTGTAGCTCTGACACAACAGGTGCCATATACCCATGTTTGGTAACTACGGAGTGCTCTTCGTTACCGTGCCGACACATCAACACATCGCAGCACACTTCATCATATATCATGGTAACTTGGCACTTGGAATACTTTGAATACACAAAAAAGCTTATACCTTATATCAATAGAGCATATCTTATGACAATTGTCCACAATTTTTTTATCTGACACGCACATCATCCTATCTTTGAACGAGTAAACAGCTGACAACATCCAAGCTCCTGCATGTGCATTCTCTTGATTTGAACAGCATGAGAGCATAGGCAGCTAGTTCTGCTCATGAGTCATCTAAAAAGTTGGGTCATTAAGCCTTCCATTCATGGCGCAGACCATTGTCTCTGATCATTGATCTTGATGGACATAATTTTATTTTGAATCGACAAACAGCTGGTAATCTTTCAGCTCTCTACATGAACACTACTTCTGTTTACACTTTTACCAGCCAAGACTGTGTGCAGGTTTTTGTCTCTCTCCTGATGTATCACTTAGACTTTTACACAAGCAAATGGAAGGCATTAGGCTACTTGAAATATTATCAAGGAACTATTAAAAGATATTGTCTTTGATTGGTCTACATGAGCCTTACAATCATGAACTCAATTTTATTTGCAAACAGTTTGACCAACTCCTCATTCCTACAAAAGGAAACTGGAATTTATGGAAACCCACATTATAACAACCCTAAACTCTCATTTAATAAATTTTTTTGTTTTACTTTTTTCAACTTTCTCTCATAAGATATGATTCTTCGTCATATTTTAATTTAGATTTTCTGATTAAGTAAAAAATCATGAATGGGGAAGGGAGAGTATTGATGGAGAAATGATAACAAGTATGATAAGCAAAATTGGCATTCCCTGAAAATGATCAGAATTTTTAAAAACAAATTAATCATGAGTCCTCGAGGTTTGCCACTATGTGTAGGAACTTACAGACATGATGAAATATTAGAACAGCACCAAAAACATATTATTCATTTCCTTTTCCCACAGTTTCACAGATTAAACACATGGAATCAGGACGGTCAGATTCAGAATGATTAGCGCATTCATCACCTTGTAATCCCTACCCCTTGTTAATCCCATCAGATCCTCTCTCCCACCCCCTGGCGCACCCCACTCGGGCCTCCTGAGTCATCTCACAGGATGAGTGCATCGAGTCATCTCACCTCTGTCTTCAAACCAAACGTACAACTCAGAATGACTGATTAGCATATTAGTCTCCTGTTCTACACCCTCATACCACCCCTCTTAATCCCCACCGCACCCCCTGGTGCACCCCTCACCTTCCTCCTTAGTCACTCATTTGCACATTAATCTCCTGGTCTACACCCTCATGCCACCCCTCTTAATCCCCACCGCACCCCCTGGTGCACCCCTCACCTTCCCCCTTAGTCACCTCAACTCTGTCATGAGGACCAGGTAGCAGCTAAGGAGGAAGAAGAGGGAGATGATGAGCACAGAGAAATAGTAGATGTACCAGAAAAGGACGGCAAGAAAAAGAATGGTGAGTAACTTACTCTCCAGACCGTCATCATCCTCGTCCTCACAGCTGAGATCGCCGGACACGCTCCCAGAAAGCAGTGACTGTGTCTCCATCTGCTTCTGTAGTGCCTGCAGCTTGCTCTCATAATCCTGTCAGGAACACAAATAAATTTATCTTCATTTATTCATTTCCACTCATAAAAAAACATACAAAATATAAATAAATACATAAACATAAGCTGACGTAGAGTCATTAAGAGGCTTGTGTGAAAATGACATGATGTACAAAAAACAATAAATAAAGCAGTATAATACAGTGTAAGAAAAACAAAGGACAAAAAACCCAACCCACATTAAAAAGGAAAAGAGGAGAACAATTTCTTAAGGTACAATGAAATCAGAGAGCAATATATTGGATAGATGTTGCTCATAGACACTTCTAAATTTGGCTAATGCAGTACTTTCTTTGATTAGTATTCTACATGATTCTAGAGTAGAGGACCATTAGTATCATACTATAGACAAAATGGTCTTGAATTGCATTTCTCGCTGTTGCAGATCTTCACATTATGGTCATGAACAACATAATGAATGCTGCATGTGAATGATATCATTCTAAGAATACAATGAATTAAACATAGAGGTAGGGTCAGTCATTGATAGTATTTTTTAAAGTTTTGTGGGGAAATCTTTACTGAGCACACCTAGACCCTGTTGCATAAAACTTACCATTAATGGTAACTCTGCCATCAATGGTAACTACCATGGCAAAATCAGTCAAAAGCCAATTAATTCTAGGTTTCAATAGAAGTTGCCAGTCATAGCAAAGTTACCATCAATGGTAGGTTTTATGCAACAGGTCCAAAGTATTGAGGCTAGTGTGTTTCAATCATAGCATTTGGAGAATGGTATCCATTGTCAACACTAAAGTGATACTGTAATTGAGTTAGATGGTAAGAGAAGAAATGGTCGTACCAGTCTCTGCTGTTCGAGTTGTTGGTCTGCCTCCTCCTTCTCCTTCTTATACTGCATCTCCATGGCTAGTAGTCTAGCAGGAAGATAAAAGCCTTACATTATACCTTAACATCACTTTTACCTGAAGACATTCATGGCCAGTGCATATTTACATGTAAAGCAAAAACTACATAACCATTACATGGCTTTCAAACCGACAAGACTCCCTGAAAGAAAATGAGATTCGTATCAACAGAACACATGATTAATTTGAAATGTAAAGAAGTCAGCAAATACAATTCAGACAATTATTGTGCCAATTTGATAGGCAAACTACATGTAGTCAATAAAACATTTCTAAAATTTTACAAATTTTATGGATTTAATGATTGGCTTACCTTTATTTTGCTTTGAAAACTCATGACAAAATGTGGATTTGATGTATCTTCTATCTTTTGGTAATGTCCTCTTTCTGCTTTCTCTCTCTATCACTCCTTCTCTCCCTCTATGAATCCTCTATCTTTCTTATCTCCCATCCCTGTCTCCCCCCTCCACCTTCCTCCTCCTACCTTCTCTCCATCTCCTCTTTAATATCAATGCCCTGTCTCTCTTCTTTAAATCCTTCTCTCTCTCTTCCTCTTTCTCTCTCTCTCTCTCTCTCTCTCTCTCTCATCCCTGTCTCCCCCTCCACCTTCCTCCTCCTACCTTCTCTCCATCTCCTCCTTGATATCAATGCCCTGTCTCTCTTCGTTATCTCCTTCTCTCTCTCTTCCTCTTTCTCCTTTATCTCTCTCTCTCACATCCCTGTCTCCCCCCCTTCTTCTTCCTCCTACCTTCTCTCCATCTCCTCCTTGATATCAATACCCTGTCTCCCTTCTTTATCTCCTTCTCTCTCTCTCTCTCTCTCTCTCTCTCTCTCTCTCTCTCTCTCATCCCTGTCTCCCCCTCCACCTTCCTCCTCCTACCTTCTCTCCATCTCCTCCTTGATATCAATGCCCTGTCTCTCTTCTTCATCCCCTTCTCTCTCTCTTCCCTATTTCTCCTTTATCTCTCCCTCTCTCTCTCTCATCCCTGTCTCCCCCTCCACCTTCTTCCTCTTCCTACCTTCTCTCCATCTCCTCCTTGATATCAATGCCCTGTAGCTGCAGTAGCTCCATCTGTGCGTAGGTCCAGTCATGACTGTCCTGCTGGTCAGGGGTGGGTTTATCAGGGGTGTTGCTTCCATCTCCCCTGCCCCGTGTAGCCTGGGTCTCATCCACCATCCCAGGCAAGGACTGGGAGGACTGCTCCCTCTGTTGGCGGACTTGTTCCGGGTTATTGAAGCGGAACACATGGTGCTTGCCCAGGATCACACGGTAGCCTAGGTAGAGCAAAGTTTACAGGGGATGGGAGAGGGGTGGGGATGATAGCAGCTAGCTCGATCGCACATTCTAATTGTCGCGCGCTACTGGAAGAGCAGACGCCGGAAGTCATGTGAGTAAAATCACAATTTTTCTGCTGTGAGCGTTCTCATTACAAAACATCGCGATGTTTCAGTGCGATGTTAGAAAAATCGTTTCTGACGGCTTTTTGTACGGTTGCTAGGCAACTTTCACCCTAACATTGCAATTTTTTAAGGCCAATGAGAATGGCACTTATAAAGCAATCTTAAATATTTCATCCTTAAAATGGCAATGCAAGCAGTGGGGTGGGACTCACCTGTGTAGATCTGGGTTGGCTCAACGATCTTTGATCCGTTGACGTAGCACATGCAGCTCTCAAAGGGAACAAGGGTGACCTGGTCATCTACGTTCTCAAAGATGCAATGTTCCTCGTTGATGTATGACCCGCTCAGCTGAATGTCTTGGTTCACATTAGCGTCAGACCTCCCCACCCTGAAGAAGTAGAATAAAAAGTCATAAACCCACATTCACACCTCCCTACCCAGAAAAGCAGAGTCAAAGTACAGCTACATTTGCTATAGCATCTACCTGTCTTATAGAGATCACATTCAGACCTCACTACCCAGGAAAGCAGAAGTAGAATCTGGTGAAACCTGCCATAGCGACCAGCTGTATAGGAATACTACCTGTCTATAAAGACCATTCAGTGTTTCCATTGAACCCTTTACATGTAATTGTAATTATTTTTAAATGAAGATTTTTTTTGTGTGTGTGCCAGAAATCTACTGCTTCATTGGATTTGTGTGTATCACTGTAGCCGAAATGTGTTTCTGGCCAAAACATAGAAAAAAGGAACACATGCTGAGACAGAGACTAACACTCCTATCTCTCTGAGAGGTGCAACTTATGAAATACTGGTTAATATATGACACATCAACTCTGTATGCCCTCCCAAAGAATTATGAAGAACTAGGTTATTTCTTCATCTGGGTGTCTCACACTAAAAAGCACAAAGTTAAAATTTCTCAACAATTTCCATGGGAATGGAACCCTGATAATAAGCTGAATTCAATAAAAGCAGGATAACCAACCAAACATATCATAATGAAGCTATTTATGATTACAAATTTGTAATCAATAGCCCTGTAATATCACTCTGTAAATGACAATGACATCTCATCCTTCAAGAGCAAGGTGCAGTGGCATCTTATGTGTCATCAAATAATGCAGAAGGAAGATGTTGGCTACAAATTTGAAACTTCACACAGCAGTAGAGAAGAAAGCATGTCTTGGTAGACAAGGAGAATCTCATTTGGATCATCTTGCAAAGTATGACTGGATGTAACAAAACCTTTTTTTTTTTCTCAAAGTACACACAGTCAGACTCCTAAGGTGACCATTTCATGAAAGTTGTCCGCACTGACAAGTTGTCTTTCTCCGATAGTTACCGTATTAACAGTCAGAGGTTAGTGCCTCTCAGCCAATCGAAACCGAGGATTTCACTGAAATTTTTGGCACTGACTATTCAGTCAGTGCTGACAACTTCATGAAACGCCCCCCTGACCATTTAACCGATTATAGACCAAGAAGTCGGTGGCACCTCACCCTTCAAGAGCAAGGTGAACATGCAGCTTATCTTATTTGCATGATACTCTTGTCCCCTTCATTCTTCTTGTGTCTAAGCTGCTGTGAACCATTGATTGAGCCATGTGGATTGTTTGATAATGCCTTTGTGTCTATATGTATATTAGTTTTGGACTTCTGGTCTGTCCTCGTGAGCTATTGTTTACTTTTGCAAGTTACATTATACACACAAAATGAATTTTACATGACATTAAATGAGATTGTTGGCATGGATAGAGACAATAAGGAAAAACAGAATGAAGAGCAGATATGAAGAAAAAGTACCGAAAGCAAAAAGAAGAAATAATATAATGATTCTCAGATATTTTCAGAGCTAGCCTCTCACAAAAATTGCCCTTTATTCTATACTCTCACTCAGGTTCCCACGCCGTTCTCTGAGCAGACCATTTGAAAACTACACAGAAAGTAGTCTGTCTTCCAGGCGGTTAGACATTTCTAAAATGAATTATTCAACAAAGAGTTCTGGCTGCTTTAGACTAATCATTCACGAATTCTCCTCCAGCTGACGGACTGAGAATAGAAGAGAATGATATAAAGTGACTAGTCTTAGTGTACTAGACTCTATTTTTCAGTTTGGATCAGAAATGTCTAGCAGCCTGGAAGCCAGGCTATGTCTTATACCAGGGAGGTGGGAGTTGACCCCTCCCTGCTTATACCTTGTAGTGCCTGGCTTGAGATGATACAGGAGACATTCAGACATCAGGGGATCCTCGTTTAGATTCACCAGATGAGGGGTCTGCAGCGTATGAACAGACACAAGGGAAAGAGTGGAATATGCACATGGCTTTATGGATACATTCATACACATCTCAAGTCAGGTATTTATTTATTTATTTATTTATATTTATTTATTAAGTCTTTTTTAAACAGGGTAGCCCCATCAGTGAGCTTGGCACTGTTCTCCCTGGGGGCCCTGTGTACAAATAACACAATAATATAGAGTAACATGAATAGATAAACAAATAGACACATAGATTACACAAACAAATGCTGTAAACCAAAAAGCAGCGTAGGTCATCTAGTAAGGAACATAACAAAAAGAAGAAGGCGAACCGATGCTTCCACATGCATGACACAAGCGAAACCTTGTACATTTTCTGACTAAAAATTATGTGATTGATACTAATAGATATAATAGACGTAGATATAATGGAGTATTATATTATTATAGAGTATTAAAAGTTATTTTAACAAAAAGTGATAAAATGTGCTTTATGCATCAATCAGGTTTAAGTGCAAGTCATTGTTAAGTCATAGTTACCTATTAGGCCATAAGCTACATTGTTGGGACTGTAAGATACCAGTACATGGCTATGACATAATGTAAACAAACAAATCATCCATACACATATATGGAGATTCATTAATGAATTGTGAAGCCATTATAACTGATAGTATCAGGTTGTTTGGTCTACTCCTATTACTCCACAAGTACAAGCTGATATTTAGGGATTACATTAGGGTTAAGGGTTGGGACTAGGGTTTGTTTAAGACAAATGGTTCGGGTAAAGTGTACTTAAACGTGAAAGGTAGTTTTAAGGATTTATATGTAGATATAATAGAGATTAGACAAAGTGAAAGCAGACCAAATGGCTCTAAACGAAACTGCTGACTATTGAAGTATGCCTTGCCAGAAGTAAATTATTACTAGGTGCTGTTCACACGGCAGCAGTCTTCCATTTGCTGTGCCTGTCCTGGGATGGGCTAATAGAAGGCAGAGTGGCTATGTGTGAATGGACCCTGCCTCCAGGGGGACAATGATTACCTGTTTGGGGGAGAAGACTCCTACTGTGTGGCCATCTTCCCGCACTACCACACCAATCTCAGCCAACATCTCTTCCCTGCAGAGAGAGAGGGAGATCGAGACAGACATGTAGAGGGACAAACAGACAGAATAATGGAGAGAGGGGGAGAGAGGGAGAGAGAGGGAGAGAGAGGGAGAGAGAGGGAGAGAGAGGAGAGAGGAGAGAGAGAGGAGAGAGAGGGAGAGAGAGGGAGAGAGAGGGAGAGAGAGGGAGAGAGAGGGAGAGATAGAGGGAGGGAGAAAGGGAGAGAGTGGGAGAGAGAGGGAGAGAGAGGGAGAGAGAGAGGGAGAGAGAGAGGGGAGAGAGGGAGAGAGAGGGAGAGAGGGGGAGAGATAGGGAGATAGAGGGAGAGAGGGAGAGAGGGGGAGAGAGAGGGAGAGAGAGGGAGAGAGAGGGAGAGAGAAGGAGAGAGGGGGAAAGAGAGGGAGAGAAGGAGATAGAGGGAGAGAGAAAAGAAGAGGGAGGGGGAGAGAGAGACAGAGGCAACAGACAGAAGAAGGAAGTAAAGGGGTGATAGAAAAAACAGACAGAGAAAACGAGAGGCAGGCAGATGGTAAGACAAGAAAAAATACATGTAGAGAAATAGATAGGCATATGCACACATAGCAGGTGAGGAAGAAAGGGGGAGAGGAAAGAAAGAGAGAGAGAGAGAGGGGTGAGAATGACAAAGGGGGTGGGGTAAGAGAGATAGAAAGATACCAATCATCACTACCAGAATGCAATTACTCTCAATGGCACAAATTAGCCCTGAAATGAATTGGATACGCACAGTATAGATGCAGACCAGCGATAACAAATAGCCCATAGTGACCTTGGATGTAGATTAGAGAGATATCCCTACATGTTGCACTATATTATGAGAAGTGCTTTTGCTTAATCAGAATACTAGGAAAGCCAACAGAGAATCAGGTAAACAAACATTATTAATTATGTTCCATTACAATAATGTCCACAGCATTAAGGTGGTTGGAGTATGAAAAGATCCCTGTCAGTAAATAGGTGCAGGACTGTTGTTATGTCGCAAAATTTCTATATTGGTGGCAATCTCAAAAATGTAAATCATGCCCATTCTCCTCAGGAAATTCACATCATTTCATATCCTGAGCTTCCTGACTGTATAGGTAACCTTGTATCATGAACCATGGATATTAACATTTCTTTTTTTCTTTCCACGTACCTGTTTGTCACCATCTTAGGTCTAGACGAGAAACAAAGCCACCATAAGATGAGAAGAGTTTGGAGCATTTCTCAGAGTTTTTCCAAAAGAGTAACCCAACAATCCTTTTATGGACTAACACATGGCGCACCATGAATCTCTTAACCCGCAAGAACTGTTCTTCAAATAACATAAAGCCACCAGAGTATTTGTTGAGATCAATGTTCTTTAAGCTTCCCACTGCCATAGGTGGTAGGTGTAATAAGTCATTGGGCTTTTCCTGTATGGTTTTTTCTGTTTCACCAAGCTATTCGCAAGTTACGAATGACTGGTGATCCCTTCTTGTGCTAAATCAAATTCTCAATGAACAAAGTGTGGTATCGCATTTAGCACAAGAAGGGATCACCAGTCGTTCGTAAAGTCGTTCTAACTTACGAACAGCTTGGTGAAACACCCCCAGGCTTGGTACTGAGAGGGTTAACCCTCCCAGTACCATAGGTAGCTGACATGTGTAATAAGTCAGTGGGCCTCTCCTGGTTTGGCACTGATCGGGTTAAACGTACCTCTGCAGCCTGATGGCTTCTGTCTTCTTCAGCTTCTCTTCCCACGTCTCGTTCAGTTCAGCAATCAGCTTCTCAGACTCCTGCACAAACCATCAGGAATTAAATTAGTTGTAATTACGGCAGAAAAATGAAAGCAATATATTAGTGAAGGTTTGAGTAAAAATCAGTCAAAGGATCAGAAAGTTACGACTTATTGGAACTTCAATTTGTGCTGTCACTTGCGAGCTGCTATCCCATATGGTTCCTGTAACTTAGAGATGGAGACCGAAATCAGTACACATTGCGGTTCTCTGCTAGGTACTGTGTCTGAGGCAATGAAAGCAGTGCATGCAATCTAAGATCTGTGCAATACAGTATGATAAAGACTACGCATACAGGGATAATTTTTCACTTCTCCTGAAAAGGTTCGTGAGAGTTCATACACTTTCTCATTAGGGTATACTGCTGACTCCTGCTGAGTTTCATGACTTCTTGCAAATGGGCACCCTATCTCTAAGCTAATGACATATCATAAATTGACCTGAAAGTTCACAAGGTTACATTAACTAACCTTTATCCTATCGATGGCATCTTCCTTGACAGGAAGGTGAATCTTCTTGGAGACGGAGATGGTGGGGGTTGGGGGCGTGGCCACATTGCTGACATAGTTGTTGAGATTGTTTGTGTCGGCGTCGATGCCCTCTGTCTTGAGAATGATCTTGAGACGTTGTACTTCCTCCTTGAGTTCTCGGATGAGGCGGGCGTTGGGGTCCTCGTTGACCACGGCCTTGCAGACAATGTTCTTGGCTCGGTCAGCGTATCTGAGTGGTCACAAGGAGTCACAAGGTTTCAGGTTAGCCCACTGTATGAGCTCTTATAGTCACATCATTTCTATTCTTGTGACTCTCATGAATCACTGAAGAATCACAAATTGATTGCTTCAGAAAATATCAAATTGGCAACATGCTGAAAATGTGTAAACCTTGCTTTTGCTCTTCAAACTGGCTAAAGTACAATGCTTTAATATGATCTGAATATAGCTTGGGCCATTTTTCTTAGCCAAACGAAATGCTAATAAATAGACTTCATCCAAGTATGTAATTGAATACCGGCCCTGGTCATGTAAGGGCTAACCACATCACTGACCTGAGTGTGCTGAGGGTCTCGTCATAGTTAATGTCTGCAGGGCTGAGGGCAGCAATCATGGCCGTCTTGGAGTTTCCTCCTAGGTTCTCCCTCAGCAACCATGTCAGCACTGAGTCTCGGTACGGAATGAAGTCAGTCTTCTTCTTCTTCTTGCTTGCCTAGAGAGGGAGACACACCAAACACAAAACGATGAGTAATCCTTTTCTGTAAATGTATTCACACCTTTACCTTTAATTAAGTAATACTACGGTATTACCATCACATGTGTTTCGTGATTCACTTTATAAAGTGTGGAACGCACTCTGAATGTACTAGTAGTTGCTCGTTCAACAAACCTCGGACAAGCTTTGGGGGTTACCATTAATAACATATTATTTTAACAACATGCATGAAATTTGCATACATGCCCAAAATATTCTTATTCTTATGAGTATATCTTCTCTTTCTTCACAGACTTCTCTGTCTACCTGTTTTTATACTCTTCTCATTGGCTGATATAAAATTTGAAATCAACTTAAACAATATTTGGCATTCATTTTATAGCCATATGACTGTATGCAGGAATTTGATTTGTTTTTGCACTGTAACATGAAATATTCATAGACGGGACTGATCAAACAAAATACAGAAAGCTTTGACATAGTAATTATTTCTACTCGATGTTCCAATATCAATCTGAATTTGTGAAGTCTTTTTGTTTTCACAATCACTAAAAAAAATAATGACAAACATCATATACATTCATATACATAACAAACATGTCAGTGCATGCACCTAGTCCGCTGTCTAATGCATTTTTCTATAGACATGTGTAGTTGGCTCGTGTACATCATTAATTCTTCACAGCTAGAGACAGTCCCACTCTAAGGGATTTGTGTGCATGTCTTGTGTCAAAATGCAAACATGACGCATCAAGAGTTATAAAACATTCAAGTGAAATAAAATCTGATAAGAACATGCATACATTGTCAGATTGCAGTATCAAATCATGCTTTGTAATTACATACATGTACAAGGGTGCAACAATGCTCTGAAAAATGTGATATTGGAGCAGGCCAAAGCTTGTTTTTCCATCATCATCAAAACATGAGGTAGTTTGCAATGTCAGTAGCATGCGCCTCTGACAGATATGTGGTACAACTGTCAATCATGTCACGGTTCATTGCTAATTACAAGCAACGTTTATCAAGCCAGTACCTTTGCCTTTCCCAACTCTTTATTCCACTAATTAATCAATCTAGGGCACAGTGAAACTAATCAGTTCTGCTTGATTAACCAATCAATAGCCAAAGAAACATCAAGCAAAGCATGTATAAAATCTTTGAACATGTTACATACATGTCCTAACGGCTTCATGGAAATAAATTATCTAATGAAGGCAAGCCTGATTACTATATGCATCATGAAGATCTGTTACGTGATTAAGTCACTATTTCATTATTACATAATAGCAATGTGCAATTAGTTTATTGTTTTTATCGATTAGATATGAGAGGCAGGTTTTCCTGTCACTGTTTGTTATCTGTCATAAGAGTGTCATTAATGCTCACTTATTCAAATTCAACACAAACATACACACATACAGATACATATACACATATTGAAATGCACACACCTCCTGCATACATACATACACACATACACCTATGTAAACACAGACAAGAGAAAAGGAAAGAAAGAAAGAACAAGAAAAGCAAAACAAAAGAGGCAAAGAAAGAGACAGGCAAACAAAGAAAAAGACATATAAACATATAGATTTAATATTCATTTCCAATAGTACCTGTACAAGTATAAATTGTTTTCACACACATTAAGTTACACAAACACTGAGAAAACAAAGTATTGAATTCTACGCATCTGTGTGGCATTAATAAACCCATGATAGACACTTTAATGCAGTTATGTCATTCAGCTGAGTATGCTGAGTATGTGTAATTCTCTTGACCGAACAAGCTGTCTGCATTCTAAATGAGCACTTATGCAACCTGCAGTATGGCATTGCCTGATAGACAGACATACAGATAGACAGACAAAAAGACAAAGGAAGACACATACATTTTGCAATAACAACAAAAGGTGTCATTGTCACTGATTGACAGCTCTCGAATATCAACAATACACTTCAAGAAAGAACAAGGACCTACATGTAAGATGTTTTCCTATTCTTCACCCTCCTCAGACTGCAGAATAACCTCAAAGCAATGAACTACAGCTAATGTAACAGTGATAGTCTTTCATCACGCAGTTTCCTCCTTTCGTTACAACCAAGAGATGATGGGGTCGATCAACGATGTCAGGAAGCCTGCACTAGAGGCATGGACACTTTACTTGCCTTGCACTTGATGAGCAATGGAGTGTCAGAAGTGAATCACCCTTATCAACTTTTGTCTGTCCCTTAATCAAACATATGCTGAAAATATAAATATATGAACTTTATGGATAATTGAGTTGTTACTTCATCAATTCGATACTGGAAAGTTGAAGTCTACATATTAGGTCTACATGTATGAATGTATCTAGAATACATTAGGTTTGCAGGGTCTTTACTGTAGTTTCCTCGTGGACCAAATCTTGTTGGTTACTTCATTAATTAGATACTAGACAGTGAAACTAACATCTCTGCATGTATCTAGATTATAGGTAGAATACAATGATTTTGAGGAGCCATTGCTGTATTCTACCCATTGATGTAATCCTGAGCATCCAGATTGCAGGAGGATGAACCACTCAGAAACAGACACTGGATGGGGTTGGTTGTTTACTGTATCTTCAATTACTTTGGTCCTCCTAGTTTACAAGAATAAAAATAGATTCACTCAAATCAAAGAATGTTTTGAAGTACCAGTACGCCAATGACCCCCCCCCCCCCCCCTTCCCTCCCCTCCCACTCCACAATGTGTTTATATAATCCCTTCAAGAAAAGAAAATCTGTCAGATTTGAGGGGTAAAACAACATTACATGCACACAAATCTATGTACATAACACATCTGTCGAAATAGGTATATTACATAATGTATTCAACATGTCAAAACAACGTTACATGTAGGCTTAAAGTACATCTTTATGTTAATCCATCAGGTGCACGTACATGCTATGACATGCATTAGATGTCATGTGAGCAGATGTAGATTTTCTAAGAAAAAGGATTTTTCTGGTAACATTTTCTGCAGCACACCATTCATCCTGCACAATACCTGTAGCAAAGCCACATAATGAGCAAGGGCAAATGTAATGAACACACACTTCATCAGACTGTCTCATTGTTGATTTTTCCCATCGACAACATGAGTAGAGTAAATCTAGTCTGCTTCTGTAGCCAATAAGGCCACACTAGTCTGTTTGATTGCAATGCATTGTGGGGGAGTGTACTGTGTGGTCGATGCTATATGTATACCCTTTATCCTGGCCCCATTGCTGTGGGTTTAAAATAGCACTCGCTGGCACACACTGAAACCCAACATATGGGACAATATGGATGCAAGCTGAGGTAGGAGGATGGGAGGAGACACAGGGAGGAGAGAGAGTAGAGTGATGGGTAGGACAGCGGAGGAGGGGAGAGAGAAGGAAGGAGGAGGGGAGAGGGAGAAGGAAGGAGGAGGGGTGTGGAGATGGGGGAGAGAGAAGGTATATAGGAAGGGAAGAAAGAAAGAGGGGTGCTGAGATGGGGGAGAAAGTATAGGGAGGGAAGAAAGGAAAAGGGGCATTGAGATGGGTGAGGAAGAAGGTAGAAAAAAGAGGGGTGTTGAGATGGGGAAGAAAGAAGGTATGGGGGGTAGAAGGGGCAGGGTGATGAGGTGGAAAGGAGGGAAGGTGGGAGATGAAGGGAAAAGGAGATAGACAGGGGGGAGATGGAGGGAGGGGGCAGACACGTATTGCAACAGAGAGCGGTAAAATAGAGACACAGATAGAAAGACAGCAAAGAGAAAGAAGAGGCAAAGATAAAGAGTGGGGGAGGGGGAGGAGATAAATAAAGTAAAGAAAGAGAGAGAGAGAGAGAGAGAGAGAGAGAGCGATGGAATAAATAGAGATGATATAACATAAAGAAAAGTAATAGGAGAATGAGAAATTGAGAGAGAAAAGGAGAGAAAGAGAGAGAGAGAGAGAGAGAGAGAGAGATAGAGAGAGAGAGAGAGAGAAAGAGAGAAAACATGAACATGAGACGCAACATGAGAAGAAAACTCAGACATAGATCAGACAGATGGAGATAAAACGTGTGAAAACGGAACAGGCTGCGACAGCCACACCAGACACACACACCCTTACATCCCTATCCACTGTGTGTGTGTGTGTGTGTGTGTGTGTGTGAGTGTGTGTGTGTGTGTGTGTGTGTGTGTGTGTGTGTGTGTGAGTGTGTGTGTTTGTGTGTGTGTGTGTGTGTGTGGATTGGGATGGGAAAATATCACAACTGATACAAGCCCCAGTCTGCACTAATCACCCTAACTTGATTACCAGGGCTAATTGAATGGCGCTAAGAATCTATCAAATTCATGGCAAACTTCCTCGATCTGTAATTCAATTCACAGGGAAAATGTTCAAATGTGCCAGGTTGCTGGGTATGTCTTTGGCTACCATATGTGTGCATGCCAGGATGCACTTTCAATATCATGATTCTGTTTGTAGTGCACTAGGAGGGTGGGTTTCACAACACAATGACAGCGCTAAATTTAGCTCTACCGTGGGGAGCGTTATCTAGGCTCCAACGTTGGACAGCGAGGTTTACATTCATTCATAACTGTCATAACTGGTTGCTATACATTGTCTCAATGGACAGGAAGCATACACAAATACAAATACATATTTGTTTATCTATTTCTAAATCTTGTTTATATAATTTAATTTTTAAGGGGGGTGGAGGTTTCTCTCAATCCTAATGTCATGAAGCAAATACCCTGAAATATGGTGTGCATTCCACCCTATGAATGCAGGGGCTAATTATACCTGAGCCCCCAGTGCATTTTTTCCCTGCAGCAAGCATGCATCCTTGACAGGAATCACAAGGCAGGAGAGGATCCCAGTTAGCACTCCCCTACTTAGGATTGAGTTAAGCGCTGGCATCATTGTGAGAAACCCCTACCCCTACGCAAGTACGAATGTGTCTCAAGATATGACTTGGCACCACAGAGTCAGCATCAAGTCCCAATGCAGAGACGAAGAAGGTGGGCAAGATAACATATGGTACTTGTCTTGACTGTATTATTCACAACTAAGATTTCACTTAGACCTCGTACTATACATAAACTAACCTTATGGGGCGCTAAATAAAGTAGCTGATGCTATCACAAAATCAGTCATTTTCTTCACAGAATCACAGCAATGGGCGATTTCAATAATTTGATAGAAATATCATGTGAACAAACTCAATTTACCATAGTGATTCCGAGGCAAAAATCCATTATATTGAATCAATACTAATGTTTTATGTTGTTGTATTTGGCGTCCCATAACGATAGTTCAGAGGGTGTTTTATGAACATTTTTTATCTGACAAGCTGTCTTTTTCCGACAGTTACTATAGTAACAGTCAGAGACTAGTGCCTGTCAGCCAATCAAAACCGAGAATTTCACTGAAGTTGTCAGCGCTGACCATTTGGTCAGCGCTGACAACGTTCATGAAATGCCCTCCAGGTTTAGTACAGTTGCATTAAATCTCTGTTCAGAATATAGGCCATTCTATACCAGCAAGTACAATACAGAGAAATAATGACTCTTATAGTTCATATAGTCCTGTCGTCATTGATTATCATTAATTCTCTCATTACCATTGGTACAAATATGTGCAGTAGGCCAGAGGGCGGTTAAAGGCCTTGTAATAAAAGCGTTAAAGGGATAGTTCACCCTGAAATTAAGTTGGTTTCAATAAAAGCAAAAACATGAAAGACACGTATAAGTGAAGATTTGATGAAAATCTGTCAAAGCATAAGAAAGTTTAAAGTGTTAACACTTTGATTTTGTGACATCACGTACGAGGTATTGTGCATAATTTTGGTTTTCTGGTTTTATTGAAACGAACTTAACTTCAGGGTGGACTATCCCTTTAATACCTCACATGTTGACTAAAGCAGTCAAAAATTGGCAGTTGGTAAGGTACATCAGCAGTTGGGGGTCATCCATGTGGGTTAGTGAACAGGGGATCCTATCGCTTTACACTGGGTTGGAACAGGCATGTCTAAAGGTCTGTACTTGACCACAGGGACAGAGGAAAGAATCTGCCATCATTTGATTGATGTAACAATCTCTTATTTCCCACCTGGCACCCATTTATAGATCACAGGCACCCTACGTGGACGCAGAAATCACTTTTTACTTCAAATTATTTGTTGTGTTTAGAAGCATCAATTACTAAATAAAATAAAATAAAACAAATTATCACATTTTATCAGGATATTTGTGCTTAAAAGCAACACTTCCCCTTGTCTTCATGTAGGTGCTAGGGCATTAAGTGCATGGACACATAAACTGCGCACTGTTTTCACAACTAGGTCTGCGCATAAAGACTAAGCATCCTTCATCCTTGCTCTTCCCTAAATAGCGGGAGAGAGAGCACTAGTCTAAGTGACCAGACTGAGTTATAGTTGCAGCAGCACACCAGAGAGGAGCAGCCACAATCCTACTTCTGCCAATATAATATCACTGTTTTGTTTACTGCCTGTCATCCGAATCTAGATCACACAAGGTACCCTGGGATACTCGTCATGGACAACACCACACTTGACCAATCAAGCGACGTCACCACCTACAGGGCTTCCACAGCGTAGCCAGCCCTTCAATATCAGCCTCATACCTCTGTTCTCATCCGCAGGCTATAACACAATATATCATTGGGTAAAGAAATAAATAGAATCCCACAGAAATATGCAGAAGAAAATACTGTTAAGAGCCTCGTTGATGACAAATAAGCTCAGAAGGAATTCTTCATGTCAGGTTCACATTGATTTGTTGTTGGCTCGTCTCAAAACAAAGCCAAGCTCCTGCAAACCCTTGGACTGACAAGATGATTTTGAAGATCACAATGGAGGCCACTTCATCGCATCAATGCTATCATTAGGACCATTTCTGGCCAGCTTTGTATTACATCCATTCATCAATATATCAATTGGACTATGAGCTTGAGAGGCAAATAGTATGCTTTACATGCTGTTTTTTTTTTTTGTTTTTAACTCTGTGGCACTGTTAGACTCCATATTTGATATAAAAAGGGACCTACACGCATACATGTGTATATACTAGTGCTTTATGATTTGCTAACCAACATTTCATTTTGTCTGTTACAGGGACACACCAACGTTAAGATTCAGTTTTACCAACAAAAAAAGGTTAATACGCATCTCTGATTTACTTCACATCAATACAAAAACATTGATGCTCAAATTGAATTTCCAACTTTATTGTTGAACCTAGCATCCATTTCATTCAAACTGAAGAATGGAAAAATACTGACTTCAACACTTGAGACCTGATTTACACTTTCCCCCTTTCTCCATTCATGTTTATCCAGGAAGCCACTTTCAGGAAAGTGCTAATCCTGTAAACATCTCCATTGTTCAGAATGCACATTAGTCAGCCTAGAGTGCTTTGCTGTAATAAGCAATCTCGACATTTAAATTTATCAAAATCAATGCTAACATTATATGAGATTCAGGGCAATTCAGCCCCTGCAAAGCAAAACAAGAAGCCTCAAAGCTAACATAAGAGTCCCTGTGAAAGAAATAAATAAAATGACTTCTAATTCAATATTTATTACAAGCATTGTATGGGAAAACCACAGCAATGGAAGCAACACCATGGAAAGGCACAAGTTCAATAGAAAACAAAACTTTTGGGGGGATTTAAAATTCACTTGATATCTCATTTAATCAAAATGTTATTTGAAGGTGCTACCTAACATGTGTAGTGGAGGTGTCACTCCACCATAAACAGAATTATACTTGATCACTATTACACATGTACATGTATGTGTACCTGTACCATTATTAACTGTGTATGTACTTCATGGGACCTGTCATAACAAAACAAGTCTTAAGTCACCAAACATGAAATTGTAATTATACTGAAGTAGACAAATTTCTATTTTCTGAGCTTTTAAAACTAGACAGTATAACTACATTCACCATATGATACTAATATGAAACAAAGAGAAAGGTTCTAGATGGACATAGTTTGCCTAAATGTTGAAATAAATTGACAAAAGGTTTATTCAAGTTTTCCTTTCTCCCAGTCACATCTGTTCTGGTGACCATACACAGGCTAAAGGGGTGTAAGTCACATATCAGTATCTTTGGAGTTTTCTCTTTCACACCTGTTCATCTAACTTAGCATGGATGAATTACCACAAATATAAGTGCCAACATTCATTAAGTACACACGAATGAACATTTTCCAAGTCCACATCTACTATAGATTACTACTCTTGTGCATGTGTCAGCGGCTGACTTTACTTTAATTCTGTACACACCCCAACTACAATTTAGAACCAATAAAACACATTAAAGGGAAAGTCCCCCCTGAAGTTAAGTTGGTTTTAATAAAAGCAGAAACATAAAAGAAACATATTAGTGAAGGTTTGATGAAAATCTGTCAAAGGATAACAAAGTTACAATTTGTTAAAATATGATTTTATGACGTCACATGCGAGATGCTCTCCAATATGTTGTGGACTAATCTTTTTGAAAATGTCAATTTTCTCAAAAGGATATGCATTATTTTACCTGTGCATTTGATATATCACAACACTTTTTTCACATATACTTCCCCAAAAAAGATTTTTTCCTTCATCAAAAACAGAAAAAGAGCAATCTATGGAATTATACAGCACACAAAATATGATGAAGCACCTTGCACATGATGTCATTTTTTATCCTTTGACATATTTTCGTCAACCTTCACTAATATTTTCTTTCATGTTTCAGCTTTTATTAAAACCAACTGAGCTTTGTGATGGACTTTCCCTTTTATTCCACAGAAAAGCATTTGAGATGAAAAACGCCATGATTTAAAAGACAGAGCTTTCAATTAAGAAATTGCTACATGTGTTCACACGCATGTTATAACTCTTTTAGCAGATGTTTCATATTTCAGTCGAGTCTCCATTCGGCAGGAGTTGAATATCTCTCTCAATATCATTGACATGGATATTAAAGCCAAAAGTGGTTTCAAGTTAAGCTATGCACCATGTATAAAATACACAAAACAGTGACCAGCTTTGACTGTAATATCTTAGTTATTCTAAATTGCAAATATCTCTAAATGAGGTTGATACTTTTAAGAAAAAAAACGATTGGTTATCAATCCCAACATGAAAAATATATCATTGTTGGCATAATAAAGGTCTAAAAAAATGGATTGATATTAAAACAAAATCTACATTGACATAATTATTTTGTTGTAGGCATGACAAAGCCATCTGAAATATCCTGGTATTTCTTTTTCTCTGTGCTGTTTCAGCAGTTGGGCTTGGAATTCCAGGAATAATGCAATTTGTGCAGCATGTGTGTTTTTGGATGTTTGATGAATCTATGATGATGTGGAATGCCGCCAGTTGATCGTTGATTGCATGCAATCTGATCTGCAGCCATGGGTTGAGTCACAGATTCAAGGAGCCGCTTCATCATTACGTCTTGGAAGGATGCAAGAAGGAAGGGGGTCACAACCTGATCTCTTCCTGCCTTCTTCTTCTATTTCTCCTCCTATGACTAATTACTTCTCCTATCCCTTTCCTTTCATCTCCTTATTCTTCTTTTGTTTCTTCTTCTTTTAGTTTTCTTCTTCTTCTTCTCTTTCTCTTCGTCCAATTTTCTTTTTCCCTCTATTTTCTTCTTTCCCTCCTCTATGTCTAGTTTCTTACAATTTTCCTTTACTTCCCCCTTTTTCCCTTCTTTTCCTACTCTTCATTCAGTTTCTCCTAGTTTTTTCCTCTTACCATCTTTTCTTTAAATTTCATCTCTGTCTTTTCTTTTAATGCATCTCCTCTGCTCCAGTTTCTCCTCTTCTCATGCTCCTCTTCTTCCTTTACTTTCTACTCAGTTCATCATCTTTTCTACTCTCCCTTTCACATCCTCTTTGTCATCTCCCCCTCTTCTCCTTCTCCTCCACCATGCCTCCTAATCAAGCTTTATTTGGTCATTTCTTTCATAGCAGGTTCACAAATCACTACTAAATGTTGCTTCTTTAGGTTCCCTATTTGTCAATCATCAAGAGGGAATTATGTTCTTTCTTTCTTTTTTATTACTGTGACTGCAGATCAGGGCTGTTTTGTAAAGACTTCAGACTTATCCAAACTAAACTCGCTATTGATAACAATTGTAACTCTAAACATTGGATAAAGGGGAGTAGACTTATGATCCATTAAAATCGATCACAACAGGGCCCAGCTCCTCCCAAAATATACATCCTAGTAAAAAGTAACATTTAAGTGAAAGTACAAGGAGATGTTTACCCAAGGCATGGTAATGCAACTGCAATGTTTTTAAGACACATCTACACTAGCAAGATACATGTAACACATGTAGTTCAACAACCCATGTACACTATCCTGCATGGATAGAAAATGGAACATAACACTGCCATCTGCAATCCTTTCTGTAGGTAAACATTCCACCGCATACTCTTTAAATCTTGATATGCCATGGGTGTATACTAGCACCAGTAACACACATCAATCCTATGGAGGATGTTTTGACTGGCAGGTAAGGAGTTAAGATGTAGAAGAGGGGTTTTTTTATGTACATGTAAGAAGAAAACGCTCTCTGCAGGCATATTGACACAACGGCGCAGGGAGGGATTGAACTCATGTTTCCCTCTTGAGGCCACCATATGCTTTCCGCACACTGTGACTCAAGCTAATGGCGTCGGTGTGGCTGTGCAACCACACCGCTGCCATGTTCACCCCTGCCATACAGTAGTAAGGATCATGTGAATATGGTACACATGTACATATTGCATGTACAGCTTCATGCAGCACACCTGTAAGTAAGGGTACATACAGTCTGACAGGCTACTTATCTAGTACTCAGTATTAGGACCATCCTCTTGATAAACTTAACTAATCTAGCTCACATCCCAAAATATATCCACAAATATATTTACCAAGAAGTTGCGTTGCAGCATATGCAATTATGCATGTTTTATTTGTTTTGAGTTTTATATATTGCAATGAATGACTCCTCCATATATGTACAAAAGATTTACAAGCCTGAAGATTTGTAAATCAGAGCTAATAACTGTCTAACAGTTAAATATTAGTAATAAAACACCAACTTTTCTTGGTCTAATATTCTGCAAGCTAGCACTAGTAAATTTGTGCTCACTCCTTGACATTCTGTTTATGAGGGAATTCATGAGAGTGGGTTTCATTGCTGGGCAAGTTCTTACAAGATACATAGCGGTATTATTTTTACTGTCCATAAACTGCTAAACACCCTCCTCGCCTGTGGGTGGAATTATGCAGAATGGTCAAAGAAATTCCAGGAAATATGCAGCCTGAGTAATCGCTTAAATTTTCTGGACAGTATTTGATTTGAAAACGCAACTGCATACAGTATAAATATTTTGTTTCACAATTTTCCCGCTGAAACTGTTTTGTATTACAATAATTGAAGATTAATGTAATTAAATTAAAGGGAGTGTGAGAGTGAAGGGGTGGGTGGGCTGAAAGGGGGTTGGAGGGGGACGGGGAGAGCTGTAATCCACCACCACCACCACCCTTAAGTATTACCCATCCCTACCCATAATCTGCTTTGTACTGAGCCTGCGTATTTGCGGGCTGGCATTTCTCCACTCAGATACTGAGCAGCACGACTTTTGTGTAATCTGCTGTACAGATACTAGTAGACAACAGCCTATGAGTAAACTTTAAATTCCTTATGCGGTGCAATTAAGCCACACCCCTTTGGTTACTGTAGTTCCATGGCAAATGTTGGTCTCCTAACTAGACTAGGTGTCACAAACACTAAAAATCTTACTGTGAGCAAAAGGTTAAAGACAGATGTGTCTCACTTGCAAAAGCCATGAAACTCAGCAGAAAACAGCAGTATACCCTTAATGATAGCATGTATAAAACCTTTAATGATAGCATGTATAAAACCTTTAATGATAGCATGTATAGAATCTTACAGTCATAGCATCACAGAAACCAGCAGTATACCCTTAATAATAGCATGTATAAAATCCTTAATGATAGCATGTATAAAATCTTACAGTCATAGCATCATAAACATGTTCAGAAATGTAAAACTATCCTTATTTACGTTTGAACCATACAGTCTACATCAATATGTGTATTGTCTCTCTTAGCATGCAATGCAGGCATCTTGGCTATAGGTTTCGGATGACCCGCTCAAAACCTCCTCAAAATCTTCTGATCACTATAATTTCATGGAAAGTCAGTTTCCACTCCAATTATTAGGTGGGAAGTTCTTATACAGGATCTTCTTCCATTTCCTGTAGTTTTTATAAAATTTGATGTCCTAACCTGCAAAAGGGCCATCCTGTCTATAAAAGTGCAAACTGTCTGTTCATGGTTGGTGCACATCGCAGTGAGAGAGATAAGATAGTACTCCACCCACCCCCTCCTATACTACATAAGCACATCATTTCTGGTTGGTTACGTACCATACCAGACAAAATGACTCATAATATGCACATTACCTCTATGCAGCTCGAGATTTCACACAAACATGCATCTTGATAATCTTACAAGATTGTGACAAATTCACGTACCATTGAACAATTTTTACATAAGGTACATGCATTTGCATTTTCGAAAAGGAAGTTTTTGTGTTTATGCTCCTAGATAATCGCATCTCCGTCGAGTGCACTGCGCCATTATCATTTACCTCATCTCGATTATCCTCTTACCTGACTGGAAACATGAGCTAGTTTTAACCATCCAAGTAAATGTACATCATTTGCATAAATAGCTGTCAATGGTACTTTTATTTGCATAAATAGAGGTCAATAGTTTATCAACATAAATTTGTATAATGAGTGGCGACCAGCTTGTGCTTGAATCCCTATAGGACTTTGTGCATCAAATCAGTTGCAAACAGCAAGGTCAGGCAAGCTGTCTAATGTGATATCACAATGCTTTTTTGGGTGCCTTAAAGTGTTAACCCATGTATGGTACCTCAATGCAGTCTCTATTGGTATGTATACTGAAACTTATTATTCAGCAAGATGAATGGGGAAAAATACTTGTAACATGTACTCATGATTACAGGTAAGACATTTTCACAACTGTTTTATGTTTATGCGTCAAGAGAAATGCATCTTGGTGAGTGCAGTGTGTGATTATTCCACACTACAACTTGATATTTACGCAAGCTAATGGGGAAAGTTAATGGTGAAATATGTTACAGTGCCAGGTAACAGCTCAAAGTGCAAGCTCTCTGTACGGCACCTGCACATCACAGTAGAGAGGGGAGACAACATGGCGATGCATCCATTCCTGAATGAGATAAGCACATTGTTTCTGCTTGATTGCCAATGATACCCGCCTAAGTGACTCTGACTACGGAGCACAGACACACCTTTCTCATACATAATACACAGGAGATAATGTTACACCTATGCATTGAGGTGGGACTAGGCACGGAGTTACAGTGTTGCACACAGTGCACTTAAATGACTGATGCTCGCATTATACACGTCTGGAATACCCATCTCCATTATTACATGCATTTTTCTCACTGCAAGAACTGTCATGTTTTGTGTTTTCCTAGTCAAACTTGTCTTCAAAGTCCTCTTTTTTCTACCAACCCCTCAACTTTGAATCATTTCGCAAAGAAATGCTATAACATGCATATTTCTCATTGCATGAACTGTTGTGTGTGGAATATACATTGTCAAACTTGTCTATACTGAACACTGTTTCTAAAGACCACTCAGCCCTTTCAGTGCAGCATGCACTCACCTGTCTATAAAGGCAATCTTTATAGGTTTTGATTCTTCTACTGAAGCTACAGAACAATGTATGAGTATGTGAATATAAAGTGTTGTGACACATGTATGGCATAATAGGGTGAAACAGTCTGTGTAACATGGAACAGGCATACCATGATATATATGGATCGTGTACTAGTAGTTAATTATCTGACTTAAAATGCAATATATTTAAAATTTGAAATTTCAAATGTTGTGTTTGTGCTGTAAAGTGTTCATATATTGTTGTTTAATGTCGTTATTCCAAGCCGAATTGTCTGATAACACAAGACAATAAGGCAAGTATGATTATGTGTGTAGATCTGTTATGCTTTTGGACAACAACTTGAGTTGCTTTAGATAACTCTTTCAGACCTTCCTTCTTCTCAACACTGCAAATATTATACATAAATCAACTCGCTGAGGTGTAGGTTGCAGATTTTGCAATAATCTTGGCTGATAGATTTAATCATGGAGTGCCTTTGCAGATTCACATTTGACAAGAAAACAAAATGGGGGATGGGGGGGAGGAGGAGGTTAAACTTTAGATAAGCGTTTTCTACGCCTGTGAGTGTACAGCTGAGATGAACTTTTTTCTAGGCACTATTGACTAACTTGACATCTGCACATTTATTATGCTGAAGGTGATACAGCATAGACTCATATCATCTCATATTCTAAGGCCAGGAGAAAATCAAGGGAGAAAATGCAAGAACAACCTTTTTTCCCCCATGTGTGTACAGTCGAGATGACCTTTGTGGCTATATTCTAGGGACTTTTGTTTAAAACATGTCTGCAAATTTACTATGCTTGATACAGCAGAGACTCGTCTAATTTCCAAGAATTCGCCAAGGATGAAAAAAAAAGGTTTTAAAAATGTGTTTTAATGGTAAAGCACATTTTCCTCCTTTGTATGTGTGTAGAATACATGTCCACACATTTGCTGTGCTTAAGGTGATACAGCAAAGACCAATAGAATTTCCTAGAATACACCCAGGATGAAAAAGTGAGAAAATGTTAGTTTATCAGTAACAAGATATTCTTTTCCCTAGTGTGTATAGATAGTCAAGGTGAGCTCTATAGCCACTTCATAGGTAGGCATTATGTATATCATTATTAACATGTTTTCACTTTGACTAAACTCCAAGAACATTTACAGATTGCTGTGTGTACATACTAGCAAACTGCCACAGCATGTAGTGTAAGCAGTCGTAACCCTCGCTCTAAGACGGTAAGCGCTTCATCCGCTCTATGCCTGTATATTGATATCGTAGCGGTACAACATCAGCAACGCCACTACCATTGCGGAAGAACTTGATCTGCATATCCCAATGGGTATGACCTATGCAGGCCTGAAGCATAGAGGGCAGCGAATACTTCTCTGCCAGACTCCATACAGCCCTCAACTAGAATGGTGTGTAATACCAGTGCTCAATTGCCTCAATGGCGCATTAAGAGTTGACCAAATTTTAGCCAGTTTCAGTTGATACTGTTTTGAAAAAAAACTGCAGATGTACATTTGAATTTAATACATCTCTTAAGCATGTGCAACACCTTCACACTCCATCACTACCACAGACTTGACATCGCATAAAATTACATTTGAAGTGTAGCTGTTGTAAACCTACACAAATATACTCGCAAAGAGAGATAGAATTTGTGTTGTCCCTATGTCCAGTGCACAACTGCTGTTACTAATAACTACTATTCAGAAAATAGCCACACATTGGGTAATATACAAAACCATGTTAACATTGTCATGTCAATAATGCCAGTTGTTAGTTTGGCATGATTTTTATGATTTGGCACTGATCATCTCATCAGCAAATTGGCAACATTTTGGTATCCGTGCATGTAAATCACTAAGTTCCTCTCTGAATGGATTCCTGGTACATGCGTACCTATTGTCTTTCTTATTGGTCACAACCAAAAGCTAGCTTGCATGGTCTCTACAAGCTAGTTCATATTTGTAGTTTGGGTGTGGGTGTGGGTCATTGCATTGATACAATACAAGGTTCCTCCGCTCTAGATGAACACAGAAATACTTCTCAATTATCTGTGGATTATTCAAGGTTACATCGTTGCTATACCAACAGTAGTTACGCATCTTTGATAGTGCAACAAAAGACAAACAATTACATGCATACACAGGTTTACAAAATAAAGAAACCCTGAAATGTTGGAATTTATTAAATCACAGAAGCAAATTTGCAATAGGTTAGCAAAATTAGATAGAATAGGGGGCTTATGAATTTTGGAAAGTTATAATTGCTGGCACTGAATCTTGATCTTGATTAACAACTCCATTCATCAGCAATGACATACCGTACTATCAATACATGGCATTGTTCTTGTGTAACAGAGATAAACAAGAGAATCTTGGAGAGCTTCATAGAGCAAGACTACAGGGGAAATAATCATTTCTCTCTACTTTTCTAAATTTGTTTAGCTGATTTTCACACCGTTTTCCAATTCAACCTTTCATGAGGGTTGTATTATCAATAAGAAATTTTGTAGACTTTATTTTGTTTGTGGTTGAAATGATTTCCAAGGGAGAATTTAAAGTAAGAGAGCTCATAAAAATAAGCTGAATACCACAATTCAAACACCAGCACTGCTTAATATTACATGTTTGTACAAATTCCATCACAGATAAAAAAAAAATAAAGCACTGAATGATTAACAACCAAAGGCATAGTTAAAAATAAAATTACATAAAAATGAAGTTACATATAATGAATACTACTAACATGGCTGTCTATATATTCACGCAACATGTCACTAAAATTCACTACTACATAGACAAGTATACATGAATAGATTTGCATATTTAGACAGTGTTTGAACTATACTGTATTGTATTGTCTAGTGGAGCCACAGAAACTTTCAAAGAAGCTGCAACAACATTATGCCTCCCCACTAAACATTTAACAACATATGGTTTGAAGCAAGAATTGAAGCAAGGGAGGTGGGGGGGGGGGGGGGGTGCACCCCTCCCAACCCTTCCCATAACTATATGAAGCTCTGCACATACACCATGCAACACGTCTTACCTTGTCGCTAGGCAGACTTGACTATTGGAGTTACGTTTGGTTAGTAGCATGAGGGGTTAGATCATGAGAGAGGGTTAGTAGATTGATTAATCAGTGAATATGAGTAGAAGTATTCATGATCATCAGCATTACGCAGTGAAAGTTACTAAGATGATATAGAATTGGTCTCATAATGTTCAAATTGAATCCATCATCTTATAACAAAATACATTACAGCAAAGAGCACACAAAATAAAATCAGCACTTGCCATAAAAGGTAACATTGATTATAATAATAACATCGAGTAATAAAATAATAATAATGATATAGAACAGTACTCATAGTAATCCTTTTTACTTTCATTAAAAACGTCTCGAGCTATTGTGAAAAAACATCCCACCATGTGCACCTGCTTCTATCGTTGTTCGGGCATGCCTTAAAATGTATTTATATCCATCATCCACAACAGCTTCATTAACAAATCCTAGTCTGCAATCTAGTAGTATTTGATTCAATGGAGTGTCCAACCATGGTGTAACTATGAACTATTCTGCATGACCAAGGAACCCATTGTCATTGTCACTCTTTCAGAAATTGCTACACTGTGCCCAGAGAGAATCTAGGAGGGTATTTAGGAGTGACTCTTTCATGTGACAAGTTGGTCGATATGAGTTATAGAGGATGGAAATATAAGGTAGTAGAAAATTATCAAACCAGGCATGGGACTACTTTTACTACTCCTTACCTTCAACCCTTAGTGTGTCCAAGTACTTCTCTATGCATTTAGTGTGTACGTCTCATGTAAGAGTGCATCAATAGCGCATAGTACAGTCCAAAGAATGTACTCCTCATTCATACAACCATATCTAGGGATGCATATGGCTTCTGGGGACACCTAATATGATCAGTTAATCTAAGTAGAGTCACTTAAATGCTTCTTTTACATAATGGGAAATAACCATCCAGGGCTTAGGTTGGGTGTGAGGAGAGGAAGGAAGGCGGTGAGAAGAGGATGGAAGAGGGGAAATAGAAGAGAGGAGAGGAGAGAAATACAGGAGCAGAGGAGAGGATAGGAGAGAGGAGAAGGAAGAAGGAGAAAGAAACATGAATAAAGAAACAAAGAATGAGAGTGCAGGGGAGAGAAAATAAAAGGAGAAAGAGGAGAGAAGATAAAGAAGGAGATAAAGAAGAGGAGATAAAGAAGGAATATAAGAACATAGAAGAGAAAAACATGAAAAGAATAGAACAGAGGTAAGTACAAGAGAAGATGTGACAGAGAGAATGGAAGATAAGAGAAGGGAAAAGTGAAGAGAGAAAAGAGAAAAAAGAAGGGAAGAGAAAAAGAAAAGATATGAAACTAATGGAAAAGAGGAGAAGCTTTGGAGGAAAACGTGAACATGTTTCAGAACTTAACATCATAATTTTGGAAGGAATAACAAGGTTTACACCCCCATCATCATGCAAATTGAACAAGATCAGAGCTGTGTGCCAGTGGAAGTAATCATTGTAGGAAATAAACTATGTTCAATTCTACACCAATTATATCCATTTTTTTAAATACGAACTTTGACCCAGCTGTGAATGGGCCACATCTAAGAATTCTGTAATTCAGAAGACTCCTCTGAAATCAATTTTGAGTAACATGGCACTTGCTGCCTTTGATCACCTGAAGGCCGGGGGATTGGTAAGTGGGAGGAGGAAGAGGAGGTGGTTCCAGAGTCATGTCTTGAGATTTAAGTTGCAGAGAGATGAGGGAAACCCAAGACACTGCTCAGACAGCAATGTCAGCAAGGCAAATAGTGGTTTCTAAACCACTACATGATATAGTGGTCTATGGGGTGTGTGTACATAACCTGCGCTGCATAATCTGTGTACAGGAAGCACATCAAGTGGTAGCCGTTTGGAGATATGAATGAAGCCACCCATGGCCATGCCATATCTCTGGATTATTTTTTTATTGGTTAAATAATTATTATGAACATGTTTTTTGTGTGTTATGCAGACAAAATTTAAAAAGAATCGTTTGAAATGCTGTCTATGTAACAAAAGACCATATTTAAACATGTGATGCAGGTTTCAATCTTGTACATACATTGGTTACTTGAAAGAAATGAATCATAATCTATTGTCAATATTTCCATTGTCAAAAAGTCCATTGGTTAAAAAAATAGGTTACATGATATGGACAAGGCTTGTAAAACACAATGGTTTTCTAGTATTTGAGTCAAACAGATTATGTTAAATGACGGTTATTTTGTAGCTGTTCAGACATTCGCAAATACCACATCAGCCATATTCCACTTATGTTCTGAACTAAATCCACAACTATATATTACATATGCCTACTCGCTCCTGCTTCTGTTTGGTATTTTATGACATTTCTCTCATGCCAACATCTCTGAATGACAAGGCTATAAATAGTCAGATCAAATAAAAGATCAGAAAGTAAATAGAGGGGGAATATGGTGTGCTCTTCAAAACCGCAACGTCAAATCATTAAAAACAAAACCACTGAGGTACATACTAAGTGGATCCTGACATTCAAACCTAGCACCTACAGACTGATGGCTGGCAACACATTTTGAGGAGTGTACCAATGTATACAGAGTAAATTTTAATTTGTGAAACATTTGAGGGAGAGGGAGGAGTACACCAAAGCTAAACTATATTTTGAACAACAGTCCAATTTCTACAAAAAAAAGTAGTGAAGAACCAATTTAATTGTCCTTTAGTAACAAGTAGGATTTTTGCATTCCTTGAAAATATCTGTATTAGGTGGATAGATTGTCAGATACAAAATATTATTCAGTCTTGTGTGATTGATACATTGAATTACAATAGAAAAGAGAAAAACAACAAAACTGAAAGATAAAAAATATATGGAGAAGGTGATACAGAAAAGAATAAGAGAAAGAGGGAGATAGATATCCACTAGTATTGATTCAAAAGCTACTCCAAATGGCAGATGCTCATAATACTTGGCCACTTAACACTGGCTTGCATATTTTCTGGTCGTTCTTCATTTGTATGCCAGCCACCTCTCATTCAAATGACATTTATAAGCAAACCACAAACATGATTCAATAAAAAAAAACACACACCTCCAAATGCTGCCGCCCACATTAATCCTTCATTAACCATACAACATCACTGCACTGTAGCTAGTGTGAATTTAGCACCCTATGCACTGATTACTGAACCTTGTCAGAGTATACACGCTAAATCAAGCGTACATATCTGCTAACAAGCCACAAAATTTGCTTAAACCATCGTCTAAATCAACAACTCCTTTGTGAATTTGGAACATTGATTCAATAAGATCATATTACTGCATTCATTATGGTGTAATATACTCTATTTTTTTGTCTCACTGTTTACTGTTGTGTAGGTAAGGCTCATTTCAAAACTTGTTATTATTACACGCCATAGTAAAGAGGAAAAAAGGATTTATCCTCAAACAAAATAAAATGAATGAATGAAAGATAAGTGAAATACTGGTTCACATTGTAAAATCTGTTGATAATTGATAATCAAGGATAACGTCTTCCCTTTTTAAAAGAACATGCTTAAAGTTTCAAGAAAGTTTAGGTCTATCGTCCAAATTTGTGCTTAAACATCCTGTGAGTTTGTCTTCAAAGTATTAAGTGCCATATATGTTGTATTCAAATTAAAAGGATACATCAGCCAATGAAAATGAAGCAAATAGATAGTATGCCCCTCATTAGTCTATGCACTAATTGGCCCAAATGCAATACTCGCTCCATGCTTACTACACATGCCTCCATTCAATGGCTACAGATATGTCAATGGATTAAAGAGTACGCATCAAAGCAACAATTGCTCCACCCTTTTTTGGCACCCATATTTTAAAATACTTGAAAATCAAAATGCAAATTTATATTTTTAAGAATAGAGAATAAATGAGATCATTCGTATTTGTTAAAAGGAAAAGTGATCGAGATCTCACTTGCTAATTTGTCTTTTAAATATATGAAATACTAACACAACTCACAGTGCAATATCAATGGTACAATAGTAGAAAGGCTTAGAAACAAAATTATAAGGATTGAAACAGAAAGACTTGTAAACAACTATTTCTTGGTAAAATATTGATATGTTATGAAATGATATCATGGTCATCCTTGAAAATAAGGACAGAAATCTTAAGACGTCTGAAGTAGGAAAGTATTACTAACGCATAATTTGATATAACGTTTCAGGGGGAAAATAATTAGAAACTAAAGTACATCATAACACAATTCTCTTTCCTGAAGAAACTGTTATATGAATAACAAAGGGAAATCTCTTAAAATGTTGTTATACAATAACCATAAACATGACAGTTAAGTGTGTTGATTGGTGGTAATATAATACCACCAAAATGTGTCAACATCATTCTAACAATGCTGTTTACAGTTATTATTCTGATAAAAAAGAGTCAATGTTCCATTAATCATATTATCTATATTATCTTTAGAGGTTATACAGTAGGAATAGCCATGTTAGAATGTTAATATGTTTCTTTACCATGCTTTGCAATACAGAAAGAGGAAGAGAAAAGAAAAAGAGAGACAAAGAGGAGGGAGAGAGAGAGAAGGAAAGGAGGGGTAGAAAGAAAAGAAAGATGAAAAGAAAAGGAGAGAGAGGGGGGGGGAGGAGAGGTGAAAGAGAGGGAGAGGGGGAGAGAGAGAGAGAGAGAGAGAGAGAGGGGGGGGGAGGGAGAGAGGGATAGGGAAAGATATGGAGAAACAGAAATGGGGAAAAATGTAAGAGACAGAGAGAGAGGAAGAAAGAATGACAGAGAGTGCCAGGAGAAGAAAGACAGAAAGGAAAGAGAGGCAGGAAATGAAAGACAGAAATAAGTAAAGAGGCAGAGGATATGAGAGAGAAAGAAATGAAGAGACAGAAAGACACATGGAGAGTGAAAGAGAATGAAGGAACGAGAGAAGCAGAGATAGATAAAGACAAAGGCAGAGAGGAGGAGAGGGAGATTAGAATCTTGCTTTAGATCCATGCAGAGAAAAATTGAGATAAATATTGCAAAGTTAATGATGCCAAATTTTAAAAGAAATCTTACATTTTTAATACTTCTTGGTTTCCCTGGCTGTTCAAAATGATACAGAAAACAACAACAAAAGCACACAAGATATTCAATAATGAGACATGAACAAGCGCAGACAATCAAATAGGAATGAAGGAGTGCAAAAGGGGAAACAAAAGTCTTTAAAAAACAACTTTACTCCTAACCTTGATTTAACGATTGTTACTCAAAATTTTCCTGAGGGTTATCCAGCACAGATTCAATGTTACGTGATTGAAATGGCAGCCAGCTGCTCTCAGCTATCAGTGCTCTGCTAACAATGATTTTAGGACGGCGGCGTGGCTCATTTGAAAAAGTTATGAAACTTGATATGAATCAATGAACAGTCTACGACAATGTGTATGAAAGCAAATAGTCAAAGCTTCACTCACATTTTCAGGAAAAGTAACTTCATTTTGGTTGTCTGAGGTACAAGTATTCACACAATTTCACTTTACAGAATGCAAAAAGATAACACTACCTTAAAACATACTTTTATACCATGGAGACGTATGTGCACAGAAGCACATATGGTTCATTTATATTAATATTAAAAAATACTTTATCAATTCAGTTACATTCAATGTCATAGTTTGTGAAATCATAAAATACAACACATAATTGGAAGATTCTTAAATGTACACCAAAAGAGTAAGCATGTATCATGTACAAAGATGGAAATATAATATGTGACAAGAATCAAATGCATTACAATTCTTTTCAACTTACAGACAATAAAATATATTTATGACTCATGAAAATCATAATGAGCAAGGAATACGAGGAGAGGGCAGGGGAGAACAGACACAATTTTTTTTTTCTTATGTTTACTCTATAAATAAATAAAAAAGACGAATATATACTTACAAGTTCTGCTAGTGCAGAGATAACTTTTCCCAAGGTGGTGAGTGATTTGTTGATATTTGCCCCTTCCTGTTGGATGAAAGAGAAACCATAATAACAAAACTCTTATCTGATACTTATACTTTGAAAGAGAAGGTTACAAATTTTATTGCACTTGTACATGTATTAAACAAAAAAAAAGCAAATCAATGCTTGCTTGCTTACTTGCCAACATTTCGCATTCTTCATGAAAGCCAGAAATGTATGTTTCCTTTAAATTTACCTATTTCGCTATTGGGGGGGGGGGGGGGGGGGGGGTGACCCTCCTGCACACCCTCATAATATGCTACCAATACTGTAGTACTACAGGAAGTCAATTCAGACCCTGGTACCATGGCAACATTTCCTTTCATTGTTTTGTGAATGGACTGGTAAATATCTGATGCCCAAGGTTCATTTGTGTTCTCTCTCCCTTCCTTTCTTTCTCACTCACTCTCTCTCTCTCTCTCTCTCTCTCTCTCTCTCTCTCCCTCTCTCTCTCTCTCTCTCTCTCTCTCTCTCTCTCAGCAATCTCTGCCCCTCTCAGACCCAGGTTCTCACTGTCAGTGAGTGATTCATCAATGGGATTCATTGGCTTTCAATCTCTTTCTCTACCCCCTCTTTCTTCTCTTTCCCTATCTTACACTTTTATTTCCTACATGTATAAACAAAATACACACATATACAGGCATACAACACGCATACACAGTCAGAGAGGCACACACACACACAAACACACATAAACACACACACACATGTACAATGTACATGCACAAACTTGTTTCACACAACTCATACATGTACTTGGTATGTGTTTGATGTAACTATCAGCAAGTAATATGGATAGCTTAGGCATTGCAAACTCAACTGTGTATCACGTTTGTAGTCTGCTTGCTTTGTAATGCACACATCATATCATAGAATCTAACAAATATAAATGAAATCACCTTTTCATGTGGGCATAAATGCTGTGTTTCAAACCAATTTTTGTTCACTTTATGCATTGTTTGAATAATGAATATAATCATTTTTCAAAATGAAACAAAAATCGTAGTCTATGCACCCCTTGTTCTCCCGATGGAATAATAAACGAGGACACTTATGAATGTCTAGAGCTACATCTGCTAACATATGGAGCATGAGTCAATGGTCTGATTTCCTGTGGGACTTCTGCCAATCTTCTTTGTGAGAAAACCAGGAAAGATTCCTCCTCTCTAATAATACCTCCCACGTGGTGATGGCAAAGGGAAATCCTGTCTTGAAGGAGAAGATTTTTTTTTTCATATCTTTATAAGAATGTGTTTGATCTTTCTCTCCTCTCAAAAGTAAAATATATCACAATATTTACCACTCTTACAGGACGTCTGAGTGATATTCTAGTATAGTTTAAGGTACAGAGGTAATATGTATCTAAGACATTGTTAGGATTCCAGTTGAGTGGCTTTTTATTTTCAGGTGGTCTTTACAAACAGTGCTATTTGATATAATTGCATATCTCTACTGCCACGTTATTTTCATTGGGTGAATTATCTCTTTCTGTTTTATGTTTAAAAGCCTCTTCATGCCTTGAACTTCATTGGCCTGACAAGGATGACATCATACACACAAAGAAATGAAAGCTGGAAGGAAACGTCCTTCAAATCACTTCCTCTATCTCCTTTCAAAATAAAAAACGCTTAATGTTTATAGCCGGATGTCATCGTTGTGAAGCGAAATCTCCAATTTTCAAACTTTTAGGCCTGTTTGGTGTTAACTTCTCCCATATGGAATGACTTCTGTCATACATCTCCCTCTGTGTGGTATTATCTCGTGCTTCCTGAAATTACCACACTCATGGTCAGGTGACAAAAACGGTGGGAAAATATTGCAGTGACATTTTAGACTAAATCAGGCCCAAGGATGAATGCCAATCCATGTACATTTCTTTCTGACTGAAGAGAAAGAGTAAGGTCCATATATTAGAGCATTAAAGGCTTTTATAAGACTAAGAAATAGCACAGAAAATAGTATAAAACTTAAAACACACATGCTGGCAATTTTGCTTTCTGTTCTTGTTGTACATGTGTTCCCATCTTGGCGCATCCATTTTAATATGTTCTGAATTCACTGACTACAAAAGAAATAGGTACATGTCAGTAAAAGTAGAAACTCCCTTCCGCCCCCCCCCCCCCTCTCCGAAAAAAAAGAAGAGATAAAGTTGTAGGTTCTTTATATCATATCAACATATATCGCTACAGTATTGCAAGAGATACATGGTGATAATTGTTACTGATAATTGTTATTGTTAATATGGAATTGATGTGTGGCAGAATGTGTGGTCACAAAAATGATAATTGGATATTAGCAGTGTCAAAATGGAGTCTACTCCCCAAATTGAGATCCAGAACAAATAAAAACAAGTTTTTATTTTTTTGTCTCAGGACCTCTTCCATGAAACATCCTTTCCCTTGCAGGCTGTTTATTTGCCACGAATCAAAAGGCTCCCCTAGCGGCGTGGACTAAACGAGAGTGGCCGTGGGGAACATGTGATCCCCCACTGATGTAGCCACAGCTTCTTCCTCCCATACCACTGTCTGATGCAATCCCATCGGCATGGCAACCACTTCATTCCCAGTGACGTGAACCGGCAAGATGAAATTCAGTAAACTGCTTCATTTTTTTCTGCTAGCTAGATCTCTATTTCTTTCTCTCTCCCTCTTTCTCTATCTCTTTCTTCCTCTCTCTCTCTCTCTCTCTCTCTCTCTGTCACAATTCCATGTCGACGTGTGCCCCCTCCTCTCTTTTCTTTAAATTTTTTCTGCTGACGTTTGTCCTCAAGCAGACAGACTGATGAGAATAGAGTCTTCGATCATTTCCAGAGCTGTTTGTGGCCTAGTGTTTTGTCCTTTTCCCCTAATAAATATCTAATCAGATAGGTTATGAATTTATCAGATACAGTGGCCAACATATGGTGAGAACTGACAATTTCATTTGACAATCTAAGATCCATATGTTTAATGAGTTTGTATCATTTTAAATGAAGAAACATGCTTACTGCAATATTGTACTTTAACTAAAGTTTACGAAATGAAATCAATTAATCTATAATCTATTAATTTTCAAGAATATCAATATATTTGATCAGAAATCAGATGCTTTCAGAGCTATATTCTAGATTGAAAATTGTCAATCTAATTTGAAATATTTGACTTCAAATGGTACCAATAGAAAGATTCAAAGGATCAGTTTGAACAATCGATTGATGTTTGAGACCTTAAAGGTCATGGATAGTACTGGGAAATGTCAGGATTTTCACAGAGTAATCATTTCAGAACCCTTCTGTTATTCTCTCTCTCACCCTCTTTTTCTTTCTTTCTTTCTTTCTTTCTTTCTCTCTCTCTCTCTCTCTCTCTCTCTCTCTATCATCATTTCTCTTATTATATCTCTCTTTGTCTCCCTTTCTTTCTTCTGCTGTCTCTCTTTTTCTCTCCCTCACTTCTTTTCTCCTTCTTATGCTTTGCTTCCATCAAAACAAGGGTGGCATTGTGAACAAACATATAGTATTACACACAGCCCAGTCCAGTATGCTCTTGAAAAAAAACAATCCCAACAAAGTATTCTTCATTTTTTCATCCATCACCTACTCCCCCACAAATGCATGAGATACACAAAACATCTCTGTCCATCAGTACAGTGAGACAAGCTAATCAAGCTAGCAGCGTTTTAGGCACTCTGTCACAGATGCAGAGAGAGTCGATTATCTCCTAGACATGCATTACACTCCTCTGCTAATCACATTCAAGACACTGTATTGTCTTTATTTATTTAGTCCTGGCAATCATTCTGCAAGCAGACAAGCCTACGCTGCCCCTCTCTCCCCCCCCCCCCCCCCCCCCCCACCTCCACACACACAAACACATCCAAGGTCGTTGTGACAACATACAACACATGCATACATGAATATCAGAGCCCACATTTGCTCAAACTTGCTAGTTCAAGAGATGCATGTAGCTGAATGCATGTAAGTAACTACATGTAGATGTGGACCAAATCCTTAAATAGTTCCTATGAAAAAAAAACCTTCTTAAAGACACCCCCACCAAAAAAAAAATTAAGAAAAAAGAAAACAGAAATACCCAACACAAATGGTTGTCAATCAAATAGATCCATAATATGTATCGGAATGTTCCAATACAGACAAACACATGCACTAAAAAATTACACAGAATTACAAAAACATACTGATCAGAATTTCTCGCTGAGAAATCCTCTAGCAGATATGATACCCCTCCCTCATCACCATCCGAAACAATGAACTTACACACACACTTGCCACATACATGTACAGGTACCACCCCCCCCCCCCCTTCACACACACATACACACCCACACACGCACACACCCACACACACACACACACACACACACACATGCATAAACCAAGCACACACAGTCAACCATCAAACTGAAACACACCCGTACTTGTATATTCCAGTACAAATACTTTGAAACACACTAATCTATACTGAATTTCCTTCTCAAAAATACTCTACAAGTGTTCTGATGTTAAAAAAGCACGCCTACCTAACAACTTTCTCATACAGGTACCACATACCGTACCCACACAGATTGAAACCAAAGACACACGGTCGTCCTCTAACTGAAATACAATGTATCCCACACCTGTAAATTCCAGCACACACACACTTACACACACACACACACACATACACACACATACACACACACACACACACACACACGCACAGCACACGCATAGCACACGCCAACACCTTTTACCCTTTCCTCCTGTAATCTGAGTCAACATGGCTGGCCATGTCTCGCAGTGGAGATGGAGTGTGCTCATGCATAATGCTCCCTCCACCCTCAATCTCTATCTCTTTCCCTATCACTCACTTTCTCTATCTTTCCCTATCTATCTCTCTATCTATCTCTCTATCTCTATCTATCTCTCTATCTCTATCTCTATCTCTCTCTCTTTCTTGACCCTCCCTCTCCCTCTCCCTTTCTTTCTCTGCCCCTCACTCTTTCTCTCTCCCTCTCTCCCACTCTCTCTCACTTACTCTCTCACTTTCGTCCTGTTTACCTCGGTGTCACAACGACTCACTTCCTGCGCATTCATCAGTAGCACCCCCCCCCCCCTACACACACACACACACACACACACACAGAGCGATATATCTTGTGATATGCAATCAGTGTGTGCTGATTGATAGAATTATATTTGAATATTTCACAGTGCACTCCATTTGAACCTGTCGTTACATGCATATTTACATAAATACCCCAATCATTGTGTGACCACTTTGCAATTCATTTTCAAATGCTGCTATTTGATAAAATATCAAGTCATTAATATTACAGAACAGTTCTCTGTTTATCTTGATAGGCTATTACAGAGGGTGAAAGAGAGACAGGGGAGAAAAGGAAGAAAGGAGAGAGAAAAAAAAGAGATAAACAGAAAGAGAGAAGGTTAGAGGGAGAAAGGAAGCGAGATAGAGAGAAAGATAAAAAGAGAGCAAATGAGCATGTCATTTGTTGACCTCAAGCCCTAGCAACTGATTGACTGTTGACATCACACTTCGGTACTCTATGCATATAGCGACTAAGTGCATTTTGCATGTATACATCCAAACATACACTGTGAATCCCAATGTCCTGCTGAATCCATTGACATCACATAGTTAACAAGAATTTTGTGAATTTTTCAGTAGTTTTCTCTGCTGTTGCTTTCATTTTTTCATTATTACTTGTAACCTCACAAAAGCTACATGTGTAGTGTTAACTAATGGCCTCATGCTTTTTTCTTCGTCTCTCAGCACTAAGATCGCGACTATGGAAGTGACGTCATTCCTCCCCGCCTATAGAGAGAGGGTACGTGCAGGGGACTCTCTACTGACCTTTAACCTGACGCCCTTGGCCCCAGTGGAGTCTGCCCTCTCGCTGCCGGCCAGGTCAACCAGACTGACCTTGCTGACCTTCTCTGTGAACATCTTGGTCTCAACGTCCTGCCGCTTTTGCGTGAAGACGATGGTGAAGACGGCGTGTGACCGACTACTCGTTTCATTCATGTTTGTGGAAGCTACAGTTCTGTCAGAGATAAAAAACAATCAAATGTCACACATTTGCACTTTAACCTATGACCTATAACCTTTAACCTACATATAATTAGTTTCAATGAGCACCATTTTTTTTGGTTACGATTGTGGAAGCCATAACTCTGATGAAGATCAAAATCAAACAATAGATATTTGCACTTTGAAGTTTATCTACCTTTAAAAATTATCCATGTTAGTGAGAAAAACACATTAATAAAAAAAAGTGAAACCGGTCTTATAGTGGCCACCCAAGGGAAACAAAAATTGTGGCCTTTATAGACAGGTGGCTGCTATAGACAGGTTCTTATCAAACAATCGATGTTTGCACTTTGAAGTTTATCTACCTTTAAAAATTATCCATGTTAGTGAGAAAAACACATTAATAAAAAAAACATTTGTGTAAGCTACAGCACTGTTGAAGAAAATAATCAAATGATAGACCTTTGCTCTTTCATTATCAATTATCAAACATGAAGCTTGTAAAACTATGCTTGAAAGTAAGGAGAAATAATCAACATGCAGCAAGAAAAGTTTTTTATCTCTCAAAAGAGGGAGATATGTCCAACTTTTCTAAATATCTTTAGATCTTGTCTTTTTTTTACTTCCATTGTATCTCATTTATTATAAATACTGTGTATCCACCATGTGTACTTGTAATATTCATGCTCTGAGAGAACATGAATACATTTTTTATTTGAATTTTTTCAACCCCTCTGACCTCTGACCTGAACTTTACCCAAAATAATTTGCCACCTTACCTTGCTTTGTTGCCCTCATCCATGAGGTCTGAGATGTCGTTGAATGAGGTGACAGCTAGCTTGCATCTTACCTTGCTTTGTTGCCCTCATCCATAAGGTCTGAGATGTCGTTGAATGAGGTGACGGCTAGCTTGCATCTTACCTTGCTTTGTTACCCTCATCCGTGAGGTCTGAGATGTCATTGAATGAGGTGACAGCTAGCTTGGATCTTACCTTGCTTTGTTACCCTCATCTATGAGGTCTGAGATGTCGTTGAATGAGGTGACAGCTAACTTGCATCTTACCTTGCTTTGTTACCCTCATCCATGAGGTCTGAGATGTCGTTGAATGAGGTGACAGCTAGCTTGGACAAGTCCTCTACATAGGGGCCGAGCAGGGGATGTTCTCGCACCCTCAGGTTCTTCTGGTTCTTGGGGTTCAAGAGGTCACGCACTCTCTCACAGTAGATCTCCATATAGCTGACCTCCACTGAGTACTGCATGTTGGTGTCCGCGTTACAGTTGATGCGGTCAAACAACTCTTGGCAAAGCTGTCACAAAGAATCCAAACAGAACAAACAAGTGTTATAACTAGATATCAACATATAGGACAAGGACATCAAAATGGCAACAATGCTAGACCATTCAGTGGATCATCCTGGATCAAAATTACCACTCAAACTATTAAAGCAAGGAGTATCCTAGTATTCATTATCATTTTTTAAAGGTTCTCTTTTACATATCAGTGGTACAAGAACCATGTGACCTTCATGTCATTTTTTCACAATTGTCCCTAAACATAATCATTGTACAAAATAATCATGATTATCATTTTAGTATGAAGACCACAGATGTGCAGCTTACTTCTTTCACACACATGTTGAGTGGTCAGATTAAGAGAATAGGTGTTTGAGACGTTGGATTTATAAAGTGAAAAAAATGTAGTGAAAATCACTTTAAAATATTACTATATTACAGACATATTGGTCAGTCTGACCGCACTTGGGCTATTACATAAACAGTAACATTCTAGGATTTGACATTGACCTACATGTACTGACTATCTATGTTTGACCTTTGACCTATCTGACCCAAAATCTGAGCCCATCAATTGTCCTTAAACACATCATTGTAGCAAGTTTCATGATATTCTGTCAATTATTTCTTGACTTAGCACACTAACAAGATACAGACAGACAGACAGACAAACAGGCGGATTAACAGATGGAAGGACAACCCAGAAACACAATGCCATCCAACCACTCTATGGCTGAGGCATGTAAACAGACACTTAATCTATGCAATGGGCTTTACCTACCTGTGGTATAATACCCTGTTACCACTCAATGGCTGAGGCATGTAAACTGTGTAATGGGCTTTACCTACCTGTGGTATAATACCCTGTTGGCTTGGTTCTTGTTTTCCCATCATGGTATAGGATTTCCCTGCCCCTGTCTGCCCGTATGCAAAGATACACACATTGTACCTGCAGCAGGAGAGGACAGAGAAGGAAACAAAAATGTGGGGAATATATTATAGACACATTTTAAAAGACATATACTGGGTCAGGAGAAAATATATGGCATTTGTGGTGTACTCCTTAAAGATGGCCCGTCCCTTTTACAAACATCTGCAAACTTCATGAAGGTTTGCACATATTTACCATGTATCTTTGGGATACCAACTGTGAAATTTGAAGGTCAGAGGTACTATAACTCTCGTAGAATAAATAAAAATCTAACTAGATTTCACTGAGATTTGACTATTTTCATGGTACGAAAAAAGAAAGCTAGATCAATTATCAAAGATTATTTCTTCAAAACGGAATATTATGCTTTGTCAATTCCAGGGAAATGTTATATAGCCACTCTCTCTCTCAAATGATGACAAAGTCAGGGAACTTTCAAAATTAGGTCTGCAAAAGGGATGGGCTACCTTTAAATCTGAGATCATGAAATGAACACATGTAACCAAGTTAAAAGACAGGGTAGCCTGTTAAAAAAAGTCATGACACCCTGCAGGAATCAGCAATATACACGAACTATAATGTGTATAAAATCTCACAGTCAAAGCTTCACCCAACCTTTTCAGCAAAAAAAAAAACAAGCTTGTTTAAATTTGGTTATAGTAATGTCTGTCAATCAATCATGTCTAGCTAATATATATTTCATATAAATAGATTCAAATTTGAAATCATGACTGATTCTTGCTGAGAAGCTGGATTCTGAACACACATGTGCATCTTCTATGTGCATTAATCTATCATTTTCATAACAAATGATTACATGTTTATGCTCATAAAATGTAAAGCACTCAATCCAATAATCTTTATCATTGATTAGTATACTTATTGAGGGAGTAAGAGAGGAACAGAGAAACAGAGAATATTGATGGGCAAGATGGCGTAAAAAAAAGGAAAGAGAAAAAGAGAGAGAGAGAAAGAGAGAGAGAGAGAGACAGAGAGAGAGAGAGAGAGAGAGAGAAATAGAGAGATTAACTGATGAATTATGTATGAAAGGAATGATGTATGTGTGAAAGGAATGACAAAACTGGACTGCAAATTTATATTTTAATAAACCAACAACACAACAATACAGCAGGAAACATATTCCTTTGTTGAGCACACAAAATAGAATCCACCGCTATGCCTACCACAGCTGAAATGATGGAAATGTAATCTAGCTCATAATCATTGCAAGATACCATCAACTCTGAAAGGAAATGAACTCTTTTTGTGTCAAAATGAGCCATCATCACTCATCAGCTTGCCATCAAGAGGGATTCTTTTTTAATGTCACATATTTTCAGCGGAATTTTGATGAAGTCCTTAAAGTGCGAGTGTCCCAAATTACTTTTCCTTGAATACCCTGGAAATAAATTGGATGATGCAGATTTTTTTCCCATAGGCCTAATTATCATACAGGCGTGTACAAATTATATTAATCCTTTTGGCAGTTTTGTACATGTTTTGCTTGTGCTTGTTTTAATTCTCAATGTAGTAATAAGCTTTCTATGTAAGTTGTGTGTCAAGCTATTTATACATGTCACAATTGTACATCAAACCCAAATCAGCCTTCAGGCTGTGAGTTTTGATTTTAATAAATCCTTTCAATTCAATTCAATTCAACTTCAATTCCCTTGAATGCAGTTGTTAAGTATTATGTTACATGTAACTCTCCACATGCCATTAACGCATGCATTTCTGGTAGTATACAAATGTAGATTCCATTGATTTAGTGACTGGGGAAATAATCATGCAGGACTCTCATGACAAGCCACGTTCATGCTGATGAAGCTACCTAGTACTGCACAATATTTCAATAGTATCAGGTTTATGCCATGTTGAAACTAAGAGACATTTCTTTTCATTTCACATTTCAGACATTTCTTTTTGGTTTATTTCTCTTTTCAAAATACTTTGTTTTATCACAATTGCTCATCAATTGTGAACATTCAAAAACTACATGCAGATATAGAAGGCACGTAGAATTTTGAGGCTAAGCATTGGGTATTCAAACTGATTTATTCACCACACGATATATTGACTTATCAGCGATATTTGAGTGATGATAAACGCCTTATACAAAGAGGCAATATCGTGCAGCATTAGAAGCTGCCCTAAATAAATAAGACCATACACAATGTATTACTTGTACCAGTACACAAATGTCATAGAGAAACGTTTTGCCTGGCAAACCAAGAGTTAACTGTACTCTGGAAACCAGTGCAAACATCACAGAAAACCATGACCTACTTTCAAGTTTCCCTCTGATATAACATGCATTTTCCACTACTCGTTGCACATTCTTATCTTGAGTCTTTAGGCGTGGCCAATCGCTGCCTTTAAAATCCCCTTCCATGTTTTTCTAGGCCATGGAAAATTGACATGAAAATTTTCCTAGTAGTGTTGTGTGCTTATACTGCTTGCAGCAATGAGTTCATTCATTCCTCACAGCCATTGTGTAAGAATTTTGCTTAAATACAAAATACAGTGCTGCCTCGTAAAGCTGTCTACACTTGAACTTTAACACTTTCTAGGCCAAGGACTACATGTTCTTTGGGGATGTAACTTTTAATCAAGCACTAAAAAAGGCAAATAGAGAAACAGTATGAATTTCTTCACAAAATGGAGCCATTTGAGGGGGAAAATACAATAACCTTTGTATTGATTTTTCAAAGCGATAAAAGGTGAAACTACGCCCTTGCTCTTGAAATTGCCAGAATTATTGCTCTAAATTGTATGTTTTGATGTTATGTTGATTATGGAATGTATGTTCTGTAGAACGATGACAAATCTCATTTAAACATAGTAGTGTTGCCAATTTGAAACTCTAAATAATGATCAGTTTTGCCCTGTATAGGCCTCCGTCTTGAATGAGCTTAGGCAAGTGGTAGTAGAAACTCAATGTAAATGCATGTTAATAGAAAATGAATATCCTGTGAATGTTCCATGGCTCAATTTGGAAGACTACAACAACTTGGAAGAAATAGGGAAGATGAGAGAACCCTGGGAAGAGGACGAGAGCATGAGATACGGGGAAGAGCAAAAGAGATAGAGACAGAGACAAAGAGAATATAGCAAAAAAGAAAAGGTTTATCTAAGAAAAGAATGAAAAAACTGGAGGGAAACCTATAAAGAGAAACAGAAATAGAAAGCAACAGAAGGAAACTAAACACTACCAAGGTGCACCATGGGATATAAAAAATAAACAATGACAGTAAAGCATAGAGTGGGGGGAAATTGGAAGATGAACACATCAAAATCTTCACAACAAACGATCGATATCAATATGGAGGGATGCAGATTTGTAAAGAAAACAACACCAACTTGGGAAAAACACATGAACAAATGTCAGGTGCGTGGATGCGATCCATGTCTAACGACAGGGAGCAAGAGTACGTACACATCTGATTATGTGTGCATATATTTTGAATGCAATCTTTCATATCAATCCAATTGATTTAACCCCGTTCTCGCAGGTTCCTCTCTTCCCCACTGTAGCAAAAATCTAGCCATCGGGTAGAGCAGCGCAGAGTGCGCAATTTCATCTCAATCTCATTACAGATGTAGCGTTCCTCCGTCACAGAGAAGCAGAGCTGGTGGAATGCCACTAATAAATCAAACATCGTGTCACCAAAGAGAGGCAGGTAGTAGGAACCAGAAAGAGGGAGAGAGAATGAGAGTCAGACGGACAGAGACAGAGACAGATGAATACAGAGAGACAGAGAGAGAGAGAGAGACAGAGACAGATAGAGATAAATACAGAGAGACAGAGAGAGAGGGGGGAGAGAGAGAGTGAGAGGGGGGGCAGCAGAAGACAACAGGAAGCATGACTCATCAAACAAAATATGCCTCTTCTCCCTCCTTCTTTATCGTCTCCCTATCTCTCTCTCTCTGTCTTTTTTCCTCCACTTTTCTCTCTTCTCTAGAGCCGTGTCAGTCACGCTGTCTATGTTGCTCTCCTTCTAGAGCTCTCTCCATCTCTATTCCTCTCTCACAGTATATGCCCACCTGTGTGTGTGTGTGGTGTTTGTCTGTCTGTATGTCTCAATTGCATACAGTATGCTACTATTTCAGTATCCATCTTTTCCATATCTCTCAATCATGCTGATGGTCAGCAACTGATTATTCATCATCTAGATAAAAGCACTATTCATCACCGTTTCTCAAGGTGCTTCAAAACCCATGTTGAAAATAAAATGAAAGGCATCCGCTGCCAAGTTGCAGCCAGTACCACTTGCTATACGAGACACAATATCATCTCTCTCTCTCTGTCTCTGTCTCTCTCTCTCTGTCTCTGTCTCTCTCTCTCTCTGTCTCTGTGTCTCTCTCTCTCTCTCTCTACCTCTGTCTGTCTCTGTCTCTCTCTCTCTCTCTCTCTCTCTCTTGCTCTCTCTGTGTCTTTCTCGGTCTCTCTGGACCTCTTGCCATCATCCCTACCTTCAGCACCAAGCCTGCTCAAGACTCTCTTCCTCTCTCTTTCTCCCTCCCTCCCTACCTGCCCCCCCCCCCCTTCCCCTCTCTCTCCCTCCCTTCCCCTCCCTCCCTCCCTCCCTCCCTCCCTCCCTCCCTCCCCCCTCCCTCCTGCAATCATCCCTCATCCCCTCCTTAGGTTCCCTCCCTCCAGCCCTAAGTCCCCTTCTGACTCTCACCTCATCACTTTGTCTTAGAGCAAGCAATAATAACCCTCTCATCCCTCGGATGTAAATATTTAGTGCGACGCCTCGTCAAAACAAGCTGCCGAAATATCACAACCGACAGGGCTAATTCTGTGCGGCTTCTCACCATCACCGTAATTACCCTTGCCGATGCTCAAAAAGAGACTAAAACACTTGTTATCATCTATGGTCTGATCCGACTTCCATCGCACGTACATGCGACAACAAATGAAACTACAATAATGTTGATATTTGTTGTACTTTGTATGTAGACTAGAAGGAACTGGTATGCTACAATTGATCATTTAATGGATTTAATTTTTAAAATGAAATTGTAATTTTCCTACCATTGCTAATGTGTCTGAGTTATTTACCATTTCTAGATGGGTTTACAATGTGTATACATGTAAAAACCACCTCTGTCCACGATAACAAAGCCATGGCTATTGATCTATCCAGGGATGACCAAGCGGTATGTTTTCAGTATGCCTACATCAACACGACACCCCTTGCAGGCAGGCTAGAAATAAGCGCATGCAATTCGGTCAACAACTGTATGTTGATGTTGTTAGGACAGGTGGTATGTTTGCCACTGTGCTCTAAATCTAGCTGCGTGGAGAGGTAAGACATGCAGCCATTTTTGTTTTCACAGCATTAAAGTGACAGTTCATCCTAAAATTACTTTTGTTTCAATTAAAGGAGACACATAAAGGAACATGAAGGTTTGACGAAAATCGGTCCAAGGAAAAGAAAGTTATTCGATTTTAAAGTTTTGATTTTGTGACGTCACTTGCAAGGTCCTCTCCCATATGCTGTAAACTACTTTTTTCCAAAAATTGCCTTTTTCATGTTCTTTGATGAAAGAATAAATGCTTTTCATTATGATATGTGTGTGAAATGACATATATACAATGTATATGAAACGTACATGTGAAATGGTAAATAGCCTTTGAAGAAAATTGACATTTTCCCCAAAAATTGTACACAACATATGGGAGAACACCTCGCATGTGACGTCACAAAATTTAAAATCTAAAATCAAATAACATTTTTGTCAAACCTTCACTAATATGTTACTTTCATGTCAACTTTTATTGAAACAAAAATACTTTCAGGGTGAACTATCCCTTTAAAGTCTAGCTCGTCACAATCCAAAAGACACAAATCCATTTGTGCTCAGTCTGCTTTCTCTCTAAACTCTATCAACAGACCAGTTTCCTTGGGATTTCAAAGTTATGGATATATTCATTCCTCTGTAAGGGGGGGGGGGGGAGAATATTTTATATATTTCATGCTCTTCATTTCTGAAATCAAATAAAAATTTTGCTGAGTCTGCCATAAAGACCTACTAATTTGAAGCTCTCAATGATATCTACCAGATGATACTACAGAAATCATTCACATTTCACATCAACATTCAATGTGGCTGTGCAAGTTACTAACACAGCATTCAATGAACAATATGTCAACGGAAACAACAAATGTGGTCTTCTCATACAGTTGGCCAGTAACGCAAGCTTCACTGCAGTAGGCCAAGCATGAGAGGGTCTTAGGGCCTTTAATAAATTGGAGTGACACACACAACGGTATGTGACAGCTTCAGGTTGGGTGTGAAGTGGCGTAGCACCTCTTCTAGTATAGCGTGGTGACAGGTAGGTAGAGAGAGAGGCCTGACTCAGGTCACCATGGAAGGCTGGATGATTCATCCACAGCTTCCATGGTCCTTACTAGAGAGATGCAGCAAGTACATGCACCAATACATGTATGGAGTAGAGTACCGTAAGCTGCAACCACAACCACTCTCTCTCTCTCTCTCTAATATATGATCTGTATTTTTTTCTCTAGATATCTCCATCTCCCCCTCTTGTCTATCCTCATTCTTTTTTCCTTCCTCCCATCTCATCCCCCTCCCCTACCCTCCCCCTCTCTCTCTCAACCTCCCTCATCCTTTCTCTTTCTCTGCCTTTCTCTTATTGCAGATCCATTTCATGGTTTTCATACTTTTCTAAATCTCTCTCCCTCCACCCTCTCTCTTTATAAATATAACTCTCTTTCTATCTCATTCTATCTACCTCTATCTCTCTCTCCCTCACTCTCTCTCTCTTTCTCTCTCTCTCTCTCTCTCTCTCTCTCTCTCTCTCTCTCTCTCTCTCTCTCTCTCTCTCTCTCTCTCTCAGCAAGCTCTGCCCCTCTCAGACCCATGCTCTCCCTGTCAGTGAGTGATTCATCAATGGGTTTCATTGCATGCCTTCATGGCCCACTGCATTGTCCCTGTCAACAGATGCCCATCCATCCTTCCTCATGCCGCTTCCTGATTGTCACTTCCTACTTCCCCCTCTTCCTCCCCTCCAGTCTGCCCTACTGTGACAAAAGGAAGCAACTAACAAAAGACAATACTCTTTTAAAGATTGTCCGTCCCTTTTGCAAGCTTAAAATTTGAAATCGTCTATCACGATCGTAAATTGAAGAAAGTGTGATTCAAGACCATTTCTACGAATATAGCATGTTGAAGCTTTCTGTATATGTAAAAATTTCAGCCGTTAAATTTCAAACCGACTTTTTTCGTACCACGAAAAAAGTATTAGTCTTTGTTACAGTATCTATGTGGTTATTATGCATGTGTGAAATCCTAATTTTATAAGAAATTACCAAACTTTGGAGATGATTCCTTCTATAGAACGATTTTTTTCATAATGCGTTTTATGATTTAATAAACAGATTAATCAATAAAGGAGATATTTCAACACAAACTGCTAAGAGCCTGAGGTAAAGACTACTAATCAGACGTTGTTTACGTGCATTATTTGAATTTTACACTACGTATCAGTTTCAAATTATGAATATACAGCTTGTTAACACTTCTCTACATGTTTGGCCAATGTTTCGATGGTTTTGTGGTGATCTGAAAAAGGGACGGGCTGTCTTTAAATGAACAAAATGTACCTGCCACTTGCATTGGCATCGATGCAACACCACATCAAGTAAGATTGAATATCTTGCAGCGAGATGAATATTTATTCTCCAGATTTTGTCTGTATGTAGGGAATGCTGGGTACCATCTATGCGTACCCATAGCCCAAAATTTGAGTGATTACTCACTTGTTTCCTTTTGTCAGAGTGGGGCAGCATTCCTCTAATGTCTATTTATATCACATATGTACAAATTCATTCCCTTGATAAATCACCCACATTCTCCATTAAACTGCAGTCTCTCTCTGCTTCTCTTTATCTATTCATTTTGAATATACATCTGTCTTTTTGGCTCTTTGTCTTCCCCGCTCTCTCTCTCTCTCTCTCTATCTCAATCACTTCTCCATCTATATCACTCTGTCTCTCTCATTCTCTTTATCTGTCTCCATGTCTCTCTGTTTCTCTCTCTGTCTCTGTCTTTCCATCTCTTACTATCTTTCCCATTTAACTTTCAGTAAACACATACACTGTGGATCAACTTCACAAGGAAAGCCTTTTTCATCATCTCCATTTCTCATACATGTAAGTGAAACACTCTTGAGAATGCTAATTTTGCTCACACAGGAACATATTGGTACGTGACAAAGATGCATTGGGGAGGCAAAATAGAAAATGTAATATTCAGGAAAAGGCTCTAATTGCATTATGTAACAAACAAAATGTCCAAATTAGGGGAAAGACAGGCGAAAGAAAGACTGTGTAATACGTCTTTTTAATAAAAGAGATAGTTCCTACTGTCAGGATGGTTTGAGTAACTAACTAAAGTCATGAAGAATAACCACAGTCCTCAACAGTATCTACATCACCTTCCCTTGTCTTCAAACCATGCAGTGATAATAAATCAGGTCACAAAATTATGCCCGCATTTTGCAATAACAGCTCTCTTAATGCTCTCTTCAACCCTCCTCATCAATAATGCATGGGGCACCGTTTCCAGGACGTGAGAAGGAGACCAGCGAGGCTAGGTGAGGTCATGATGACATCAGGTGTTGATGGTGATGATGGCATATGTTTGCAGGGTAGCATTAGAAATGGGATCCAGTATCTAGCATCAGATGGAGAAGCTTGCAAGACACTTGTAGCTAGACAGATTTGGCCTTTCCAGAGCTTTCTTTCAGGTCATGTGACTTAAGAAACCAACATTCTACTATCTAGGATCGATTCCCGTGTTTGTTAAGAAGCATACATTTCCTTCCGGACATATGATCATTATATCAGGACAAAAGACAAACTGTTCTTTGGAAGAACATTTGAATAATATTGGTGACTCGCCTTACATACCACTGCGATGCATATTACTAATGCAAGCATATCTCCTCTCTAGAGAGGCTGATGGATGGACCTCATACAGTCTCTGAGCACACAACCTAACATATTCTTGCATCATATTCTATTATCACTTCACTCAATCACTTATCCTTTGGCACTTACATCCTCTTCTTTCCTCAATTGCTCTCATCTTTTTTTCAATTTTCTCTCCCTCTCTTCTCCGTTTCCCCCTACCTCTCTCTGTCTGTCTGTCTCTCTCTCCCTCTCTTTCTGTCCCCTCTCTGTATCTGTCTCTCTCTCTCATTTTCACATTCTCTCTCTTTTAATTTCTCTTCTTCTTCTTCTTCTTCTTCTTCTCTCTCTCTCTCTCTCTCACTTTTTATTTCTCTCTCTATCTTAATTTCTCCCCTCTCTATATATAGATATATCTTTCTCTATCTCTCTGTAACTATCTCTTTTGCTATTTTATATATTTCTCCATCGATCTCTCTCCTCTTCCCTTTTCTCTCTCCCTCTCTCTCTCTCTCCCTCCCCCCCCCCTCTCTCTCTCTCTCTTTCTTTCTTTCTTTCTCTCCATCTGAAACTCCATCCTTCTCACCGTTGTCATCACATGACAACCTGGACGTATCACTGCTCAGAGCAGCAGTCCCGGGTCTGTAGTGGAGACTAAGACTTACCCTTCGAAGGCATGTTGGAGCATCTCCTGACCCAGGTCCTCATAGACTCTCCTCTGGGATGCATACCTGGGATCCTCGGGCTGTAAGGAGGAGAGAGAAGAGGACAAGAGGTTTGATAGAGAAGGTCAATATGCATGACAGACAAGAAAGCCAGCAGTTGAGTCACATCGTTATACATGTATGCACTACCCTACATCCTGGGCCCTATTGCATAGAACTTACCATTAATGGTAACTCTGTCATCATATGGTAACATCGCCTAGCAGCCAATCAAATTCAACGTTCCCATAGAAATTGCCATTGGTAGCAAAGTTACCATGGTAGGTTATATGCAACAGGGCCTCAACTCAGTATCATTATCTTTAAAAAAAAAAACACATCTTGATATGTGTACAATGTAATGGTAAATATGTTGTTTCACATCTTGGGTAGATCACAGGTGTTGTGGTATTCATATCATCAGCATTTTTACAAATCATCCAATCTGTGTGATGTGCACTATATGGAATTGATGGTTGGTAAAACACTTATGATATGGACACAGCCACAGTAAGATGGTAAGCGATTGGTTTACTCTATATGCCACATGTCATTTACTTGTGTGATATACTTCATTGTTGCACTTTCCACCATGTGAAAACAAATTGATAGAGACAGAGATAAATAGAGAAAGGGAAAGGGAAAACAGACAAGAAAGACATTAAAGAAAGAAGGGATGGTTATATTTGAATTGTGATTGAGAGAGTGAGAGAAAGAGAGTGACAGAGGATGAACAATGGGGAAGGTAAGAAAGAGTTAGGGAATATGGAGAAATAGGGGAGATATGAAAGAGAAAGAGAGAGAGAGAGAGAGAGAGAGAGAGAGAGAGAGTAAATAAGTGAGAGAGAGAGAGAGAGTGAGAAAGAGAGAGAAAGAGTAAATAACTGAGAGAGAGAGAGAGTGAGGGAATGTGGGTTAATAGGGGAGATGAGAGAGTCGGAGGGGGAGAGAGATGGTGGGTGGCTGGGAAGATACAAAGAGAGAGAGGAAGACAGCCCCCCCCCCCCCACACACACACAAATACACACACACACACACACACACACACACACACACACACTCAATGTAGCCTGTAGGGTGAAAGGTTGAGAGACTGAATTAGTACACAACCCACAAAACCTTCGGCACTCCTCCACCAGGATTACCATAGTCTCAAAGACCGAGAGCTTTACCTCAACAACCTTCTCATCCTCCCCCTCCTTCCTGGCTTCTCCTCTTGGCCCCCTCTTCATCCTGCTCATATCTGTGATGCACGGCCCCCGCAGTGCATGTCTGCACTCCCACTCATCCCCCACCCCTCCCCCTGACTTTTCTTCCATATGTGCAAGGATAGGGAATCCTCGTTCTATTCAACCTCATACTGCAAAACATACATCTAGTCAATGAAAACACTCTACATGTATATACTGTATTCTAAGGTATTGCAAGAAAGCCGGTGGTTTAAAAAATGTACTTGCGTGGGCTTCTTGTCAATAACAAGAATTACTCCTCTCTCCCTCTTTCCCTCCTCTCTGCTCCTCCCCCTTTCCCCACTCACTCTCCTTCACTACCACCCCCCCCCCCCTCGCTCTTTCTTTGTCCTTAGGATACTTAGTGTAATGTTTATCTTGACTGCAATTTACATAATATGACGTTTAATGCATTCTATTAGATATCAGAACAGTCTCGCTTTCCACTTTGCTAAAAAGAGGTCGTAAGTTATGTGTCGCATCAACAGACACATGAAGCAAGAAGCTGAACATGCTCTGATTGCCATATATTCAATGATGAGACATGGTAGGAATGCATATTACGTCCTGGCTTGATATGCTTTACTCTACTGCTACAATAGTTGTTGCTCGGAGGCAAAACTATATGCCATCTCTCTCTGCATGTTTAAAGATGGCACTCCAATAAAAGAAGTTCATTCCTTTTCAATTTCTGAATTGCATTTTGAAGTACACAATGTGTGTTTTTCTTACCCCCCCCCCCCCTCACTCCACTGTACTTCACCAACACTGGTTATGCAATTGAAAGGATGAATATAAAACTCACTCCTGCTACTCTACTACACAGTCACAGATTATGCAATTTTATAATGAGGATATACTTCAATTTACAACCTCCCCAGCATCCCCCTCCCCCCTACTCCCCAACTCTCTCCACATTCACTGGTTATGCAATTAAAAGGATGAAGATAAAACTCACTTCAATTTGCAACCTCCCCCTACCCCCCCCCCCCCCTCACCCCTTCCCACTCCCTCAACTCTCCCGCACAATCACCGGTTATGCA
>OZ022591.1:22027323-22029823 GCA_963669155.1 Arbacia lixula
GCGGTTGTGGTGGTAGTTGCGGTTGCAGTAGTAGTAGAAGTAGTAGTAGTAGTAGTAGAAGTAGCAGCAGTAGCAGTAGTAGGACTGGTAATGTGAACAGCACACCTAGGTTGAAAGCAGCCATCATCGGGGTCAGTCAATATAGATAGCTCATCCCTGCTGCCTTCCCCCCCACCCTTCTCTTCCAATCTCATCTAATAATCCTTGGGTACCCATTCCATGTCTATCTAACCTTTCACCTATATAGAAACCCCGACAAGGCCATCCTACATACTTGTTTTCCATGGGCTCTGTGTTCATCTTCTACTGATAAATGTTGTATCCATGCCCATCACTCCTCTCTCTCTCTCTCTCTCTCTCTCTCTCTCTATCTCTCATGTATCTCTATTACAACCGACTATGCACACAATCTCCCTATTTTGATTCCTACACAGTTCCCCACATGGATGTTTCTACAATGCTTTGTTCATGTCCTATCGCTACCGCCCCCCCCCCCCCCACCTCTCTCTCTCTCTCTATCTAATGTATTTCATTTACCTATCATAATCATTTAGCTCACTTCCTTGAAACCTACCTAGTCCCATAGTTAAAGAAATGCATTTATTTTTTCTACCTCTCCTTCTTTAGTGCTATGTCTGTACATTGCTATTTCTTGGTCTTTGTTCATACATGTATGTATGAAAATACTCGTATCAACATATATTATTATCTATATCTGTCAATATATTTTCCTATCACCATTATATTATCTCCATCTCTTTATACATTGTATCTCTCTGTACAAGTCAAGCCATCACAACATCACTCATCGCCTATATAAAGATGCTTGTGGGTTAGTTGCACTATTCTATTCCTGATGTTACGGTCAGATCCACAGCCTGGAGTTGATTTGAAATACTGAAAAAGCTGGTGCTGAAAGATTGAGAGAGATGTATCAGTTTCCTAAGATCCCTTCTCTGCAACCATACAGGTATGAGGATGGTCAGCTGACCTTTCTGTGGAGATAGATGGCCCACTGGTTGAGTGAATGGATGAATGGATGAACGAACCATTGCATGAATTAACCAGTAGAAAGATGGCCATAGGCGCGGATGGAAATAGGAATAACATATGGCAGAAAATGTGAATTTTGAGGGAAAATTCAGTCAAATAGAGAAACGGTACATCCATGGCGAATAGCTCGAAATGTGACAAGTAACATTTTGCATGACTAAATTCTGTCCAAATCATTTGCTCCATCGCCAAGTAAATTTCAGAATGAAATATCAATTTTTTTGCAGCATATTGAACATATCAGACCCATTTCTATGGCAGCCACTCTTTTACATGTGGACATGAAGTATAAGTAATACACTGTAATGGTTAAAATGGTACATTTTTGCTGATTCATTGCTCCTCAGGCTGCAAATTACTACCACTACCATTACCACACTGCTATCACTAACACCATTACCCCAATCACTACACCAATACAATGAACATCACTCCTACCACCACCACTAATATCACCACCACTAACAGCACCACTAACACCACTAATACTACTAGCATTATCAACAGCACTACCACCACCACCACCACCACCACCACTAACATCATCACCATCGTAACTACATTGGCACCACTACATCTATAAGCACCACCACTTAATGTAATTGAGATGCAGCCACAACTACAACTACTACTACCACCACTAACACCACTACCACCACGACCACAACACTACCACTGCTACCACCACTAACTCCATCGGTACCACAACTATAAGCACTATCACTGAATGTAACATGCAGCCACTACTATACCTAACAACGGCACCACCACCACCACCACCACTAACACTGCCACCATCACCACAATACTATCATCACCACTGAAAACACCACCATACCACCACCACCATTGGCATCATCATTAATAACACCACCAGCATCACCACAATACTATTATTACCACTAATACCACCACCACACCACCACCATCACCACAATACTATTATTACCACTAATACCACCACCACACCACCACCATCACCACAATACTATTATCACCACAAATAGCACCACCACACCACCACCACACCACAACTAACAATACCACCATCAGCACAATACTATCATCATCACCACCACCACCACCACTACTACCACCACCACCACCACCACCACAAACATCACTACCACCGCTGGCATCACCACACCCACAAGCACCACCACTGGTTGTAGTAGAGATGCAGCCAGTGTGTAGTACTATGAATGAGTGACCGTCTCCATGAACCAGCGGATGAGTCAATACCCACTGATTGATTGGAGAACCAGTCAATATTATTACTCCAGTGTCAATCCACTTCTTCATTAAGTTAATCAGGTATGTGGAAAGAACATTCCATCATGTAAGGACAGGAGGAATGATTCACTCCCATTGCATATTGGCTATTGTGTGTGGGAAGTCTGCATGTGTTAATGACAGTATGATATGTTATATAATGGCAGATGCTCAT
>OZ022591.1:22037323-22064964 GCA_963669155.1 Arbacia lixula
ACTCAGTTGCCTGCCAAAGGGAATGAATGGATTAACCCTCTTAGTACCAAGCACTGACAGCTCCATATCAATAACAACTCAGTTGCCTGCCTATGGGACTGAATAGCATAATCCGAAACCCACCCGATATGGGCCATATGGGAAGGATGCAACAAGGATTGATTTTGACTAAGAAAGAAAACTGAACATCAACGAATCTGACAATGTTTTACCTGCATCGTTCATGACCACACTGTTTCCTGAGTCAATTTTGGATGCATTCACTTCACTTGAAATGAATAAAAACAGATTCGGTAAAGATATGTTATCTGGCAGGTAGAGACACTACTCGAATGCAACATGTAAAGAGAAATAACAAAAAGACTGAATATGGAAACAGCTGTTTTTGCTTTAAGAGAAGGGCTGACAATGAGGAATGAGCTTCATGAGATTTACAGCTAATTTTTAAGAAGACCAAAATGACAAGCACATCTGAAGTGTGAGGAGGCCATGGAAGATGAATGAGGAACATCAGGGATGCTGTAAGAAATAGGTTGACAACTAGAAACATGCTTGATTAAAATATAACACCACTGTGATTTTCCTCACACACACACACTCTCTCTATCTCTCTCTCTCTGTCTCTCTCTCTCTCTCTCTCTTTCTCTATCTCTCTCCCTCCCACCTTCCCACCTCCCACCCTCCCCCCTCTCTCCCTCTCTCTATCTCTCTCTCTCTCTCTCTCTCCCTCCCACCTTCCCACCTCTCTCCTTCCCCCCCCCCCCTCTCTCTCTCTCTCTCTCTCTCTCTCTCTCTCTCTCTCTCTCTCTTTTTCTCTATCTCTATATATTTATCCATTTCTTTCTATCTAGCTCAATCTCTATCTATCTCTCTTTCAATCTCTATCTCTTAGCATCTCTCTCTCTCTCCCTCTCTCTCTCTCTCTCTCTCTCTCTCTCTTTCTCTCTGTACATGTATCTCTCTCTCTATTTATATATAGCTCTCTCACTCTGTTTCTTTCTCACTCTCTCTTACCAACTAACAAGAAGAGACAAGAAACCATGATGTGGAGGGGATTAATTACTTTGTCACATACTGTGCTTGCAGCCTCACTAGTCACAGGTCTCTAGCACCCCCTTGGCATGGGCCCTACCAAAGAGAGAGAGAGAGGGGCGCAAGAGTAATCCCATCCCTTCACTAAGGACTGACTTGTGGGCACCTACACAACTAGACAGGTTGACCTAGGCTTTCTGATCAGACAAAAACAACAAGACAATGCATACATGTACATAGGGAAGACTTGCCTTTTTCTCTTTTACAAGGGTTTCATTTCTAGTACATACCACTTTCATGTATTGTAGATGTTAGAAGGCTTATGGATTGGAGTTCACAGAACGCCCCCCCCCCCTCCGCTCATCACCCCCCCCCCCTTCCCCCCCCCCCCCCCCCCACTCCCACTCCCCATGCCCTAATTTTTTCACAGTACATGTAACTGCCTCCTGACCGGTCACTAATTAAATTTCTTGAGCAGGCAGGGAAGAGCCTGAAGATGACAATCCCCTCGGAAGGGAAAGTCCAGCCATGATCGGAGCACAGGGGTGGTCGCAATTCTTACTGAAATTCCTTTCTTTTCAACATGTCAATGTAGTTCATTATGCAAACCATGAGTGGGGAGACTACACAGAGGCTTGGTGTGATTAAGCACCCAAAACACACATGTAAGAGCCCCTGTTTGGGTTTCATGTTTCTCAAAGGCCAATATTCATAACACAGGTTTAATACAAACAGTGTACTAAACCTGTTCTAGAATTATGGGACGTGAAATAAAACAATGTGAAACATAATGATTTATTCAATATAATTGATTTTGTCCTTGAAATCACGATGGCATATTGAGTTTGTCCACTGAAATCACCCACAGTTGTGATTCTGTGATAAAAAAAAACAATGATTTTGTGACAGCATCAGATGATTTATTTTGCACCCCATACAGTTAGTATAGGTTTAGTACATGGTCTGAGTAATACCACTAGTGTGAATATGGGCCGTAAGGTTGAATAATCCACCATGTGCTTATTTCATGATGATTGAATAGTAACCTAAAAATATGATTTAAATTCTTCCCCCTTTAGCAACATGATGAATCTATTTGAAATGTTCTCAATAAAAGTAATAAAAAATGTGCAGAACCCAAACTGAGAATCACAACAAAATCAACATGCCATGTGGTTGCATTGCTTTCATACAGATCATGGTTGGATATAAAAGCAATTACCAATGGATTATTTTACCTCCAAACTATTTGTCAGTACTGGATTATATATTATCATGATTTGATTTGTTTTCAAAGACCTTTTCCAATTGAAAGTTCTATTCAATCATAATAATTTAGTCATAAAAGTTTCATTAGAAAAAAAAAAAAAATTCAATGTGTACATCTATAGCTAGCAGATTGAAACATGTCTGGTAATGTTTGAAGATAGACAATGATTTCAAGTTCTCTAACCACAATATTCTTTTTTGAACAGACAAGTGTTCTCCTCCTTTCTCTTTTATCCTTTATTTATTTTTTTTTTTATTTTTTTTTTTGGGAGGGGTGGTCAGAAGAGCACAATTTGTAAACATACTGAAACATTTGAAGGTAGACAATAATTTCAAGTTCTCTAACCACAATATTTCCGTTTGAAGAAATAAGCGTTCTCCTCCTTTTTTTCTTTTCTTTTTTGGGGGGAGGGGGGGGGGCGGCATCGAAAGAGCACAATTTTTTAACATCCTGGAATATGCTTTCGGCCTTTAAATATAGACTATTTAGTTGATTTTCATTGGCAGGTAAGATATCCATTTTTAGACCATAGGGAAATATGTATTGCCACACTTCTCTAGCAACTCTCACCTAAACCTGGTCCCCTGTTTCCAACTAACCAACATCATTTATGATACTTCCTTCTCTCAAATATCCATGGACTCTCTCTCTCTCTCATTATCGGCCTCTCATCCAATCTAGGAGAGTTAAGCAATCCAATTTGCTAGGATTGTCTTTCTTTCTGCATCCCCGCTCAGCGGATTTGGACATTACTGCAGACGGAATCCAAGGAAGAGTTAGACGGCTTGCACTTGATGATCACTCATTACCTGTTTGATCAGGGCCCCGTTGCATAAACCTTACCATTGATGGTAAGTTTGCTTCCAATATCAACCCCTATGGAAACATTGGAAATTTGATTGGCTGTCGAGCAATGTTCCCATGGTAGTTACCATTCATGGTAAGTTTTATGCAACAGGGCCCAGAATCTTATTTGCTTTATCACTCTGCCCTTTCTGTTGTCTGTCACTGTTTGGAGATCAGCCAAATCTATGCAGTTGTAGTAAAACTACATGTCTTGTAGTACAATGCATCTCTCTCTCTCTCTCTCTCTCTATCTATCTATCTATCTATCTATCTATCTATCTATCTATCTATCTATCTATCTATCTATCTATCTATCTATCTATCTATCTATCTCTCTCTCTCTCTCTCTCTCTCTCTCTCTCTCTCTCTCTCTCTTTCTCTCTTTACCTTTCCATTAGTCTTTATCTACAGTGTTTCTATCACCCTCTCCCCCTGTTCCCCTTCTGCTTTCTCAGCATGTGTGGCTGCATCTCCCTCCCTCTCTCTCTCTCTCTCTCCCTCTTTCCCACCCATTCTCTTTCAACCTCTCTCCTTTGCTCTCTTTTCCTCATTGTGTAACAGTGTATGTATGCATCATAGGTCCATATCAACTATTTCATAAACTGGAATGGAATAAATAAATCTGAAATCAACACATGCACTGTTGAATATAATTATGAACTACTTAGACTGATCACTTAATTTATCCCCCTGCCCCCTCCCTCTCCTCCTCCAAGAAAAATGACTTCATTAGAATACCAATAACCTTCCAACATACCGATCAGTCAATTTATGAATGCACATTAAAAAAAAAGTTACGAAACAGATGTATGACTTACCGAGGTTGTTGACCAATAGGAGTGGTCAAAGTTGAAGCTCTTTGGTGTCTCTTTCTGTGGGGCTTTGGGGTTTGTTATCGCTGCAAGACAAAACAAAAATACACCATTATTTCAACTATTTATTGCAACTCATCAGAGCAAGTCCAGTTTCATGGCAATATACAGCTGTATAGCTCAAAGCTTTTCTCCCCTTTCCCTTTTTTAATTGGGGTTGTCTTGTTGTTCTTTGATTTTATTATGCTGTATTATACTAAAACATTTGTTGTAAAAGATGTCATTTTCATTCAAGCCTCTTAAGCTTTCTTAATGACTTTGCTACTAAGTCACCTTACATGTATATTTGTGTATTTTATAAAATTTGTTTGTTTTAAAAAAAAATCTTTTGAAGTATTAATGGACTTGTATGCATCTTAAATGTACATGTATTTGCATCCCACTATTAAGCAAACATTGGGTGAGGTATGGAACAAATCAATTAAATAGGGTCGCAAGCATCTTTACAACAAATTGCTCAATACCAAAGAAGCAAATTTCAATAACACATCACAGTCCATGTACTAAGACATGTGCAATTCAATGGAAATAGGAGTCATTTGCTCTCTTTTCCATTCAGATGATTTAAATTATGGTAACCATTGTAAACAATGACTAGCCTTTACATACAGCTTGGTACCGTGAGAGTAGAAAAGGTGCAATATATGTTATCCCACGGCGGCCCAAGGGCAGTTGAGTGTTACATGTATGACTGAGAATGAATCATTATTTTTCCTAGTAAGCCACCATCACCACCGTCACACTTCTCCCTCTCCTCCTCCTCATCTCCCTTCTCATCACCCATCGATCGGAGCAAAGCACCTCACACGCTGCCGACCGACCGACCGGAGTCTGGCCATTTCCTTTCCCCGCTTTGCATAGGATTACATGCCATGACACATCAACCCTTCCAACACTCCATCAGCTCGTTCTATGGAGAGCAGCTAGCAAACTTTCATGAAAACAGTAACGTCATTACATTGATACCACATGAGGCAGGATGTAATGACTGCCCTCCTGGGAACAACAGGAACATTTATTGACATGGCTCCTGTTCAAGCTTGATATCAGAAAACAAACGTCCCTGATATATGTTTTGTATTATACCCTAGATATCCCCAGTATTTACCATAATCATGATAATATCTCTTATTACCAATGCGCGTTGGTAAGGAAGTTTCCTATGAGCCTCTCAATAACACTGTTCATACACACACTAAAAAAGCCATAATATTGCAGTATTTTGGACATGGTGGACTCTCCCCACACCCCTCGCTAGAGCAAACACACAATGATGACATGTTCGGCTAAGCCATTGTGTTGCAATTAGCAAATCACATAGCCTACAGCTTTTTTGCAGATCTATGTAGTTTTTAAGATTCTCTTACCACAATATTTTTACTAGATCTTGTAAGATCTTGTAGTGCAAAAATGCCGCAAAATAGCCGTAAAAAGGAGGAAGCAAATACTGTATTAATTGAGAGACTCCTGTTCATATACGCAGCTATTGGTAATGCATCAGCAAAATTGCTGGAAATGTTGCATTTATTTGTAGATAGGTTCTGTAATGAACAGGGATTATGAGGGAAATTCATTTTCTATATAGGGGCACTTTGGCTTCAAGACTTATTCTCCCTCAGGGCTGTCTTCATGAGACTGGAGATCCAAAGCAGAATCCTAATTTCTGATCTGGGAGATTAACTTGATCACAAAATAGCACAATGCTTGTTTCTTCACATGATTAACTAGCGCACTACCATTATATGGGCGAGAAATCATGCCACAAAATCTCTCAAATTGAAATTTGTGCTCTCTCCTGTAAATTAAGGAAAAACATATATTCTTCAATTAATTACAGGATGGAGCGCACTTTTCTTCTTTCGGGCTGATGATGATGCGATTTCATCGTCAGGCTCATTTCCCTGATCAGAACCTTTCTGTCTCGTGTGGACGCACCTTGTGTGCATGGCCCTGTCAGAGTTGTGATGTTTGCGATCACCTAATCGTGCATGATCCTGTATTCCATTATGAGCCTGTAAGTGCACACAGGCTGCTGCGGCAGCATTAATAGGCATTTTATATTAATAGCCTCAGGTCTTTCCTCCATATAATCACACACATGCATACACATACACCACCATAATACTGTACAGACTAATCCCTTATGGAACTCAGTATAGAGTGTAGAGTAGGTTGCACAATAATTTTCCTTGCTCTCCCTGTCTACACCCCTCCCCCCCCCACCCTCCAGCCACCCCCCCCCCCCCCCTTTATTCTAGAGGCCCCAGGATAAGGTACTTCACTCTGACTTCAAAGAGGGAGAACATCCCTTCTGTGGGTCGAGCAAAAAGTGGTGAAAATATATGTAACATTGTGTATTTAAGTTCAAGAACTTCCTAAGAATGTACTCTCTGTATGGTGACTTTGAATGGGTTTTCAATGATGTTCATATTTTAACTTTATTTGAAGGTGGAGCGTCTGAATAAATAGACTCGTCTCCTTCCTCTCCTCCTTCCTCTCCTCCTCCTCGTTCCTCCTTCTTCCTTCCTCCTCTCCTTCCCCCTCCCTCTCCTCTACTTCAACACCCTCCTCCTCTATATCAACCTCCTCTTCCTCGTCCTCGGCCTTCTTTCTCCCAAATCCCTACATCACATCTCCTATTGCTACCCCAACAAGAAAAAAAAATCAGTAATATTTTATGAAATGCAGAGAGCAATTTGCAGGTGGCCTCTATCTTCTTTGTGACTGCACAAACACAAACACACACACACACACACACACACACACACACACACACACACACACACACACACACACACACACACACACACAGTAGTGGCTGCTGGCGTCTCTCAGCCTAAGCTCTGACTACCAAGGCCAGTCAATGCCAATAACTGCTCCAGTAACTTGGTACACCAGGCAACAAGTGGGCTAGTCTGCTCTCCAGGCTGTTGAATATTTTAATTCCAAACAGGACAGTAGCGTCTAGTACTTGTAAGACTAGTCCCTTTTCTCTTTTCCTGTTTTTCAGTCTAATTCCTCTTTTCTGAGAGCCAGAGACGACCTAGATGATCATTAGGTTGCTGTAGCTAGACATGTTATTGTTGAGTTTGGATTAGAAATCCCAAGTGTCTGGGCCTAAGGCTACAAATACCTTTCACAATATAGCTGCAGATTTGCCTCAACTATTTATACATGCATAAATTTGTTCCATGTTTGGATTTTCTGAAAATGTCAAACTCGCAATATAAAAAATGCAAAAGAAGAAATAATCAACTTTAGGTTTGAATGCACAAACAGACTAAAAGTGATAAAGAGCACAAAGAAATGAATTAAATATGTATGATTGACATCACATACCATAATGCCATACTGAGAATTGTCTGGACAGTTTTTGTCAACTCTTGTCTGGGAAGCATGCAGTATACAGAAATCATGCAGAAATCAAAGGAGATAAGCGACAAGAATAGTATTTTTAAAAAGAGGAAAGACAAAAAGTCATGTAAAATACATGTAGACCCAATTATTAATTCATTTAATTTCATGAATATCATAATCCATGCATATTACAAAATCCACATTAGTACTACAAAGTTCCTGTCTCTGTAATCTACTTGTATTTATGAGAATTTATATTCTTAAAAAGCAAACTAAATGAAACACATTCACGCACCAACACGTTATCTTGATAGTAATACTGGTGTTTATTATCAAACGGTCTGATTTGCATGTAACAGCTTGGTTCTAATAATAACAATTCATATTATTCATAAGAAATGAAGACCAGGCAAAAAACAAAGAAGTAGTTATACTGTGGCAGATGCCCTTAATCTGTCTTTATCTTATCCTTAATCTTTTTATATGCCAAATGTGAATTTTGTCAGTAGTAATGTACAAAAATCCCACAAATCAGCATACATTCGGCACATGTAACACTAGAAATATTGTTCAAAGGATCGCTTTTAAATTTTGTCTGCAAAACAAAAGACCATGTTCATAGTGCAGGATGGATACATTCCTGTCACTATTCGTGTTTGAGAGCATCCCATATGGAAACAGATCTCAGCCAGACAGGGAGGGGAAGGGATACTAAACAAACTGCGTCACGGGACGCGTCATGATCGCAGCTCAAACAATCCCCACAGATTCAGAGGATTGCATCACTCAAACACTGCACATACAGCAGGAGGAGGAAGAAGACATTGGACGGCTTGCTTTGCTTCCAGTGTGTGCAGAGCATTGAATGATGCAGTAGAGGGGGGTGAGAGAGGGTGGAGATAGACAGAGAGAAGAAGAGGGAGAGAGGGGGAGAGGAAGAGGGAGAGAGAGAGAGAGAGAGAGGAAGAGGGAGAGAGGGTGAGAGAGGGTGGAGATAGAGAGAGAGAGGAAGAGGGAGAGAGAGAGAGAGGGAGAGGGAATGAGGGGGGAAGAAGGAGGGAGAGAGGGGGGAAGAAGGAGGGAGAGAGGGGGAGAGGAAGAGGGAGAGAGGGGGAAGAAAGAGGGAGAGAGGGGGAGAGGAAGAGGGAGAGGGAGAAAGGGGGAGAGAGATAGAAACAGAGAGAGAGAACAAGTGGAAGGGGGAAAAAGCTAGAAAGAGAATAAGAGATGTAGTGAGAATGGAAGGAGGGAAGAGAGAAAGAGAGAGAGAGAGAGAAAAAAGAAAGAAAGTGATATATGGAGAGATAGGGGAGTGATATAAGGAGAGAGAGAGGAACGCATACATGTAGATGAGATGACATGAAGAGGAGAAAGGAAGGAGAGAGAGGGGGGGGAGAATAAGAGAAAGAGGAATTACAGAGAGGGAGAGGGAGACAGAGAGGGAGGGGGAGACAGAGAGGGAGAAGGAGAGAGAGAGAGAGAGAGAGAGAGAGAGAGAGAGGGAGGGAGCAGGAAGGTAGAAGGGGGGCAGCATACAAATGGAGTGAGAGCTCATAATGTGCTGAACTGGGAGCACATACATGAAACCTCCATCTTCTACCGCCCAACTCTTTCCATATGGTGGTCGACCACACTACTTCAGAGATCTCGTCTTGCAAGTTGTGCTGTCTCGTTGTATTCCTGTACATGTACGGTCATGCTTACATCAAATGATGTGAAAACTAAAACAAAATGCAAACATATGATGCCACACTTGCATTCTTTTTCTTTCTTCACCTGAAGAGTAATAACCTTTATAGTAATAATACTTGCACATTATGATAAACTATTTGATCATGTTTTTTTCCTAAAAAATAATTCATTCTATGCAGGTGATGAATCCATACTGGAGTGTACACTGTATACTAATAGATCATTGGTCATGTACAGCACTGGTCTTTAGTCCGCTAACCTACGGACTACTAGTACGCTCACCTCTTGCGAAAGACTGAACGATTTTACTCAGCTGTAAAATCCAATAATGCGAGATGAATGCAAAGCATGCCGTGCAAATAAGGGTCAACATATGCGCACCACAGCCAGTTGCCTACATTAATGTTGCATGACATAATCTATCAAAGTGTGCATGTATGTATTTGACTATTTATAGTGGGTTGCTATGGCGATGACAGTTGTGATAGCATGAGTTGGGTTGATGTATTACTCCCGTGACTCCTGGATTATACATACAGTAATACAGGGACCATCCAGTACCGGTATGGCTAGGGTTAATATTACAAGCTTGGTGGAAGTGATCTGAGGTCAGATGGAATCACATTAGCCCCATTCAGATACCATTATTATGATAATACCACTATATCATCATCGGTAAGCAAGTTCCCAGAAGGCCTCTAAAAACACAGTTCAAAAACACTGAAAAAGCTGTAATACTGCAGTATTTTGGACACGGCGGACTCTCCCCACACCATTAGCTAGAGCATATAATACAAGTGTTGAGGTTACCAAATCACATGCCAGACCGCAAAGCACAAGGCCCAACATTTACGCTATTGCGGACGCAGTTTATAAGATTCGCTACACAGCCAGAAAATAACCGCAAGAAAGAGGAAGCAAATACTGCATTATTACAGTGACGTCCCGTTCATACTTCTATGCAGCTATCAGTGATATGCATTGGCAAAATTGTGACGAAAGTTGTGTTCATTTTGCGGACAGGTGGCGTACATACTGTGTAGGAACGGGATAATGATCTGCTTGTGTGCTGTGTAAAGTCTCAAGAGAAGTGAACCAGTGAAAAAACTTCCAAGGGGGCTCAGTGCAATTTAGCCCCCCAAATGCTTGAGCCCCCATCAGTAACAAAAGTGATTTTATTTTTACTGTTTTAATATGATTTCCTTACTCAAAGTTAATGATTGGGAGTGGGAGTAAAGTCCTTTCTTCATATCTTTGCCAATCCAGTTCTTTCATTGTGTAAATGTCAACCTGACGTACATGTAGACAGCCAGGGCTAATGAATGTAAACTTCAATCCTTTGGGTGCCACATATGCCCTTTTCCACAACTTATACACACAAATCCCATAGAGAAGCAGTTTATGTGCCACACAAAGGGTTTAAGAGAGTGTTATTTAAGTATTAGACTAATCTATGCTTTAAAGGGAATAGACTACACTGGGAAGACAAAAAAACTTTAAACAGACGATCATGAGCAAAATCCTCAAAATCCTCAAAACCCTCAAAATGTTCGGCCCAAATTTTGAGGATTTGTGATCAAGTGTGGATCATTTGAGGGCAAATAACTTTCAGGAAGTTTCTAAAATAGCCAATACATAAATTTAAGACCATTGGTAAGAAGATTGTTCACCCTTTTGAAGGCTTTTTGTCTTCCCAGTACAGTATATTCCTTTAATGAGGACAGGATTGCCTGTATTGTGAGTATCAGTGAAAGAGAGAAAAAAAAAGACTCATACATGTAAGGCTATGATCGACGTCACATCATGTGATAATCACATTCTGAGAATTGTTCGCTTTGTTATTTTTGTGAGGTCGTGTCTAAAGCAGACTATATAATCAATGAGAAAACAAAGAAGATACACACAGTGAAGATTATTGGAATAGAGAGGAAAGACAAACTATGAATGCCACATGATGAAGTCTTATGGATGATAATTACATTCTCAGAATCAGTTCTTCAGGTCATTATCTCAAGAGAAAGACCAAGAGGGAATGGTCACAACAACAGTGACAAGAAGAGATTGAGATGTGAGACAAGATACCCAGCCTGCAATAATTACATTTTCAGAACCATCTCCTGTTCTTGCACAGAAATAAAGATGGAAAAAGCTAAGTGTCAGTGATGAGTTAAGATTCGTCTCATGAAAGGTGGGGAGTATTTTAATGGGCAAGAGGAGATAGAGAGGTGAAGCATGCATATTCTATTACATGGTGAGACCAATAGGGAGTGCTAAGATATGACATAAAGAGATCATTAGCATGTAAGTGATTCATTACGGGCATGAAGGAAGTGGGGTGAGAAAGGGGTGCTGATGGGGAGGATGAGGGGTGAGGATGAGGGGTGAGAGGGGGGAGGATCAGAGAGAGAGGGGCAAGGGAGGAGCAAGGGGAAGGGCAGGGAGGGGGAAGGAAAGGGGAAGGGCAGAGGAGTGAAGGGGAGGGGAAAGGGGGGGGGAGGGAGAGGAGGGGAAGGGAGGGGAAAAGAGAAGAGAAGGAAGAGGAGGAGAGAGGAGGGAAGGGGAGAGGAGGGGAAGGAGAGGGGAGGGGAGGAGAGGGGAGAGGAGGGGAGAGAAGATAAGATAAGAGGAAAGGGAGGGAAGATGCAACCAAGATGTGTCTAGTGTTCACGCACTTGTCTGCATCTAGAAGCAAATCTCTAGGGGGTGGAGAAGAAAGAAATTCAGAAATGAGAGGGGGGTCCTGTTAGATAGACAGGGTTGGGTTTGCTCTCCAATAAAAGGCCTACTGAGGAGTTCTGACGCACTGGAGACAAGGGCACCAGTTGCCATGGTAACCAGAAAGTCGCAAGGAGAGTGAGAGAGTTGCAGAATACCACTGGTGGTGAGCAAGAAGAAGGAATTAGAGAGTGAAGTACATGAAGAAGGGGGCAGAGACAGACACAAACAGATTGACATACACAGGAAGTAAGAAAAAGAGAGATGTGCAGAGAAGATAGAAAGAGAGATAGGCAGGTCAAAGGGTGAAAGCAGTCATATAGAGAGAAGTGATGGACAAAAAAAGAGGGAAAACAGGCATGTACTGTACAAAGAGAAAGAAAGAGGGACAGGGCAGACAGGAGAGACAGAGACAGAGAGTGAGAGAGTGAGAGAGAGAGAGAGAGAGAGAGAGAGAGAGAGAGAGAGTGAGAGAGAGAAAAAAAAAGTTACAAAGATCAAATGGAAGAGTGACAACAATAAGATAAGCTATAAAAAGAGAGACTTTAGGTGAGACAGCTATCAAAAGAGAGATAGGGGGAAAGAATGGGAGAAAAAAGGGACAGAGAGAGAGAGAGAGAGAGAGAGAGACTGATTATGTCTCTACCCTTTTACACTCTTTCATGATAAATGGAAATGCACACAGTTGAAAGAATCGCATTTCTTATTGAATGAGATAACTGGGCAATCAAAGAAAAAAATATATCTTTACCGAGGGATCACCTCAGAAAAGTACAGACATGTAATACCGTTTGAGCACAATACGTTTGGGGTGTATATGTAATTTGCACTTAAAAGAAATTGTCATGGACACCATAATTAGTTTACACAGTAGGGTGAATTTATGAGATCAATAATATACCAGTTTATATTGTATCAAATCATTGTTCCATGCTGAAAAATATTAAGCTGCATTTAAAGACTCACAAACTAAATCGTCTGATGCTGTCAAAAAATCATTAATTTTCATTACGAAATCACAAGAGTGGGTGATTTCAATTATTTAACTTATATAGTGATTCAGAGAAAAAAAAAATAGTATTCAATGTTTCATGTTGTTTTATTTGTCATCCAATAGACTTATTACAGGCTTGGTAAATTGAGTGTTCAACATCTTTACAATATACAGGCCATGGTCTCTATGATGAATAAATAAATCATTTTCATAGTACCTTGGAATAAGAGCTTCAGCAAAAAAATATAACTCTACTAGCAATCAACTAGATGAGTCTTGAAATCTCATGTAAAATCTCATGTGAGACCTGTAATAAGACTACCGCCTCAATGTCGGATCTCGCTCTAATGCTGGGATAGAGAACCAGTAACACTCGTCTGTCGCCCTCTAAGCACCACGACTGGCTGGCCAGGCAAGACGTGCTAATAGGGCTCAACGAGTGGACCAAATCTGGCCGTGATTTATATTTCGCAATGAACAGCTTAACCGCACACACCACACCTCCACTTGTGCCTGTCAGTGTGTGCATGCCACTCACAGGCACACTGAGCAGGGAGGTGGGAGTTGAGTAACTCCTACCTCCTTGCACTGAGCTCGGGATATCAGGCAGAGGGCTTAGTACAATAATGAATAGCATCCAAGTTGTCATCTCTAGCTATGGCCAGACAGGTCTTTGAGCCAGCTGACTCATACATGTACAAGGTACTAGCACAGGTGCATGTATCCCTACGTTAACCCCTCTGACACCAAGCACTAGAGATATGGAGTATACATGTAAGTTTTGATACCTGTAAGACCAAGCAAAATGACCTTGCGCACACAATTTGTACTGACCCAGTCAAACCTGTGTATCATTTGTATAATGCATGATGTACTCAAGATAACTTGGGCATTGTAATCAATTGGTTTTAAATAATTTTACATAATAGAATTAGTCATCCTCCTATCTGCTTGATGTAAACAATTACCGGTAATGAGTTATATTTCAGGGACAGACTGAGATAATGAACAGAGCAAAGTTCAATGCTACAATATATGCTCTGCCATGCTTGTTTCCCACGGACACAGATTTAACTTATCATACACATATTCCCGTTTAAAAAGCAGGAGGATGAAAGATTTAAAAAGAAGATTTTACCTCATAGGGTAAAATGCAAAACATGACATCAGGCTTTGTAGCCACCAGAATTGAATTAGTATTACTACTGACATCACTCTAATTGTTATAAATATTGTACTTACTATCAAAATGAGAACTAACTCTCAATATTGGAGTATCATGGTCATGCAGCAGGGCATCCCTGAAAATAAGTGTTTCCAGATCGCATTAGTACAATGGAACTATTTCCATTTATTTCTCATTTTCTAACATTAGATTTAGGTATTTTGTTCTAAGAAATTAAAGCATTACACATGTTCCTTAATTGTTAAAAACGGAATGGTGGACCAGTGGTAAGATGAGGGGACTCATCTTATCAAAATGTCAGGGCTACAAATTTTGTCTGACAGTTTTTCATTAGTGCTTAGTTAGAGGCTAGAGCTGGTAATTTTAAAGTCAGACTCATCCAAATATTTGGGATGCACGATAGTTTGACTGCTCCTATTCTATCCAAATGCCCCATTCTGCACTGGCACTGGTCAAGGGTAAAATAAGCTTAAAAGATAGGGTGTCCCTTTTGTAGTTCAAAAAGTATAAAACTGAAGAGAAAAAACAGAAAGTGGAAGGATTAGAACATCCCTCTCAATAACAAAAAATTAAAGCTATTAGCAGATTTTGAGGAGGTTTCAATGGGTCTGCATCTGTCCGGCCCACGGTGCATGCGTTCAATGGGCGTAATACCCGCATCACGCCCGACAAGGACAATACGATTTATTATGAATGTAGACTATGCTCGATGCGGGTTCAAATGTAAATAAGGATAGTTTTTCACTTGAAAAAAATGTTTGTGATGCTATGAATGTGAGATTTCATACACGTTATGTTACGGTACAATGTATACTGCTGATTCCTGCCGAGTTTCATGACTTTTGCAAATGGGACACTCTGTCTTTAACTTGTCAGGGCTATTTGTCAAGCCTGGTGTCATAAAATGAATACCCTGACCCATGCGGTGCATTATACACTGTAAGGAGTTTGTCTTTTGTTTTGTTTTGTTTTGTTTTTGTTTTTGTTTTGTGTTTTTTTTTGGGGGGGGGAACTGTTTACACTACATGGAATAAATTGCTCTGAGCCCCTGTTAATATCTACATGCCCTGTTCATATGGGGTTGTGTATGGGTCATCTTATTTTCAAAATGCGAACAGGCCTGGGTGTATATACAAAGAGATCACATGACGCCTTGCTGATCAAGAAATAGATCGCCAAGACAGGAAACACTTCATCGTGATGATACCGATACCACAGATCAAGTTCACTGTCACAATACACCATTGGTCGAATCAAGATGCCATTTGCATGATGTCACACCACAAGAGAGTGTCATGTGACATGGCAGAGCCTCTTACAAAAAAAAAAACCCTCTATCCTCCTCCTCCGTCTTGATGTCACACTATGGAAAGGTTAATAAATTAATACTGTGGACAGCTGTTTTCGGGCATTTTCCCAAAAGTACTTTTCCCAAAAATCTTTTGTCATAAATCTAGTATTTCTCATCCATCTGCTTATGCAGTGTCACATAACACTGAGCTTTGCTATCATCGTGTTTAATACAATTCCCATATATGTGCTATCATTTCACTCACATAAAAGGAGCCTAGGGTTCATGTTTTTTTTGGGGGGGGGACATGCAGATCTGGATTATGAGAGGGTCATCGTAAACCATGAACCATGCACCTGTCATCCAAAACATACTTGTATGGCCTAGCGACCAGATATTGTTATGCACTATGGTTTGCACCAGTCTGCTCAATGGTGCATGCTTTCAATGGGAGCATTGCCCACATAGCGTACTGACAGGGACAATACAATTATGAATTATAGTCAGTGTGTTTCAAACATAAACAAGGATAGTTTTTCCCTTATTCCTGAAAATGTTACTGAAGCTACACATGAGACTGTCAGATTTCATACATGTTATCGTTAGGGTATACTGCTGATTCCTGCTGAGTTTCACGACTTATGCAAATGGGACACCCTGTCTTTAATCTGTGTTACATATTGGATTTCTCTCATCTACACTTGAGCTACATGTACACTGTACTGTGTGCAACATAAATGTACATAGTGCTTGACTTCACATAAGTGTCCAAATTTCTTCAACTCCCCAAAGGTCTTTCCTTTCAGGTTTTCAGTTATCATTCTCTGTGAGAACAACTGGTGAACTCAAGCACCAAAACAGGTGTCGCCGTCTTCTTCTTCCTCTTAACCTTCTTGCAGCGTTCGGAGCTTTTACCGGTAAGTATGACCGGTAAAAAGACTACGAGTCTTTCGATCGCTTCGTGTATCTTCGTTTTACATCGGAGCCTGCCGAGTCTTACATCATTGGCTAGAGAATTCATTCAGCTTTATTTTGATGCCCAAATATGGGCATACCCGGCAAGCTTCGGAGAACATCGGGCCGTTTAACCGAAGCGTGTTCCAATGGGTCGCGCGATGTGATGAACTTCCGCATACGCACTCGTTCGCACTCGTTCACTGTGCATGTACGCATTGCAAAGCATTCACGCGACTCGCAATTTTCCTTCTTCTATTTGACCAAAATTCTGCTGAATTGTGATCAATAAGGATGATTTCATCAATGAAGACTTATCTATGGTTGATTCTGAGGAAGAATCAGTGCTAGATGGCATGCTGGCGGGAGATATTGGGTCCGATTGGACCATTTCTAGCGACGATTTGTCTTCGGATACGGAGCAGGCCAGCACATCTACATGTACTGGTCAGCCACGCAAACAAAAGCGTGCAAAACCTACTAGTGCACCACAACAACCCAAGCGGTATGTTTCTCCCGTAATTTTTGCCACAAAATTCATCGCTAGAAAATATTCAGTATCATAATTCCGTAGGAAAATTTATTCTGAATCATATAATATGCATGTTGTGGTGTATTTTTGCGGTTTTATTAGCAAACCGTGCCAAAAACGTTACCGGAAGTGCTCGTTCCCTAACCGGAAGTGCTCGGACATTTAAACGTAAAAGCATTTGAAGCCGTTGCTAGGGTTGTTTTTTTCCTTGGTTACGGGCTATTTATGGCTTTGAAAAAAATAATAAAAATATTTATGCCTTATTATGTGGTGAATGATTATGAAATTATGACAAAAAAGATAATTCTCAACAGTTTTAGTGATAGGACATCATTTTTTTCATCATAATCCCCCACAAATCATGAGTCATGTTTTGATTCAAAATTTTGAAATTAGCCTGAACGGCCATCATGTCATGCATGGGACTGTTGCCTCTAACCATTTTTCTTTCATGATTGTTGTAACTATAGTGAATAATTTGATAAATGATCAATATATTTTTGGCATATTTAGGGCTATTCTAGACAATATGGATTACAAATCAAGTCTGTGTAGTCTCTCTACTAGACATTTTTTTTATACGTTTTTTATTATTACATGTATTATAATTCAATCACAGAATATGGGCTATGAATTTATTCATACTTCTAGCATTTTGTTATCAGTATCTTCTTATTACATTTGTGATATATTTTTATTTTTCAATATGACAGGAAATCTACCTGGCAAGGCTACGATGACGAGGATGACGGGATGCCCTCGAAGAAGGATGTCAAGTTAACTCCGACAGAAGCTCCCGGCATCATCCTGAAGGAAATCAAGACTCGTGAGACTGTCTCCAAACTGTCGAGAGCTATAGATTTTTTTCGGCTTTTCTTTACTATTGAAGTTTTGGGGCAGATCTGCATGTTCACAAATGAATATGCACGCCAGCATATACACAAAAAAAATCCTATGCCACGGCGAGTGGTACGAAATTGGGGTGAGAGAACTTGAACAGCTGTGTGGACTACTTCAAATATGTACATGAGGTTAGCAAAAGACTAACTAATCATAAATGTTTTTGTTTTTTAAAACAGTAAATGTAATATTTTATACTGTCTATATATATTGCTTCTACTTTGTGTTACAAAAAGTAGATTTACCTGAATTTTATCCGTTTATTTAGGTAAAAACATGAATTTCTTATGTATTTTATTGTTCTACGTTATGAATATTCATACTGCTCATTTGCATGTTTTAACCATTTCTTTATTTTCCCTAATGATTAGAATAGCAGAGGAGATTTGTTTCTCATACTGTGTGTTGTCATTGCAGGAAAATTGCAGTTGCAACTATGAAGGGAAGTCTCAAGGAATGAAAATGCTCATTATGCAAATTATTGACAAATTTATGAATAATTGCGTTTTTTTAAATATATTCATTAAAAAAATATTATTGATGTAATTTGGATTTTTTTTTTCACACAATTGTTTCAAGATACCTAGTTGTCCTTATTGAGAAGTTTAGTAAGTGTTGATCATAGATAAAGGTGTGATATCATGTATTACATCTGAAAAATCATACAAATTTGTATATTTAAAAAAAATCTCATGAATATTAATTAGCTGATATCTGCATAAATGTGAATATTATTTACATTTTTTTTTCACCAAGTCGAAGTTTAACTTCGAAGCTTTTGATTCATATATGGGACATTGGTATTGATCAATAAATTCATTCTCAAATATTCCAATTGTATGTGTCATTTTGTATGTGTTTCCTCCTATGCTGTACACACTGGAATAGGGTTAACATCTTGGGAGTTAATTTCCATCAATCCTAATAAAATTTGACAAATTATGACCTTTGTATTCAGACACTTGTTAACAACAAGAATTTTCATTTATAAACATCAGATTTGAACTTACAGTAAACTGATGGGAATCAAAATCATTGAGAATGTGATTTAGCACAAGAAGGGATCACCAGTCGTTCGAAACTTACGAACAGCTTGGTGAAACAGCCCCCACCCCCCCCCCCCCACCCCCCCCCCCCCCCCCTGACCATGAAATTTACTAAAGAAAGAAGACTAAAAATGCCACACCATCAGAACCTTGTAAGAAATCCATTTATTTTATGCACCCAGGAAAAGTCTAGCCTATACATTTGAAACAAATCATAGCTATCACATACTGTTTGGTATCAACATTGAGCACAATTTGTGTACCAGTAATTCTTCCAATTTTAAATGGTCACAGCACTGTTTGCAGAATGCTCAAAGGATAGTATACTCAACATTGTGAGATATTTTTGTCACTTTTTTGTGCATTTTATTTATGAAAATGTGAATGTCTAAAGTTCTAAACCCCTATGTATCACCCATTGCCTTCAACACTTGACAAATACAACCTCATTTTCTTCAAAACCTGCAAATTATGCAAATTTATTCACTTTTCATGGCCTAATTGCACAATTCAGCTTCTGCTTTCCAAGTGTTTCTATTGCAATGTTCATTGTTCGTATTTCCTCAAGGATCATCTGCCCCGAAATAATAGACGTGACAGGTCGAAGTAGCTCTAGCAATAAAAACCCAGATTGGATAAAAGTAACTTTAAGAAACCGCTCAGAGGTATCAGAGTAAACGCTACAGGTAAGGGATAGTAGACCAAGGTTTAAGGTTCCGAAGTAGATCTCTTCCCAACATTGTGAGAAGTCTGAATTTGTTTTATAACTTTATAAAACACACCTAATCCTATTGTTTCCTCATCAGTTGCAATTACCAATACCTTGTGAATTAGACATTTGTGTTCGTTGTATATTTCATGTAAGGTATGGCTATTTTGCAACATTCTCTCTCTCTCTCTCTCTCTCTCTAGCCTATTTCTCTCCACTGCTGAAGGAAGGCCTCCTCATCATTTTTCTATTTTGATCTATCTTGCAACATCGTAATAGTTTTTAAGAGTGAAAACCATGTTTCGATTTTTAATAAACCCTTTGAATCTAACTAGATTTTAGTGAAAGGGTTTCCTGGGGTAATTCCAATTTACTAAGAAATTTTAGGCATACACCCAGTAGTAAGGATAGCGTGCTCCATCCTGTAAATGAACGAAAAACAAGTCAGACAAAAATCTTGGAACCAGACAGGATTTGAATATAATTGATAAAAGGGACCCATAATTGCTGGAGTACCATTCTGTCATGACTATGGGCCCCATTGTTGTTTGATTTCAAGAAGGAATCCTCTCAACATGATAAAATTGTTCAATTTGATCCACTGTCACAAACTCACAATGATCTCACACTTTGTCATCTGTCGTCATTGCTGCTGTCTAGAGAACGCGCTACTACAGACACTCACGAGTGACAGACAAACTTGAGCTCAACCACGACCGTGACAGTGCTTTCACACGCCTAACGATCACCTCACCAACTCTCATCTTGCGTATCCTTGTCATCATCTGGAACCCTTACACATGTAAGACTCTTAAATACCCATTCCCAGCCCGCACCAGGGAGTGCTCAATGCAGTGACGAGTAATAATGTAGTACCCATGCTATTATGTAAATGACAATGACAATGGGACAAAATAAATTACTGTAGGCCTAATAGTGTAGCCTACAATTTTGACTAAATTGTAATTATTTCAGACTTGTCTTTGTAAATTAGTCATCGTAGAACAGTAATATCCAATGTCTAAACAGATAGGCCTACATGTAGACCAACAAATCAGGCAAGCTCTGTAGCGTAGGTCATTGGATCTGTTGAGATTGCATCTGGATCCCCAGAACACATGTCAAAAAATGTCATTTTGATCAAGAATGCCCCGCTATGTCGAACGAGAGGGATATTCTCATCTAAAACAAGTGGCGCATTTTTTACTGCCCTGGGGGGTGTTTCACAAAGAATTAAGAAGACTTAAAAGTCCTGCGTAAGTGCCAAAATCATGCGTAAACCTAAGTCATGCGTAAAGTTACGCATGATTTCGTAAATTTGATTTCACAAAAGTTAAGTCATGCGTAAACTGGGCAAAATCATGCTTAAAGTTACGCATGATCCAGTATCATGCGTAACTTTACTAAGTCATGAGTAGAGGAGTGTCCACCCTAGTCTTAATAAAATAGTCAAAAAATAGTTTTAAAAATAGTAAAAAAAATAGACCAAAAATAGTTTTAAAAATAGTAATAACATATATTTTTTTCTCTATTTTCTTTCCCTAAAAATAGTTTAAAAATATATAGGAAATAGGATAAAAATAGAAAAAAAATATATAGGAAATAGGATAAAAATAGAAAAAAAATCTAGATTTTTTTATTTTTTCCTATATGTTTTGTAACGAATAAAAAATAGTGAAGTCTCGCAAAATATATAAGAAATATATTTCAAGAAATATAATTTTTCCCTATTTTTTTAGTTACAGGCCTATTTTTCTCCTATTTTTTTTCAGAGAAGGCGTTTTTGAAATGTTAATCTATTTTTCTTTGATTTTTGTTACTGAGTGATGTATATTGTTGTACATGTATTTGTTGTTCATGGATTGATACACACATTGATCCATTCAAAGATACTTCTCAAACCACTCTTCCATTTCCAGTGCACCGCTTCAGAGTCAACCATTCTCTCATTGTCATAGTCATTGTGCAAATGGATTTGGTTACACTATATAAACTTACACCCTCAGAATCGATCACCCAGTCTCTTGATCACTGAAATCCATAAACGTCTTGAGGGATTGAACGAGAAACAATATTATACACATGTAGTAAAAAAGAATTTAATAACAAAACAATTATTGTATAATGTTAGGATATATATGTCACAATAATCAATGTTTCCAATATCTCCATTACGAGTTGTCAGCTTCATTCATGTAAAAATTAAATATAGTTATATGGTTTAATATTATAGTAAGCAGTCACATGAAAGAGGTAGAATATGAAATACGTAGCAGCTACATGTATGAGTATACATGTACTTACAATGACAGGTAAACGCATAATAGCCGACCTGATTTATGATGACAACATGATGATCCTACATTGAATAAATTAAGAATCACATTAAACTCTTTTTTAACTAAAGAAATAACAATTTGAAACAGAACACACTGAAGTCTTTAGTTGGGCACAGAAAGCAACCTCAAAAACACATAAAAATGCCCATCACACTGGCTAAATAATTACACTAACTCGGTAAGAGTATGTTTGTGATTTCTATCGAGCTGTTTTCCCAAACAGTTTACCAAGCCAAAGTGTTGATGCTTTTTTCAATAGCTCGACGTTCCTCGTATCGCTAAGTGACTACAAAATTAAAAAGAAACGAATATAGATCTATATAATTTGTGATTGATCTCTTGCTCTCCCCCGTCATTTGATATAGTACAAGGATTCCCCCCAAATCACACACAGAGTGCCATCACCCGCCGAGACCACCTTCTTGCTAACTCTCACTCTTGAAGACGCGTAGTCAACCTGCCCAAAACATTGAGTCTAGTACTACTCAGCTTTCCACTCCTTCCGGTTCACAGTCCTCTTAAGGACTACACTCATTTCGAAAGAATATGGGTCAATCATGTCAAATCAACCAATTTTCAATAACAACATATCCAGAGAGTTGAAAAGAGAAGAGTAAAGGTAGTGTACCTATTTTGCAGACAAAATTAAATTGTGAAGGAAAAAAATGTGCCAACAAATAATGTGTGTTTACAGGACACAGAGGCGGAGGAGAGCCACAGCGGGCAGCTGGTGGAAATTCTGTGCAAGCTTGCCGGTATTGTCTCGCCTTCACCAATACAAAGGGAAGTACACACAGCAGCAATCCCGCACCAGTCCCTGTTCCTAGGCTATAGAACATGAAGGCCCAATTTGTGAATTTTGAAATATTAGAGTGACATAGAATTCACATACAACATGAAAAATATCATTTGGGAGTTTGCTTTCCAGTTTCTTTTTCAAATGAAAAGTGATATTGAAGTTATCCATGTGATCATCAATGACCCAGTCAAAATTGCAGATGAAATGTAAAAGACAGCACAGATCCATTTTTTACTTCCTGTATTCTCACGAATGTTCTCATTTGAAAATATATCCTTCCATTTACCATGATATCTACACAACTTTCTTTTTTCTTTTTTTTTTATCTGCAAAAGGGGCACACTACCTTTAAAGGTCCCCTGACATGAAAATGTATATTGACTTATGTTGATGCAACATAATATGTATATTAACAAAATCACTAACTGTAAAATGGAAATATATGTCCTATATTCTAAAATAACTTTTCTTTATTTTTCATCAGGACTGATAAGCCTCCCCTCCAGAATATCCTCCAACTCAAGATTCTTCTTGTGACTTCATCAGAGGTAGAAATCAGCATGATAATCGAAAGAATTTATGCACCAACTAAGCATTGCAATGACTACCTGCAAGTGCTTACAATAGCATCACATGTTTATACAATGCAAATGTATTTCTCCTTGTCATAGCTAGCTCATTTCTGACATGCATATGAAAGGTTGTTAGATGGTATTGTGTGAAGACATGTGATGTTCTTGTGGGCAGGTGGAGGGAGTCATTGCAATGTTTAGTTTGTGCATAAATTATGTATATTATTCTGCTAATTTCTACCTTTGATGATGTCACAAGAAGAATCTTCAGCTGAGAATATGGAGGGGAGGCTATCAGTCCTGAGGAAATATAAAGAAAAGTTATTTTAAAATGTAGGACACATATTTCCATTTTACAGTTAGTGATTTTGTTATTATACATATTATGTTGCATCAACATAAGTCAATATACATTTTCATGTCAGGGGACCTTGAAGCTACATTCTGAGAGATAGTTGATTTCACTCGACACTTGAAAAGGTATGGAGGAGATCAACCATCTCCCGGAATATCTTTACCTCCTCTCTCTTCAACTGAAGCAGCTCCTTGCTGGTTGCAAGCTGTTCCTTTGCAACCGCAAGGAGCTGCTCCTGGGTCCCTGGGACTGGAGCAGGGGCAGGCACACAGGCAGGCTGTGGGACGGGCACTGGAGCGGGAACTGGTGCGAGGACTGGCGCGGGGACTGCTGCTGTGTGTTGTGGGATGATGCCAGCCAGCTCGGCCAAAATGTCCACCAGCTGCCCAGTGTTGTTCTCATCTTCCTTTGTGAACTGTAAATATACAAAAAAGAACAATATATCCATACAGTTACTGATATTACTTGCCCTGGAACAAGTTTGAATGTCAAACATTTACTAGGAGCACAAACCATCCAACTCCCCTTTTAAACTGGATAAAACTCATCGCTTTGATGTTATTTTCCCCAATTTATATAATGTTCTGTGACCACCTTACTTAAAGTTATTTTCTATTGTTACAAAGGCCAAGTTACATTGACTTATCAAAATAAAAATAAAAAGTTGCACAAGACAGAATCCATGTTATTAACCATTTTTATACATCATAGATTTCAATCATTCAGTTATTCAATATAAATCTTAATAATGTGTTGAGTGTAAACATGTCCCACTAAGAGCAAATGTTAAACCTGCATTAGAAAATATTGACATATTTCAATTTCGATATTCACAATAAAATTTCAATTAAAAAATTACAAATGAACAGGATGCAGCAAGAGTGTGAAATGGTTGGCTAATGCATTTGCATTATCAGATCACTTGTTTGTTGCAACGATAAACCATCACATCTCCAGGTATGCAAAAATCTAAAATCTAATATCAACACACTTGCCTCAAATCCCGCCTCCTCTTGAGAGCCCACAATCCCCTCTGCTGTCTCTGGGGCCAACACCTCAAGTATCCGTTCAAAAATCGGCTGAGCTTTAGGTGCAGGTCCTCCTCCTACAATGATATACACAGTGAAATAAAATTCAGTTACTGTGAGGGAAAAAAATCCTTTTCACAAATTAATGGAACACAGTTGGAATATGTATCTGTATACATCTACCTGGGTCAACAATTCACACTTACTGAAAAAAAATCAAGATAATGAAACAAGGAGGAGGATCAAAGCAGGCTGGCAAACATTTAGGAGATATAGCCACTTCATGAAGGGTAACCTGCCATTGTGTCTGAAATAGAAAGTGTATGACCAGTGCATTCTCCAGTCAATGACATAGGCATCAGAAACATGGTCCTAAACAATAAAAAATGGAGAGAAAGTTAGCAGCCGCACAACATAACATGGAGCGAAATATTCTGAACATCATGCAAAGATCTCAAAACCAATAAATGGATAAGGGAGCAGACTAAGGTCAGGGACATAATGGAAGTAATCATAATACATAAATGGAAATGGGCTGGCCATGTCACCAGAAAGAGAGATGGAAGATGGAGTACGAAAATTACCGAATGGACACCTCTCGACGGAAAAAGAGGTAGACAAAGAAAGAGATGGAGAGATGAGATACAGCAATTCTGGCATGATACCAACTGGTATAAATATGCCAGGGAAAGAGGTAGAGAGACAATGATGAGGCCTTCATCCAGCAGTGGATCGACAATGGCTGAAAAAGAAAAGAACATGATACATACTGGACATTCAACCCTACCTGCTCCCTCTGCATTAAAAATGTTTTATAGGTAAAGGATAATTGATCAATTAATCTTTTGCAGTTTCAATCTTGAAATCATCATTTGTAATACCTGTGCAATTCCTATCTGTACGATAGGACAGCTCCTGTCTTCAGCTCCTGCCACTTCTTTCTAGCCTCCGCCCAGTCCCTTCGTGGGCCACCAGCTGCTCGCATGCTTTGTATCGCCCTCGCCCACCCCCTCCTCTTGCGTTCCTCAACCTAAAAAGAAAAATCCATTTATGAAAGCACATCTATAATTGAAACAATAAAAGACAAGATTTAACAAAAATTCTCCTGTTCATTGCATGATCAATGCATGCCTCTAAATCGATGAGCCTCAATTAAACATAATAGCAAAACAACAATGAGTTTCTACTGATTTGTACTCGTGATAATTATTCTGCTGAGGAAAATATGAACTAACAAAGAAGTAAGAACATACAGTCACTCTTCTGTCTTTAATAAGAGCTTGTATACCGAGTTGACATACACTCCAGCTCAAAGGAATTGGCATAGGGAAAGGGAAAGGGAAGGAGTCACAGTTTTAAACCTTGGGATATTTTGTCCAGTTCAGGATGAAACATGATGCTTTTTAGGCTAAAGCATTGTGTTTCATGCTGAACTGGACAAAAATATACTAGTTTAAAACTGTGGCTCCTTCCCTTTCCCTTTCCCTATGCCAATTCCTTTGAGCTGTATAGTGTACATCTAAAACATTCAAAACAGACATGATTATTCAGAGCTGAAATGTGAACATGCCAGGTTGGAACATGCCTCATTTGTATTTTCCTCTATCCTGACAGTTTTTGACACAACAAAACAGGGTCTGCTACATGTATGTACACTATTACAATTCAGCAGAATAAACTAATAAAAATCCCAATATTTGAGCTTCCTGTGCAAAATCTAGCATCAACTATTCCAAAATAGCTTTGAAATCTTATAAATACCACTCACTTTTCATTAAATAATACATATTACATGAGAACTGTCCTCATTTCTACTCTTGCTATTCTATGCACCAGCTCTTTGCAAATCTTTCCCTATGCACTGTGCAGGGAGAGGGAGCACTGTACGATCATTCAAACACTACGTTTACCTGTAACCTAGTACTGTACAGTTAATACTACAGAGTGCAGTGCATGTTAATTGCATCACTGCAGCTGCACTAGTACTAGTGGTAGGTTGTTTGGTAAAACAGTTTGTCACACATGATGCAATAACTTAAGCTTTACACTCGTTCTCATTCTCATAGCTACTATGTTCAAAACATACTTTAAAAGTGTGTAACATTATGATAGATACAATTAAACATACTCGTGAAACTTTACACCAATTTGCCACCTTGGGCTTGACTGGCATCGATCATTTGTTATCTTAGTCTAGTTACTACTAGAGTTAGTTAGACTAGTTAGAGATTATGTCATGTTATATGTGTGACACCCTAAGAGTAGACCTAATCACGACACCTATCTTTTCTTGAAACAACTTTAATGTTGAATAAAGCAGGCAGTGGCAGAATCTGTGTGACTCACTCATATCTCATACTGCGGCCAGTGCGGCACTAAAGTACTACTACTAGACCTCTAGTCAATTTCAGTTCAACTCAACTGCATGCACATGCACCAGTCCATACATTGTTTTTTTCGAAGGCAGTTCATGTATACAGCCACACGCGTGTGTTTTTATACACTAGACAGCTCACCCCGCGACAAAATTCGTGTCGTTTTAAAGTGTAACGTTCCGTCGCGATAGACACTGCACTGCCCACTGCATGCACTGCTCCCGACAAAATTTAAAACTCACGCCTAATACACACACACAAACAATAACGTGTGGGACAGCGGGAATTAATAAATTATTCTGAACAGACGACAGCGAAATGTCAACAATGAAACATTACGCGATTTAGCCTAGGACCGTACCTTAAAAGATTACCAGTCAATCCATTCAAACTTTCTACAAACAAGTTTATAAACAGAGAACATTTTTGTTGACAGGTTACTACAGTAAAATTAATATTTCTAGAACTAGTTCAACTTACTTGCAAGCGGGAAAACACCGACAGTCTGCGACAGAGCAAAACTTTAGCGTATGCAAATGAGTATTTTAATGAGTTAGGCACGTTCGCGACCCGTAATTTCTTTTCACTCGCTCTTAGCTCGAGAGTCAGGCTCGTCCGCGAACTTTAGGTTCTTTTCAGTCGCTCTTAGCCTAAGAGCGACTTCGTGAAACGCACTTAGTGATTCAGTGCAAATATGTCTTAGGCTAAGAGTAACTTAGCGAAATCGCACTTAAGTTCGGCAATTTAAGTGCGATCTTTGTGAAACACCCCCCTGTT
>OZ022591.1:22065164-22162788 GCA_963669155.1 Arbacia lixula
GCCAGTTCGCAATACACAAGCAGCAACATGTATGGCTATTTTGCCAATGCTGTTTATAAGATTCACTTTAATACTGCAATATTGTGAGTATCATTTTTCCCTGTGTGTGTTTTTTTTTTCTCAATACTTGTTTATTACCTTTTTTGACCTGCAAAAGGGACACCATGTCTTAAAATAGCAGCGATTTATACATAATGATCATCTCTTCCTATTGTTAGCTATGTGCGATGCACCTGCGAACACCAACGGGACTGGCCAGTATTCGCATAACACAGTCGCAACGTTCAAGTGCGATGCTGGTCACGAAAGGCCGGCTGCCGATGATCCCCTTGTCACTACTTGTGCAGAAGGCGAGTGGAGACCTCATGCGGACTGCGTCAGAATCGAGGGTGAGATTTTGCTGTTGATGTCTTTTCATCCGGTGGTACAATGTGCACGGTTTAGGTCAGTACACGAGTTAGTACACGCATGTGGTGCGAGTAATGCATGATGACAGAATATTATCGCAAGGGCCTGACGCAAGAATCGTGGATGATTATGTGGATATGTTCTTTGACGCATCACTTAGATGGAAAACTCAGCCTGGTGTTCAGTCAATACGACATCGCACTTCGCTATTGATCTTTTCGCGTAACGAAATATTTTGTTTAGATATCAATGACGCAATGACTCCTACTATTGTTGTGTGCGACAGACTAATGATAAGCATCCTTGTCAATGCCATGTGTTTAGGCTTTAATCGCAGACTCAGGTATGATTCGGAATCAAAACACAATCGGGATCAGACTACAGTGTGATCCTCGTAATTAGCTAACATTGTGAAAAATTATATGGCTAGTGAATTGTTGCTTTTATGTATATAGCTATACGCAGTTCCCTTTAACCCTTTGTATGCCAGGCACGACGCTGCTGTATGCAATTTCTAGGTATTAGGGGTAGGAAAATACGCACTTAACACTAAAGGAGTTAACATGGTTGAATTAAAGGTTGCCCCCCGCCGACCCCGCCGACCTACGTGTCAGCGACGGACGACAAACCGGGATCGACGGGTTTCTACTCGCCGAACTCCCGGGTAAACCTCGCCTGCAACGAGACGGAGAGGAAGACGCCTTCGGGACCGCTCTACTCCTACTGTAACGACACGGGCGGATGGACCCAGATCCCATGACCCTCAAGTGCAGAGGTGCGTCAAATATTTCATAAATAAAGACGCAACTTAGCAAACAGTGAACGAAAAATCACACAAATGATGAACGAACATAAACCAAAACTGAAAAATACGAACAGATATATTAACATGAAATGTATTGAGAGGCATCCGAGCAAAAAGCTGAACAACTATCCATACCACATATAAGGTTCAATCGTCCCATGATGCACCGCTCAGCAACACACGGATTTCTGTGTTCCAGTCATGTCCACTTCCGGTCTCATACTGACACACTGACTAGACACGCAGGACCGGACCGGATCCAGCGTATCGAACAACGTTCAATCGTGGCATCTTCGGGCATTGTTATTTACACCAATACACATTAATATACAAACTAACATAAGACAACGACAAACAATAAAATAAACAGACACACAGGATACACACATACGTGCATATTAGTAGTTAACCTCACATAGAAAACATTCGTGCATGGTAATGTAGAGGAAGAGGAAACTAATAAGTTAATTAATAAGCTTAAATACGAATGATACACAAGCAAGGGTACAAATAACCCGGCAAACAAAAAAATACGGACACAAAAATAAACGTAACATACAGACTAGTCAAACGTTTCTACAGTTTCATTGTATTCCTTTCTCATTCAACTGTACCCCTTATTGCACTTGTCTACACGTTGCAGACAAATGCACTACCCCTTCCTTCGTAGACAGTAGGCTGCAGCACACCTCTAAACAGACGGGGGGACTCCGGGGAGGACTTCTATGACCACTCGGACACGCTCGTGTTTTCCTGTGAGGGAGGAATCTATGTGGATGGACCTTGGCGTTCCACCTGCAAGAACGGCGCGTGGTCGACAGGAATCGGTGGCTACAACCCAGTTTGCCGCAGTAAGTACCACACGCGCGGATCTAGCTTCATTTTGTTTTTCCCCCCTCACTAAGCAAAATAGCATAACTTTTTATCGAAGAGGTTTTGGGCAAAATAATTTGGATTTGGCAGAATTGTTCCTCAAGTTATTGACGAACTTATGTGTGAACATCACATTAATCTAATCACTCATGCATGACTGGGAAAATTTTAAAGCAAAACTGTAACTTTTCAAAAGTCACAAGGGTAATTTGGGGATTCTGTCATATGAATTTTTGATGATTCCATTTCTGGTTCATGATTTATGTCCTTTCATTGTTTACCATCCATCTCTCGATGCACTAACACCTATCCAGACACTTAACCCATTGTTCTGGTTGAGTGACCACCGTTTAACAAATACTCATGTTTGAAACTTCTAAAAACCTTTTATTTTGGTGAAGAAAAAAAAATAAAACTCTGGATATTTTGACAAAGATGTAACATAACCTGTTATGTAAACATAAGAATTCATTTTCGTATCACGGTTGAGTGAAAACACTTTAACAATCGCTCAAGAAATGCCAAATTGTATCGTTAAAACGGCATAAAAAATTACCCTTGTGACTTTTGAAAAGTGACATTTTTGCCTCTAAAATGTGCCCACTCATGCATAACTGATTTGATTAATGTAATTTTCACATAGAAGTTAGAAAATAAGTTAAGGAATAATCCTGCCAAATAATTTGGCCCAAAACCTCTTCAATAAAACGTTATGATATTTGGCTGGGGGGGGGGGGGGGCTTACTTTTTTTGCTGTGTTTATATACATATGTATACATATATATATATATATATATATATATATATATATATATATATATATATATATATATATATATATATATATATATATATATAAATAAATACGGGGTTACAGTTCGATATTCCGAAGGTTAGAAAAAAGAAGGTTCGTTAATCCGAGCATTTGTCGCGTAACGTTCGGAATAACGAACCTTCGAAATAACGAGTGCTTCCCAAATACGGGCATATAGCGTTTCTTTAGGATCGTGCGGTCAGTGGGCAATCGATCGTGACCATTGGCCGTGGAGGTGCTAACGATCGAGTGGGGATACACTGAACCGATATAAAACATGACATGTCTGGACTAAACTATGCATCTCTATCTAGGATATAATATATATGTACAGTATATATAGTCTATCATCACCATCATGACCATTATTAGTGCATATTTTTCATTCTTTTTTTTTTAGTCGTACATGAAAGTGCTCTTCTTCCTACTGTTGCTGTTGTTTATACTACTACTGCTACTACTTTTACTACTACTACTACTACTACTACTACTACTACTACTACTACTACTACTACCATTACTATAACTACTACTACTACTACTACTACTACTACTACTACTACTACTACTACTATACTACTACTACTAATGATAGTAATACTAATACAGCCCCCATCTAAATGACCACCACCCTCCTTGCAGGTAACTGCACGGCTCCTATCAACATGAGCAACGCAGGTAAGGCCTTCCACCACGGCCGCGCCCACCTGTTCGAGTGTGACGGCACTCCGGGTATGGTGCGCATGGGTGGACCCAGATCAGTCTGCGTCGACGGCGTCTGGAAGCCCGTGGTCAGGTGCGATCGTAAGTAATCGCAAGTCATATGACAGACCGATTCCATAAATCCTGATTCTACTTTGTTCCGACTACAGAGTCAGTAAAAGAAAAACTCATTTAAAAAAAAAAAGTTGTCTCGTTTGAAGTATGTATATTTCTAATCACTGGTTCATGATCATGCCTTCGTAGAGCTCTCCTCTCGGCTTATGTCGTAACCATTTTGGGGGGATCTTGCAGATGCATGACTGAACAACTGACAATGATAAGACTGCAATGTCTCACCAAGATCACCAAGATATAATCATGAACTCATGATTAAATGTTTATACTTCAAACAAATTTGAGCAAATGGTATTTTGGGACTCATTTTGAGCTTTGTACGTATTGCTCGAACGCGTCACTTTTGATGCGCAGAGCCATACGTTATAAGCGATATTGCAATCTCATGTTGCTCGGCTTTGATAACCGCTGAGTTCTTAATAAAATCACGCTATAAAGACAAGGTAGGAGAGTCGGCAGAAATCAGCTTTATACTTCAACTTTATTAAACGTGTATGAAATCTCACAGTTATAGCCTGACGAATCTTTTTAGGAAGAGTGAAAGACTGAAACAGCCCGATTTGTAGCGATCTTCTACCGTATTGCAGCGCTGGGTGTATCGCTCAACGCTTCATTCAGGTGCGAAAAGCCGTAATGTGCTCTATAAATTCTTGCGTATTGCGGTCTCTGGTCTCTAACTACGCTGTGTAAACCGCTTGGCTTGGGACATGCAACCCGTGCATATCAGCATCTAGCAAAGTTTTACTAAAAACCAGTTTCCAGTTTTATCACAGTGGGTGTAATTGTCTTAATTATAGTATTTTCTTTCATTTTCCGTCGTAGATACACAATTTATTGACAGGTTAAAGGGCTACTCTGTCTCTAGATCTGCGATGGCTGCTTATACAGTATGTTCTTTCATTTCTTTTTTTTTTCTGCAGTAAAAACTAATCTGAGACGAGAACTCTGAATAGCTGTGACGACATTGCAGCATCACGACAAACACAGAGACCACGTAGATATCGAGCAACAAAATCAAGTTTAAGTACCACTAAATAATCCGCGAGTACAACATAACGTGTGACGAATTAGGGGGGGGGGGGGGGGGTCATAGTAAACATGAGCTTATTGTTTGGTGTTGAACTAACAGTAAAACAGTAAAAGTGTTCGGCCCGAACACTTTCAGGATTTGTTACTAAATCACTAATTAATCCAAAGTGTGGATCATTCGAGGGCAAAAAACTTTCAGCATGGATAATATACGAATGTAAGGCCATTGGCAAGAATATTGCTCACGATAACCTTTTGAAAGCTCTTTTGTCTTCCCAGTACAATATATACCCTTGAAAGGTCAAATTTGGATCCGATAAATAAGGGATATCTTCAGGCAAGGAATTAGGTTTAATCCCAGGAAGAGGGAATGGTTGTTGTTCTTTCCAATTGTTTACAATTTCATTTATATTGCGAATATTTACGTCATTTTCTATACATTTTGCACCAAGTAGTACATTTATGCCCTTTATACAATATTTTTTTTTATGCCCTTTATATAATATATTTTTTAAGGACCATCGATGTTTGCATGTATCATGTATTCTCAACAAAGCGATACGTTATGTATTCAAGATGGGGAAGTTTTAAGATGGAGGAGGGTGAGTCATACAAGTCCTATCTGCTTTCCGTGGCGTTTTCTTGTACGCATATTTCATGGAATTTATGAACAAAATATAGTTTTGCGCGAAGTAGCCCTATGCTTTCCAATAATTAATGATTATTTGTACAGCTACTTTACAAGTACGTTAACAAATCAACTGAGATAGATGTCAACATGCAAATCATACGGTGAATTATTGCTTTTGTCATTTCTAAGTTTACCCGACATGTTATCATAGAGCTGTGCTTTTGTATTGCCACATATATTTTACGCATTGCTGTTTTCTTTTTTTGTACTCAGATATGAAATGGTGTGTAAGGATTTGACATCTTTCATCCCGTCTGGAGCTTCTTTTAAAGTGGTTGCTAGTATTGTCGTTGTCCTTGGTGTGAGTGCTGTTGGCGATGTTGTCGTTGTTGTTATTGCCGTTGTTGTTGGTGTTAGTGTGTTGGCGATGTTGTCGTTGGTGATGTTGTCGTTGTTGGTGTTCGTGTTGTTGGTGATGTTGCTGTTGGTGTTGTTGTTGGGGTTGTTGGTGTTAGTGTTGTTGGTGATGTTGCTGTTGGTGCTGTTGTCGTTGTTGGTGTTCGTGTTGTTGGTGGTGTTAGTATTGTTGGTGATGTTGCTGTTGGTGTTGTTGTCGTTGTTGGTGGTGATGGTAGCTAGAACTCAAATCAATCTGAAATGTTCACAGTGTAAAGCTGAAAGGTGTCTGGACGAGACAAACAAGGGGAGGGGAAGCCAGTTTGAATTAAGGTTAGTGTAAGTATTTTGCAGGATGATCCAATAGACGTTTTCCTTATCGTCGTCACAGTAGAGGACTGGGTGTTTATGTTGCCCACGGTAAATTAGCATTATTGCGAATCTTAAATCTTAAATGTCAAACCATTACCACCGCCACCATCAATATATCATCATAAACACAACTGTCATCATCATTACCACCACCACCATCACGATCACTACCAACATCCTCACCACCATCATCATCATCACCACCATCATCACTATCATCACCATCATCACACTTATCATCACCATCACTTTCGTCCTCATCCTTTCCATCATCATAATCATCATCATCACCCCATCTACCATTGTTACCATCACTACCAACATCACCTGAACATCGCCTAAACAATCACTATCAGTATTCACTACCATCACCACAGTTACCATCACTCTATCGCCACTTTGAACACCATCATCACCACCATCACCACCATCACCACCACCACCACCACCACCACCACCATCACCACCATCACCACCACCATCACCACCACCATCACCACCATCACCACCATCACCATCATAATCCCCATCACTTATATCACAATCACCACCACCATCGGTGCCATCACCACCACCATCACTGTCGTCACCATCACCACAATACCATCACCATTACCATCACTGTCCTCCTCCTCCTCCTCCCCCATATCATCACATCATCTACCATTGTTACCATCACTTATATCACATTCACCATTGCCATCCCTGCCATCACTGTCATCACCATCATCACCACCGCTATCATATCCATTGCGACCACCACATTTATGTTTATTAAGCTACTGCAACCAATATTTGGACGCCACCATGCACAATATCTATTTCAAAATGTCAGGGTACTTTATTTCATTATTTTTCAAGTGAAGAAAGAATCGCCAATAATTATTACGTATGTAGAATCACCATGGATGCCGCCTTCATGAGATTCATATGAATACATGGATTTAACTCATTGAGTGCTACATGTGACATTCTTCACAATAGGTCTATCCTTAGAACTTATCAAAAGCTTATCATGCACACACATGAATATACAGATATTTCGCATCCTGCAGACAACTTCAACGCATCTACCCCAACCAGATCCTGATGTGCCTGTGCGGCAGCCTGCTGGGTCTTTACGTCTCGTTCCTCGTCCTGCTGACTGCCGATCGTCGGCGTGGCCGTGAAGCAGATTGGCCTCGCGGAGCGTGCAGTTTTCTAGCCAGTCTGTTGCATTTCTATAGCCTCTCCACCTTCTTCTGGATAGATGTAGAGGGCGCCAACTTGTAACGGATGGTCGTTAAAGTATTAAACGCGTACATTCCTCGTTTCATGCCAAAGGCGGATGCCATCGCATGGGGTAAATTACCATCAATACTCTATATCACGTATAAGGAATAATCGTCCCATAATTCACCGCGCAGTGAATTTCTCCGTATGTGGTGTGTGTAGCAAAATACTGCCGTCTTTCAAGTCAATTATATTATTCTGTCGTTATTTATGAATCTATATATTTTAGACATGAGACTTTAATACGACAAACGATTGTGAAATTCGTTTTCAGTGGACAATTCTACATAGATTAGTGGGAACTTATTTTTCTAATTTAGTAACCCTTTAAGTTCACGAACAAGTAGACGAAATAGTAAATGTGGGGATCCTTTTATGTAGAGTTTATTGTGATATTGTAATATCCCTTGGATAATGTATATAACACCATTTTAACTATGGCACTGGGATTACCAGACTTCTATGATATTTACTACGAATTCATACAACCAAAAAGCGTGGACCTTGATACAACTTTCCAGCATTTATTCGATTAATAATGATTTTATTTGTTATTTTGAGTATAATGATATGGAGCAATCTGACAGTCTCTAATATCACCAAAATGCAATTACAGTAAGAACCGACAAATTTGACTTACAGCAACTCACTGTTTATTCAACATTGGCCATGTTGACATGATAATGCAAAATAAAATGGTATTATTTCAATACTTAAAATACAGAAGAACTAACGTAGGATTTACCAAGAAATTTTAGCATACACCCAGTAGTAAGGATAGCGTGTTCCATCCTGTAAATGAACGAAAAACAAGTTGACTATATTAATTTGCCTTTGCACTTCACCTCCGATTACAGCCTGGCTCTCAGGCATTTGGACATTGGATAAAATCCGTTAAGTCATATGAATGTTATTGCTTTTAGAGAGTTCTGGTTTTCTCAAAAGGATATACATTATGTTACATTTATACTTGATCACTTATGCTTTACACACGTACCTCAATGAAAAAGATCTATTCCTTCATCAAAAACAGAAACAGATTTCTTTTTGTGTGGCGGGGGGGGGGGGGGGATAGAACACAACATATGTCATCGCATCTCGCATGTGATGTCACACATTTTAACCTACAAAGGGATTTCTTATCCTGTGACGAATCTTTATCCCACCTTCACTAACATGTTTCTTTTATGTTTTTCTTTTATTAAAATCATCTTAAGTTCAGGGTGCACTTTTTCCCCTCTCAAGATAGGAGTCTAGTCCTGAGACCAGTAATTCTTTCATTCTCCAATTTTTCTCTTCGTTCTAAAGCTTGGGGAATTACTATCACCTATATGTAATACACAAATTACAGGAATCCTTAAGAGCAATGGAAGTTATTGGACTAGACAGTCTTACGAATAGTCTGTGTTTTGTCCCATGAGGGGTCAGGAACTATAGGATCAGGGAGAAGTGAGAGTCCCTGAAAGGATCATCATTGGTAATGGTCAGTCTGCATGCAAGAGCTGGGTCCGTACATCCCTATCAACCATCTGTATGATAAAAACACATGCCTTCCCACATACTAGTATAACACGAATTGAATATATATATGTATAGGTTAATGTCATAACGTAAATCGTAGTCTAGTAGTTTGCTACAAAGCATCTGGATAAACACGGTTTTTATTCTTATTTGTGAATGTTTCATACGATTACTACAATATGCAATATACAATGTTAGATAAATGCTCCACACCGACATTTAACTCAACACCCGATACCGAACGCTATAATAGACATTGCGTCTTGATGTTAAACTCAATTGAGTTAACCTCATTCTCGGTTATGTCACTAATACAAAATTAATCAATGAATGGTTTTCTTTTTTGGGGCGGTGTGATTGTACACGCTACATCCATCTAGAAGTATCTGAAAGATGCATCCAGCCAGCCATCCACCGCACCCAATCCCCGATATCTATTTGAACTAAGCCCATGTCCTCCCCACATACAACATAAATTAGATGTATAATGTATAGTTAAATGTCATAAAGTAAATCATGATTTTAGTTTGTTGTTTGCTACAAAGCATCTGAGTAAATGCATACAAACAATATCATAAGCAAGTACCGTTAGTAAATCATGATTTTAGTTTGTAGTTTGCTACAAAGCATCTGAGTAAATGTATACAAACAATATCATAAGCAAGTACCGTAAGTAAATCATGATTTTAGTTTGTTGTTTGCTACAAAGCATCTGAATAAATGTATACAAACAATATCATAAGCAAGTACCGTTAGTAAATCATGATTTTAGTTTGTAGTTTGCTACAAAGCATTGGGTAAATGTATACAAACAATTAATATCATAAGCAAGTACCATACGTTTATTTGTACAATCCGTCTTCCAATTTCCCTTTACACATTTCCCTCCTTCAGTGCGTGTCCTTTCTGCAAACAATAATAAAATGCAATTTATTCCTAAGATAGGTTCTAGACGAACCATCTGAAACTTCAGAAATTAAGGATTAATATAATTTCAAAATTCGAGTAATCGAATTCCAGTTCTATTGTTGGGTAGAAAATTAATTTAGCAGTACTTTCTTCCATTGACCGTGGTTTCTAGTGTTTCTAGCAAAACAAAAAAGATACCTGCAAAACGGTTGCCCTGTTTTACTGATAACTTAAAAATGCAATGTGTTGTTTATTCTCCGTTGTTGTCGAATGTTGAATGTTTCAAGCTTTTACTATAATATGCAATATACGATGCTAGAGAAGCATACTACACACCGACACTTAACTCGAGACCCGACACTGAACGCTTTAATAGGTATCAGGCTTGATGTTGAACCCTATTGACTCAATTTCATTCTCGGTTTTGTAACGAATACAAATTCGATCATGTATGGTTTTGTTTTGGGGCCGGTGTAATTTTACACGCTACATCCATCTAGAAGTCTCTCAGAAATGCATCCATCCATTCACCGCACTCCATTCCCGCTATCAATATATTCTAAGCCCATGTCTTCCCCACATACAATACAAAGTGAATATATGTATGTATTTGAGAAAGAAAACCAAAGTAGGGGACATAGTACAGGAAATTAAATCAATGAAATGGAGGTGGGCTTGTCATCTGGCCAGGAGGGAAGATGATAGATGGACTTATAAATTAACTATTTGGACCCCAGGGCTAACACCGGAAGAAGAGGTAGGCAAAGTAGGAGGTGGACTGACGATATTAGAGAATACGGTAGTGTGACATGGAACCGAACGGCACAAGATAGATCAAAATGGAAAAAATGACGAGAAGGCCTTCCTTCAGCAGTTAAGAGAAATAGGATAGAGATAGAGATAGATGTATAGGTTCATGTCATTAAGGACATATTTTGCTTGTTGTTTGCTACATAGCATCTGAGTAATTGTATACAAGCAATATATCATAAGCAAGTACCGTACGTTAGTTTGTACAATCCGTCTATTAATCTCACATTACAAATTTTCCTCCTTCAGCGTGTGTCTTTTCTGCATACAATAATGTAAAAACACGTTTTAAAATTACTCCCCCCAAAATGTGATTGATCCTGTCGATATATCAATCTGAAAGGAAAATAAAACCAACTAATATAAGACAAGACTTGAATCAAAGCCCACGGCTACATAATAGTATATTAACTTTTACAAAGGAGCCTAATCGTATTCAGTATGCGCGATTCAAAACACTGAAACATCAATATCTATGCAATACGTATACCTCTATATCTCATGCGTGTAACAAACTATGTATTCAAAATAACACAAGTAGTGCAACTAGGTTACTTTTGAAATTAATGATAATTACTACAGTTAAAATAATGTTCCGTAACACTTTTCATTATGTACTTGATGTAATCATTTACGAACATACCCGGAAACATATTCTTTAGACAATAATTATTATGTAACCTTTATAAATAAAACTTTAAATCAGTTTTAACGATGTACGAGAGCATTCCATACCCCCCCCCAAAAAAAAAAAAAAAAAAAAAAATAAATAAATAAAAAGATAAAAATACACATACATTCGTGTATTCTTTCATGCTTTCATTGTATGCTTTTTATGTGTCACGGAACTGATGCTAATTATGCAGGCACATAATTAAATGTATGGCAATTACCAAATGTCTAGAATTTCATTAAATTGTGCATTCTTCAGAAAGAAAAACACACTCAAACACGTCACAGAGGGAATGCAGAATACCATGCTTGGATTGATTCAATCCAATTTAAATATAATCATTGTATGTTGAATGGTGTGGAGGTATGACTTCTGGGGCAAATTGTGCGTTTTAGTAATATACCGATCATAAGTAGGTGCCTCGAAGAGATCGAATTCTTTGCACGACTTGTTACAATTTTGTTCAATTTAGCCAAGATATTTTACTCCAAACCCGATTTTTTTAATGCTCTTGGAAAGATAGTGTAGAATAAACATACAAACTTACGGTTGATTTTTTTTTTCTGAAACGGGTCTGAAAGTTAAACAATTACATTGAAAACCTAAACTGGTCCGTCAACCTAACTTTAAGCTAGTCCAGATGTTTCCAGCAGGACTAGCTTGAAGTTAGTAATTATACACGTAGATCGTGAAAGTACAAGTATCGGTATTCCCTACAGCATCTGTTGACGTGTAAGTCACCTGGGTTGATCCGATAGCGAAAGAGTCTCCGGGGCTATGAGTTGATGTCAGAGTTTGAGAGCCTGAGTTATCAGATGCCCTGGGTGTTGTCCACCAGACGCGCATTGTATCTGCGCCATTAGTGTTTTTGTGTTGGCTGAAAGGGCAGTATGTAAAATCTGGGTCCTGAGTATCTGCGGGTTTAAAGTAGAGGGTGTTTTTAAATGATTGTACGTGTTATGTCGAAAAGGGATTTTTACAGTTAAAAATACACGTTGGGACATTGATTATGGGGATTTTACGCTGTCATTATTGCATAAGAATGGATGTTGTAAGTCACCATATTTTGCTCTAATAAGCACCGATATCGTTACTTGGATTGTTGTCAAAAAGACCTCCAAATAACTTGAGATTTGTGGGAGCCTAGTATCAAAGTGTACAGTTGACAAACCCATCTCGGAAGCACCACAGGGAGGTGCAGCGTCAGCTCATTTTGACCATCTGGATGAAAACGCTGAAGGCGATGGATTGAACCTGGATTGAACCAGTCACTGATATCGACTTAACCTACTCCTCTCGGAAAGCATTAGTGGGGTGGATAAGGTGAATAATTTGGCATACATGTTCAAAATCATATTTGTAACAATATTAGATATAGAGGCATCTCAAAATCTTTTCAGGGGGCGCCTGGGGGAAGTCCCCAAAATGGCCCAGGGGCCCTAATATGCAATTTTTACTTCTTTTCGAAAGCGCACGGCCCGACTTGTAAAAAACCTTGATAGGAATCATCCTTAGGTAATAGGGACCTTACCTTTTTAAAATTTGTGGTTATAAATGGCAAGGGGGCAGGTGGATAGGCCCCCAAACGTCCCCTGGGTGGCATTTTCTCTTATTTTGGGATATTTTCTTAATAACAAATATCTGAATTTAACTAAACTTGATATCAATCATCCTTTGGTAAAAGGGAACATTAGATGTAAAACTTGGGGTACGTAAGTGGCAAGGGGCTGGGGAAAGGGGGGGGGAGTAGCCCCTAAAACGCACTTTTATTTTTTTTAAAATAATTTTTCTCAATAATAAATAAGTGAAACTATCCTTAGGTATTATGGACTTTAAGTTGTTAGAATGGGTACATAAATGGCAAGGAGCCGGGGGCGGGGGAGGGGGGGGGGGGGGGTTGAACCATCTCGAAAGGATGGTTCAAGTTATTTATTCTTGAGAAAAAGTATTAAAAAAATTAAAAGAAAGTTCCCCCCTGGCGCGTTTTGGGGTCTACCACCCCTTCCCCATCCCCTTGCCACTTGTGTATCCCAAGTATAACAACTAAAGTTCCCTATTATCTAAGGATGATTCTTATTAAGTTTGGTTAAAATCAAGTTATTCTTGAGAAAATGTCCCAAAATAAGGAGAAAATGCCCCCGAGGGCGTTTGGGGGCTATCCACCGGCCCCCTTCCCACTTATGACCTCATATTTTAACAAGGTAAGGTCTCTATTACCAAAGGATGATTCCTATCGAAAAGAAGTAAAACTAACATATTAGGGCCCCAAGGGCACTTTGGGGGCTGCCCCCAGGCGCCCCTGAAAATATTTCGAGATGCCTCTATATATAATATTGCTTCAAATATGATTTTGAACATGTGTGCCAAATTTGGTGCTTGTAGACAAAAGTGCACAATATTTGTTGCTTAACCGCCCCACTACATGGACTTCCATCAACAAACTCTCCGGCAGATCGCACGTCTGCCAAGACGCCAGCCCGATACCCCAAATGACATTGCAACAGAGGTTTTGAAGAATGGAACCAACACTGGCAAGCAATTCAGGTGTTAAGTTCTTCGAAAATCCACGAACCATGGAAGCAGAGACACGCTGTCTGCGCATGAACACCTAGTTACAGTTCCAAAATTCCAAACCAACTATATCACTACTTACCTGTACAGTCAGATCCACCGTATCCACTGCAACATGCGATCGCATATTGACTAGCGGTTCGGTAGGCCACTCTGTGAAATGGATGACACAAATTCTATTCGATATAATGCCTCATCTGGTCAAGAATTAATGAGGGATTTTTGTTATGATTTTCTCTATGACAAATTGTGATATATGGTGAATGAATGGTATATACATGTTGCTAAGTCTCCTTTTAAGTCAACACAGGGAATTTCCTCCCATTTATAGCATACCCTAAACAGACATGGACAATAATGTTCTTGCACACATGTCCACCTTATTTGAAATAAAATTGCTCTGTACCATCTACACAATCATCACTCAAAGTAGAAGAAGAGGTATGATTTTGAGGTAAAATTGCGATGAGCAATAAATAACATTAATTAATTTGTGGATTACTGTTATTACTGCTATATAATTATTTGTATAGTCAATCATCATGTTCCCCCTTATCCTTAGCACTGTTTGTACTCGCCATGCTTCCTAACTACGTTCCCTACTCTGTTCCCTACTATGTTCATTCATGTACTCGCCTGTATGTCGGTGAGCAGGAAATACCGAAGAGCCATTGCAAATAGCAATCGGACGCCTGTGAATAAGACGCTATGTACGTGCGATAGTAAATGTAAGATCTGTGAAAAAAAAACAAGGTGAGAAGGAACTGACAATAATGACAATGATGGCATTGGATATAATATTTATATATTAATCATATCAATTACTTCTCATAAAACATTGAGCAGAGCTGTAGATTACTTGCAATCAGAATGAGAGACACCTTTTCCACTTTTAAAGTAGTTAGGTACAGTGCGGCGAGGAATTATCAAATATCGATAAACCTTTCTTCTCCGGCGTCTTCATTAATATGTTATATACTGGCATACATACAAATATAGTTGGTCAAATAACCACATGGACTTATTAAAAAAAAACATTATTTCTTTTAATAGTATTCATAAGTACACACTCAGTATGTAAACATTCAATAAACATTATGTATGATATTATTTCACATGCATATTTTTTTAGCAATACAGTATGATACATTTTTCAAGGGGAAAAGTATGATTATTTCACCTGAGGAAAAAAGGGACTTCTCTAATCACGAGCCAGAACAACAAACAGATTTAGGGGATACAGACAACAATCAAGTACAATCAAGTGACAATGGAATGTTAAAATGTTATGCAGGAGGAGTGGATGAGACATCATGAATTCGAAAATAGTGTAAGTTTACTGGTGGGCGGTGCAATTATAGTGCAGTCAATATACGAAATTGCCGGCCACAAATTCCAAAAGAAACTTTTTCAAGTTTTTCAGCCTTCGGAATATGTCCTGTATAATATATTCATATTTTCCAAAGGTCCATATGGTGGAAAGCATGGAAAACTAATTCCTAATTAATTAACTCTTAATATTCCCCCATTGAAACCTAGGTGAAAATGGTCAATAACCATAATAACGGAATAAATGTATATTTTTAATTATGTGAGCGAATTAGGAGCGCTTTGATAACACTCTATTTCCCTAACTTCACATTCAAATCTTTATTTCACTCACACTCTGATGAACATGTCACCATACATTGACCAACATATCAAGGTTACAACTGAGATTTTTTCTAGTGATTAACCACAAACAGTAACGGTTCCACGCCAAGTACAACACAACTCATCACCTATAGGACTGAGAGGGTGAAATTTAAGACATAACTTGTTGGGGTATTATTGACGAACAGCTTAAGTGGAACTTCGAGGTGAAATAAATGGACAAACACAATGTGATCCTTACTTACTGCGTTGAATACGGACACATATAATTGTTTTTAAATAAATGATCCCCCAAACAACTTTGGTTATCATAGCGTCTTATTAAAACATTGGTACTAACAACAACTAAAATAAGTATAATTCGAAAGTGTCAAATGTGTCAAGATAGGATTAATTTTGCAGATGTGCATTTGTCCTAAATACAGGACAACCTAACCAAGTCAGCTTATTAAACACTTACGAGGTCCCGGTTCCACACCGCGCTGATGCCACCTTCGCGGGAATAACCACGAGGATGAGAAGGAGAAAGAAAACCATCGCTTTCATCTTGGTTGAGTCCTCTCTGAAGTCTAAAATGAATATATGGAATGCTTACGACTACTAACGAATTGCACCACGTACTCAGTCATACAAACAGATCACGCACATTGTTCAGTAATACCCAGAAATTAAAACAAAACACGCATACTAGACATTTCAAGCAAACCTCGAGGCAAGGAAATATATTTTGGGACTGCCCTCATGAAATTGAACTTCCATGTTTGCAGACACAATTCATAATCAGGATATATGCCTCGTGAAATGGAGGGGAACGTGTATTTCTTTTAAATCAACAAAACCTTCTTTTGCTTTATCATGACAACCGAATATTGAATTGTCTTGTTGTCTCTTTTCCACACTCTTGGAGGTGATCCATAAAGCATTATTATTGCAATATCAATTAACCTATGCGTTAATTTGTCACCATGAGCACCTGTATACATGATGGCATATTGATTCAGATTGATTATGAAGATAGAAGGTAACATAAATCTGTACAGGTTTATGCTACAGAATACTCAACAAATGAACCTTTCCTTTATAAACGAAGACTGATGTTAAATAATGATGTTCCTTTAATTCCTCATTACTCATGCAATATAAATTATGTTAAAAGCCTCACCAGTAACTCTGATTATAGTTCATACAATCATACAGGAATACATTATGAAGTCCGTTCATTCCCTTAGTGTAATTGTAATCTGAAGAAAGGCTGTTTTTAAATCAAACGCACAACCAAAAGAACATAAAAAAAACTCACCTGCAAACCTATCAAAAGGTCTCTTTATAGAGCTGTACAAGAAGTTTGATGACAATATGTAATCAATTCCGTGTCGATGTTCGATATAATTACGACCACATCAATCTATCGCAGGAAAGAGAAGTGCAGCCACGGTGCATTGCAGCATACTGGTGAGGCGGTGCCTGCCTCAGTCAGCCTAGAATTAACTCTATGTGTGCCATACGTGACCAATTCTCACAAGTAATACACATAATTCGCATAAAGCAGCAGTTAATCTGACATACAATGAGTTAAGTGTGAGTGATTTTCCTTGTACGACGAAGATCATTCCCTGCCTCGTCGGGCGATGGGTCCTGAACTTGATTGGTGATTGGTCGCCATCCCCTTTGCATAACAAACCAAAACGCAGGGTTGAGTGAGTGCCAGGTGAGACCTGGGGAATGATGTCACAATTCATAGTGTTTTGTGACCTGTATTCTTTCGGAATTATTTGTGGTTCACGCACCTAGATCCAAGGCACAGGTCGCTCGTTTGCTCCAACCTGTCAAACTTGCACACGGCGGCTTTGGAAATGGTAATGGAATGAAGGATATGGTGATCATCAAATATCAATTCGCGATTGGGTGTCTAATGGGGCCTACCCTTTACAGGCAAAGGTTATGGGAGCCCCTCCACCACCCCCACCTCCCCCCCCCCCCCCTCACACACAACACGCACATACAACATGGACCTAATGCACACACGCACACCCAGCATATTTTGACGAAATGAGTAAACAATACAAATAGGTTACCTCTTGATATTTATAGAATTATGCTCATAAATTAGAACAATAATAATTGTATGTATGTATATATTTTTTTTACATAGGCTTATACATGTATATGCATGTATATTACTGTTCTCTTTCGTATACTGAATATAATCAACGTAGGTTGGTTGATCATATAGCCAAGATCAGAAAATAACCAACTGCATATATAAGACATAAATCAGCAAATAAGAAGAACACAATGTAGCAGATAGAGTGGTATTGAGTGTTGTACATGGACGCGTATTCGTATATGTCATGTAACAATCTTTGCATGTATTCTCTGTTCTTGTTCGCATATCTACCCATATACCTATATAACACAACAAAGAAGCGTTTGATACATTGTTCATGCATGTGTAATTAACAAGTGCACGTGTAAGTGATGAGCTTTTTATTTCTGGTAACCATCTTCTCCTAGAGCCACAAGGTAACATCACATTATCTGAGCATGTATACTGCATTTCTTCCTTCTATTTTCCATCCGTATTTCAAAAGTCACAATGATCACAGCATTTGAAAGAATCTGTTTATCAAAAGCTTGTTTTTAGAACACTGATCAAGGGAACAAAAACGCTAGTGCGTTAACTCCTATTCGATTGCATGTAAAGGTTACAATGCTTGGGTCACACTATGCGCCAGTGGGGCATGTGTGTTATGCTCACCAAGTTCTTGATATAACTATCATGAAACTAAGCTATATCCCATTGGCATGATATCAAATAGCCCTTATTAGCTTCCACGGCTGGGTGATAAGTAATCGATAGTGTAAACGCGGAGTCATGCCGTCAATTCGTTGTTATTACACTGTTCATTTCTTGAACATTCTTGTTTATTCTTCCAATTTTCTGATCCTCAAAATAAACAAAGGAAGTGGTTGAAAAAGATATTGAGGGGTCCCTGCGATAACCCACGCAAACAACTCCGTCATGCTGAGGCAGCGCAGTCTACTCTAGATATTCACAAATGCCTGAATGTCAAGTATGTCCTCCATATGAAGATACCGTTTCATTCTGACTTGTTCTATTACAGTTTTCCATGCGAATGTTTCCGATGGACGTAGTTCCATTTCTCCTAACCCATCCGTTATTAGTGCCCGTTGGGATGAGTGGGGATATAGAATACAGATAATGATTAGCAAACGAACGCTCTCACGAAATATCAAAGTGATAGCTACAATGCGCATACAAAAAATAATGCTGCCGCTAGTTCTAAATGACTTCATGATTACCCGGAAATAGTCAAAAAGCATTAAATTCACATTTTGTTGGCGAGATAAACTGCTGTTCTATGGGACTTATAGAGATGCACCCATGGCGCATCAAAGAGTTAAAAAAGCAGGAAATATACACTGTATATCGTGTAGGCCTATCAAATCAGTATAACACTTGTTCAAACCGTACGAGTGAGCCGATCTCAAGCACCGATGCTTCATGTTTGTATTGTAACTATGTAATCTTTAAAAAAGAAGCCTACATTAACGACATCCATGACAGCTCAATCCTTTGAGGCTAAACTTATCGCAGGAGAAAATGAGACGGTGAGTATGTACAATGCAAACCCGACTGAATAGACCAAAGCAGGCTATCCATGAAAACATCACAATGCAAATATAACATGTGAGCAAATATAAACATGAGACGGTGAGTATGTACAATGCAAACCTGACTGAATAGACCCAAGCAGGCTGTTCATGAAAACATCAAAATGCAAATACATGAAATATAGGATGTGAGTTATTAAAAAAATTGCTTTGATGTTTGACAAACTTCCTCATTCCATATTTAGTCCCACGTCATTTCAATACAGTATTGTTAGGGTAAGACAGCCCAACACACAAGTAAGAACCTGAAGAAGAAAGCTCGCATGAAAATTGTAATTGACAGCTACGTCCATGTTCCTAGACTCTTTGTCATGTCCGAGTTGACAATTCTCGCACTTGTATATGTATATATATATATATATATATATACATATTTATGTGTATATACTTATTGTACTAATGCTCTCTTTCTTATTGTGTTATATTGAATGAAATGAAAGGAGGGTGGCTGATCATATAGCCAAGATCAGAAAATAACCAACTGGATATATAAGACATACATGAGCAAATAAGAAGAACACAATGTAGGAGACGGGATGTTGTTGAGTGTTGTACATGGACGCGTATTCGTGTATGTCATGTAACAATCTTTGTATGTATTCTCTGTTCTTGTACGCATATCTACCCATATACCTATATAACACAACGAAGAAGCGTTTGATACATTGTTCATGCATGTGTAATTAACAAGTGCATATGTTAGCAATGAGCTTTTTTTATTATTATTTCTGGGAGCCATCTTCTCCTAGAGCCACAAGGCAACATCACAATACCTGAACGTTACCAGTGCGTTTCCTCCTATTCGATTGTGTGTAAAAATTACAATGCTGGGGTCACACTACGCGCCAGTGGGACATGAGTACACTACGACAACTTAAAGGGTTAAGCATGTGAAATGTGTAGGGTCAGCGTAAAGTCGACACCAAAGGAACCCTAAAAATGTATCATAAATATATATATATATATATACATATATATATATATATATATATATATATGGAAATCAGTAATTTAATCGACGGTATCACATGAAAAAACCCTTCTTGGCTACCACAAAGGTGGTAGGTGATCTATATTGTAACCGCGGAATAGTGCCTCCAATTCGTTTTGTAATAAACTGTTCATTTCTTGATCATTCTTGTTAATTCTTCCGATTTTCTGATCCTTAAAATAGACAAAGGAAATGGTTGATGAAGATATTGGGGCGTCCCTGCGATGACCCACGCAAACAACTCCGTCATGCTGCGGCAGCGCAGTCTACTCTCGATATTCACAAATGCCTCTGTGGTATAAATCAAATATGCTGAATGTCAAGGAAAAGTATGTCCTACTCATGAAGATACCGTTTCATTCTGACTTGTTCTATTAAGGCTGATTGTTCTAAGGCCGATAAGCCTTACCTCTGTTATAGGAAAAGTATTAGAATCCATTGTGCGGGACCAACTAATGGAGAACTTACTCGAACATGACATGCTGAGTGATGCTCAACATGGATTTCTTCCAGGACGATCATGTACCACTCAGTTGCTTGAAGTCATGGAACTTTGGACATCATCCCTTGACAGTGGGAAAGAAACAGACGTAATTTACCTTGACTTCTGTAAGGCATTTGACTCTGTGCTCATGAACGCTTGTTGAAGAAACTGAAAGCCTATGGTATCCCTGGCAACCTGGAAGTATGGCTCCGTGCTTTTCTGACTGATCGCAGGCAGGAGGTAGTTGTTAATGGGAAGTCCTCTGCGTGGAGTGAAGTGAAGAGTGGAGTACCACAGAGCAGTGTGCTCGGGCCAATAGTATTTGTGCTCTTTATCAACGACCTACCAGAAGCTGTTTCCAGCATAGTAAGAATATATGCCGATGACACACAAATCTTCAGGGAAATCGGTTCAATTGCTGACTGTGGGGCAATACAAACTGATCTTGACAAACTGATGGAATGGTCGGAGCAGTGGCAGCTGAGGTTCAATGGGTTTAAATGTAAATTCCTACACATTGGAACACACAGCTTACATTTCCCCTACGACTTGGACGGAACGGTATTGCAAGAAGTTCAGGAAGAAAGAGACTTGGGCGTCATCATGGACTCTGAACTGAAATTCCATACCCATACTGCCTCTGCAGTCCTGAAAGCCAGTCGTGTTCTAGCAGTCATCAAACGCACCTTCCTCTACAAAGACAGTGACACAATCACCAGGCTACATAAGAGACCAATCCTGGAATATGGAAATAGCATCTGGCATCCGAGATTTGTTTCTCACCTGAAGGAGATTGAAAAGTCCAACGCCGAGCTACAAAGCTGATACCATCAATAAAGGACTTGGACTATGGTGCTAGACTCCGTGTCTTGAGACTCCCCTCACTCCAGTACAGATTGAGGAGAGGTGACATGATCCAGACATACAAAATCATCCATGACATTGACAGAGTCAACGAGGATCTGTTCTTCTCGGCTGTAACCATCGGAACTACGAGGGGGTCACCCTTTTAAGCTATTTGTAAGGAGGAGCAGACTGAATGTGCGATCAAACAGTTTCAGTATTAGAGTCATCAATGACTGGAACTCTCTCCCATCTGAGGTCGTAACTGCCCTATCTGTCGACTCCTTTAAAGGAAGGCTAGATAAGTTTTGGTCCGCATACCAGTACTGTCACCCATGGGAGACTTGAGTGCGCTGCAACACACACACACAGCACAAGTTGATAGCAAATAAAGCGTAGGATGACAGATAGACCTGGAAACCAGACTGCTCACAAAAGCAATTTTCTAGCAGATCCGGTAATAAACGGTAATAGTAATTACGGTTTTCTATGCGAATGTTTCCGATGGACGTAGTTCCATTTCTCCTGACCCATCCTCTACTACTGCCCATTGGGTTGAGTAGGGATATAGAATACAGATAATGATTAAAAGAGCATCAAAATGCATTAAAAGCCTACTATTACTTCTCATATAAACCTCATCTCAATCATCCAATATCTGATTGATCGAGTTATGACTATTAGTGGGCAATAGTTTCTCAAAAGTACTATTGACCGGTTAATAGTACAATTGTTTTACATGTCCATATCACAATGGAAATATAAGCTGTAAGTAATATGAAAAAATAACTTTTAATGTCTGACAAACTTCCTTGTTTTATATTTAGCAAGGTCAAATCTAATATTGTTCTGAAGGACTTTAATGGCGGCAATAGTCACAAGAGCATCAAGTGCACTGAAACCCTTGTTATCACTACTCATATAAATCTCAACTCAATAATCTCCAAACCTGTTTGATTTATATAACTATTGAGTTGCCAATAGTACCTCAGAAGTACTATTGACCGTTTAATGGTTAAATTATTGTACACATGTACTATCTCGCAAGGTATAGATTAAGGTAACACTTGGCCATATAAATTACTATTGTATGGGACTTGTGAAAATATACACACATGGCACATATATAATTGTGATCAGTCTCGGTGATGTACGTTTGCGGTTCTTCGTCATATCATATGTGTGATCCGAAGAGGGGGTTTTTCGAAGAGGGCCGTTGCAAGACATTGTATACCACTAATTATATATATATATATGTATATATATATAACGTAAAGGTGCCTCGGCCACGTACGTGTTGGGTGCCGCATCATAAATTATAGTTGAGACTCAGAATAAAGACGCGGCTGGACGTAGCTAGTGTGTTCACACCCTTTAATAAGCCAAGCTTTCGACCATTTTACAGGTCTTCATCGGGGCTTTGGACACAAAACAAAAATTTACCAATTGCAAGCATGCAACGAAATAACGAAATAGCGAAATGAATAAACGAAATACAGACAGCATTATAACACAAATATGAACGCAAATTGGAACGAGACATACTTGTGGACAAGTATACGGTGGTCTACTCTGTATGGCAATGTTTTACACAGACATTGGATGGTATCGTCTATTCATTAGAAATCAAAGGCAGTACACACGGGAGAGACTTGCCTAAATGGTGACATGCATGTGCTAACAACATGTGGTTAATAGTCATTTAGGATAAAGGGGCGAGAAGAAAAGGGAAATCTCAAAGAGAGCGACAAAGTGAAGGGTTGTACAGAAGAAGGTCGCCAAAATCACATTGCAAAATGAAAAACTACCCCTACCCACACCAGGGTTCGAACCGGGGGCCTCGCGTTCTTTAAACAGCGCCTTGCCCACTGAGCCACAAATCTTCCCATTCAATTAACATGTAAAGCAGAAAAAGGGGCTATGATGATTTTGGAATCAATGTTCAAGCTGAAATTTCGCCAAGATCACGACATCTGATTAGTAGACTCAGGTACATCGTATTAAAATAAAGGATTCAAACATAAGCAAGATAGAGCTGCTAGAAGATCGTCATGTCAATTCATGATTTGAAATAAATGCCTCTCCCATTGACATTATACGTAAATATCATAGAGCAAAGTCCCAGGTTTAACATACTGAGATTTGGGAGAAAATTGATCGAGGATTGTCGAGATAAGCTTAAACGGGTAAAAGAGGGGGTTAATGACGTCATAAATGAAAATTCGTAATATAATGACGTCACGATGTACTTAACGACATAATGAATCAAGAGATCACAATGGGGGTCAGCAGGCATTTTCAGCTTTGACGCACCCGCACGACCTTGTTACGTGGAAATGGCTCAAAATGACAGGATGTGATAAATAAACGAAAAAAGACAGCATTGTACCACAAGTATAAACGTAAATTGAGATCAAAGTGAGAAGGCGAACGGAAAGTGAAAATTATAGGGTATAATTTCAACAACACTGAATAGTTACCTGTATTTAGGGAGGACTTGGGTTGTGGTGTGTGCTGTATGGGCTCTGTGTCGGCTGTGTGTGGTTTACCGAATGAGCATGGTAAGGGGTTATGTTTGAAAGGAGGTGACAAAAAGGTATTGAACTCTATTGTTGGGCGTTGGGGTGTGGAGGGGAAAAGAGATACGCGCCTAATTTTGAAGGCGCCAGGGATTGGAGAATTGGGGGTTGGGGGGGGGGGGTGGGGAGGGGGGGTGGGGGTGGAGTTGGGGATGGCCTGAGAGGGTTAAGGATCTGCATTGATTCCGTGTGGGCGTAAGGTGTGTAGTTTCGAGATCCAGTAGGACTCACGTTTCAGTATGATGTGGGGTTCTTTTTTCTTGATGAGTTCTATGCCTGTGATTTTTACGTTGTGGACTGAATGGTTTGGTAGATTGAAGTGTATGGTGTATGGTAGGGTTTTGTGGTTGGGAGAGTCGTGGTTGATTATTTCAGAGCGTGTGTTGTTTAAGCGGGTGTAGAGGGATGTTTGGGTCTTCCCTACATACTGCAGTCCGCATTCACTACATGTGATTAAGTATATGAGCCAGGAAGATTTGCAGTCAATATAATCTGTTATGAAGTGAGTTTTCTTTGTGGATGTGCTTGTGAACGTGTTGGTTTCTTGGATGTGTTGGTGCAAGATGCATTTCTTTGATTTGCATCTGTGGAAACCACGCTTAGCAGGGGTGGTGTCTATTTGTGTGTCTCGGGTGGGTGGTGTGTCTGGAGGCTGTGTGTCTGAGGAGATGTGTGAATTGTTGTCTGTCGTTGAGTGGTTGTTTTGCAAGGCGTCTTCCTCGATCGCGTCTACCAGCATGGAAATTGTCTGGGTGTCTGTGTTTTCTTGTTGGTCTGTGTCTGAGGTGTGTGGGGTGGGTGATTTGGCATTGACAAGTATGTCACGTAATGTTCTGGTACGTCGGTAGGATGTGACTGGGGGTCTGGGGAAAATTTTTCGTAGTTTTTCACATTCGCTGATTAAGGGAAAGTGTTTGTGAATGATGCGGGATACGTTGGCTGTTGCGGGTGTGTATGTGATAGGGAAGTGAATGTCGTGTGACGTGTTTCGTAGCTGAGAAGATCTTCCCGAGGGGCCTGTGATGCCCGGGTTATTTGTCGTTGGACCATGTCGGGGTTGTAGTTTCTTTGTTTGAGATGCGTTTCTAATTGTTGGAGGTGATGGGAGGCCTTGTCTGGATTTGAGCAAATGCGGCGGATGCGTATGGCTTGGCTGTATGGGATGCTCGTGAATACATGTTTGGGATGACATGATGAGGGGAGCAGGTAGGCGTGCGTGTTGTTGGGCTTGGTGTGTAGTTCTGTATGTAGTGTACCATTTTCATTGTGGAGAGTTACATCCAGAAAATTGACACTTGTGTCAGATGATTCGAATGTGTATTTGATTGTTTCGTGCTTTTGGTTCATGCTGATCTGGAATTTGGAGAGGTTCCGCGGAGAACCTACCCAGATGAACTGGATGTCACCTATGTATCTTCGCCATGATTTTTGCACCATGGTCGTTTTCATTGGTTCAAGGATTTCCCTTTCTTTTTCTGCCATGAAAAGATTGGCGTAGGAGGGGGCTACTGGGGTACCCATTGCTGTGCCTTGTATTTGTAGGTAGTTTATGTCCTGGAATTGGAAGTTGTTGAGCGTAAGGACCAGCTCCAGTAAGCGCATCAGTTGGTGGGTGGGGGGTTGGGGGTTCTCTCTTCGCGAGAGGGCGTTGTTGGCCGTTATTAGGCCTTCTGCATGAGGGATATTTGTGTAGAGGGAGGTGACATCTGCTGTCACTAGGATAGCGCGGGGTGAGAGTGGGGCACATTCGGTGTTGAGTTTTTGGATATTGTTACGGTCCCCGAGTTCCCTTTATTCCCATGTTTATAGTAAGCCCATATTCTCCCAAACACCCCCTCTTTCTGAGATAACCTCGAGCTCAAATCAACATTTACATTGACCAAGTTCTTGGACATTTAATGATGACGTCATTATTGACCTATACTTTCTGCATAAGTCCCTACTCTCTATTCGGAAAGGCATGAAACTTAGTCTGACCTCTTCTACGTCACAACTCTGGTCAAGCTTGTCCTTGGGTGCGGAGTACATTTTATGACCCAGCAATAAACCATTTTCTCTCTTCTTCCTACATTCGTCTGACCGCTCAACACTATTGGGGTTGACATTTACGATTTGTTATGGGGGAAAGACCAAGGATTTCTTCCAGAGATGTAATTCTCGTTTCTTTGGAAACGAGATGCTTTTGGTAAAGTTCTTGTTTGAAGTTCAATCAAGAGAAAGTTAAGACTTCAAGGAGAAGACTGACGTCAATACAATTAACTCCTTTCTGCTTAAACTATGATGTCCTTACAAAACTGCATTACTTTGTACTTAGAAATCCTTCATGTCATGTATTTCCTTTATATGAATATAGTTGATAAGGTACACCAGCATGTATAAATAGAGCAGAGTTTAGTTTTCGAGCAGAGTTCAGTTCGGAGTAAGAGTTTAGATCAAGAGTTTTAGAGTAGGAGAGTTTAGAGTAGGAGGAGTTCAACTCTAAGCCATGTTGTTACGCCATGTTACGCCATCGAAATGAGTATCGAAATGACAGTGGAATGCCTATCGAAATGAGTATTGAATAAACGTCTGAAACTACAACTCCTGTCGACATCGTGTATTATGTGCGTCTATAGAGAAACCAGTACGACAAAAACTACCACCCGTAACAATATGTTGTAAATATTGGGTGGTGTCTTTCAGATATGACGGGATATTCTCTACTAGGGGTCGCAGATGGAGGTCTAAATACCTAGAGATCTGCACAGTAGGGCAGGCACAGCCAGAGACAATGGGTCGCCCTGGGTTGTTGGGTTTGTGTAGTTTTGGCAAGAGGTACAGGTTGGGGCGAGAGCAGTGTTGGGGTATCAATGCCTTTTTGATGTTGGCATCCTCCTCTAGATTGGCGAGTGCTTCTTGGACGGTTTGGATGTGTGTTTGTGTGGGGTCGTGATCTAGTTGTTTGTAGGTGTTAGTGTCGGAAAGTTGTCTGAGACCTTCGTTTATGTAATCCTGTGCTGACATTACTACTACTGCCGTTCCTTTGTCGGCAGGTTTGATCACTATGCGATTGTTTTTTCGTAAATTGTCAAGTGCCTTGCGTTCACTCTTGGTCAGGTTGTCCGAACACTTTCTCGGGTCGTGTTTTGATATCGTGTCGTCGATTTCTTGTTCCACCTTTTCCAAAAATAAAGCGAGGCGTGTACTCTCAATCCGTGGGGTCCAGAGGTTTTTCTTACGGAAAGACTTGAGCTTGGTTGATTCGGGATTAGGGCTATATTAAATTCTATGGCAGATTTTGTTCGGTAGTTTGTTTGGTGTAGTGGGCTTTGATACTCATCTTTCTTCTAAGTTCTTTCACGTCTGCTTGAATTTGGAGGGAATCAATGAGGGGAGGGTTAGGGCAAAAGTTTAATCCTTTTGATAGTAGGCTAATTTCAGAGCTGGACAGGCTGTGGTCGGAGAGATTGATTACCGGTACAATGGGCTGGGAAGACGTGGGTGAAGGGTGATTATGATTTTGAGCATTATTTTGGTTGGGCGCTTGGAATGACTTCCTTCGTTTGTTGTAAGTGTTTTTGTTGTATCGTCTGCCTTTGTGTGTACGTGCGCGTGTGTGAGTGCAGCGAGTGTTTGCGTCGTTGTCGTGGCAGTGCACAGACTCTTTAAGTTGTTTGAATTGACTGCACAATTTGTCATCTCTTTTCAACTTGCATTTTTTTTGTCTCAATCGTGCCATTTATCTTATCTATGACATGACAATGAACAGCGTTTAAGATATCATGATACGTTGCGGGTGTGGTCTTACTGAATAGGTCATTCTTAGCTTCATTTATCTTTTTCTCCTGGTGTGCTATTCTTTCCTCTAAAATTGTTATTGTGGCATCTCGAAGTTCGCATGATGCAAGCCAAAGAACTGTGTTCCATTTCTTTTCCAAACGCTTAGTGCGTTCAAAACAACAAGATTTTTTTATCAAAAGTCCCTGTGGTACTAAGTCTTTGTCTCGATACATTAGAAGGTATTCTCGGTGTGTCTTAAGTCGATGAAGGGATTCCGTCTGTTTACGAATGCGTCGAGTTGACTGCTTCAGATCACCAATGTATGAAGTTTGATTCCGTGTCGTGTCGTTGCCGTTTCCGTTGTTTGTGTTTTGGTTGTTGTTGTTGTTGTTTTTCATTTTGCAATGTGATTTTGGCGACCTTCTTCTGTACAACCCTTCACTTTGTCGCTCTCTTTGAGATTTCCCTTTTCTTCTCGCCCCTTTATCCTAAATGACTATTAACCACATGTTGTTAGCACATGCATGTCACCATTTAGGCAAGTCTCTCCCGTGTGTACTGCCTTTGATTTCTAATGAATAGACGATACCATCCAATGTCTGTGTAAAACATTGCCATACAGACCACCGTATACTTGTCCACAAGTATGTCTCGTTCCAATTTGCGTTCATATTTGTGTTATAATGCTGTCTGTATTTCGTTTATTCATTTTGCTATTTCGTTATTTCGTTGCATGCTTGCAATTGGTAAATTTTTGTTTTGTGTCCAAAGCCCCGATGAAGACCTGTAAAATGGTCGAAAGCTTGGCTTATTAAAGGGTGTGAACACACTAGCTACGTCCAGCCGCGTCTTTCTTCTGAGTCTCAACTATATGTATATATATATATATATAGTAAATAGTGGTAGTAAAATACGAGCTGTGATTGGCTGGATTGGTACCACGTGACCTCCCTTCAAAAAGTTATATTGTACATATGTACAATATAACTTTCGATTTTTGGATGGCTAAACCCGTGTTAAATGAATGGGGAGAATATCGATTAATTTGTTTTCAATCGATATATTTGTATATCGATTTCCCAAAGTAGCATTTTTATAATTTCCGATCGCAGATAGAAATACAAATTTACGTGGTTTAACCCCTTACAGCAGACGACAAATTTTGAGTATCGATAGCTATCATGCCTATCGTAGGTGAAAATTATCGGACACTTTTTCTGTCATTTCTTCACCGGCGAACAATTTCGCGAAGAACTGCAAAATGGATAATAATTTCCGATTTCCTTCCCTTACGGAAGAGGATCTTGCTTCCATTGTGGATGACAAGGATTCCACGCGGACAAAAGGAGTAATAAGCTACTCTTTGAACATCGTGAGGTCGTATTGTAGGCAGAAAGAAGTGGATTTTGCAGTACTAACTGAGCGATGCAGTGCCCCAGAACTGAACGATTTTCTACGGTCTTTCTACGCCGAGCTCCGCCAAGGTAACGGGGAGTCTTATGCGAAGAGGTCGATGATCACTCTTCGGTACGGTTTGCAGCGTCACTTTTTGAAGCACCGTCAATTCGATATCTGTAAAGATGCTGCATTCGATGGATGTAACGAAATGTTCAAAGCCATACTCCACAAATTGAAGGCTGAGGGAAAAGGTGCAATTCGACATAAGGACCCGGTTACACCTGAGGACATGAATAAAATCAGGGAGTCTTTTGACCTGACCGTACCAAAGGATTTGCAGAATAAGGTGTTCTTAGACCTCATGTTGCATCTCTGCAACCGGGGCAGGGAGAATCTTCGACAAATGAAGAAATATGATTTCGCTGTACAGACAGATTCAGCTAATCAACGATATGTCCATGTTGTTCGAGATATGATTACCAAGAACCATCGCGGCGAACTTAATCACGATGAAGAAAGCCAGGGTGGACGGATGTATGCAACTGGTAAGTCTGACTGCCCTGTAAACTCGTTTCTTGAATATCTCTCTCACCTGAATGAAAACTGTGATGCACTATGGCAGCGACCAAAGGCAAGAAGGCCTGCTCAGTCAGCTAGCCCTTGGTATGACAATGTACCTGTGGGTTTACATACACTTGGAAACAAGATGTCAGTGATATCGAAACAAGCACAATGCTCGAAAGTGTACACCAATCACTGCCTCCGTGCCACGGCCATCAACAAACTTGATAATGCTGGCTTTGAAGCTCGCCACATAATGGCAATTTCTGGCCATCGCTCCGAGAACAGCATCAAACATTACTCAAGAGTTGGAGAGAGTCAAAAGAGGAGAATGAGTTTAACCATCGCCAGTAACAATGAAGAGATAGCAACATGTTCTTCAACCTCTGACTCTGCCAGAGAGGTACTTAGATCTTCTAAGTTTGTCAGGTTCTCTAGCACTGCCACTACTAGCAACGTTCCTCGATCGCCTTCACCACCACAGGAACATGCACAGTCATCACAACTTGTGGTAAACAGTCAGCCGACTTCCTCCCCTATCAATATCAACTCTTCAGTTTCTTCTAGAATGCACCTCCACTTCAACAATTGTAAGGTCAAAATTGTATGTAATCAAAAATAACTACCTTTCAACATACTTACTATACTAGGTCTAGGCCTAAACTGTCTAAGTTAGACCAAGACTTGTGTAAATATTTCTGTCAAAGTGTCATTCTAAACTTTTGGATTGGAATCTATGGATCTAGACTGTCTATTTGGAGTTCATTATTTTGGAGTTCATTGTTTGGAGTTAGCCTAATTGTTTGGAGTTCATTCAACTGGACTAGGAGTTCATCGACTGTTTGGAGTTCATTCAACTGGACTAGGAGTTCATCGACTGTTTGGAGTTCATTTGTTGCTACATGTAATTAGGAGTTCATCGTGTTCAATTGGAATTTCACAAATATAAGGTAAGAAGAACGTATGCCATCTAGATCTAGACTATGGTAAAATCCATGATGGGGGGCTTAGATTGAGAGATCTATTTACTATAATAAATAGTGAACGTTCTATCATACAATATTACTGGACTATATGAACTCCTAATATAAAATTATCCCTCGTGCAAGCCTATTTCACCTCGGCCTTCGGCCTCGGTGAAATAAACCTGCACTCGGGATAATTTTATATTTGTCGTACATATAATCCAGTATATTGTACAATAGATTGTACACTATTTATATAATATATATATATATATATATATATATATATATAAACTGGAGGCCTATTATATCATCATATAACCAAGACTAGCTCGAGCCTTACGGGTGAGCTGATCACAGGAACAAGGGGAACCGATGCTTTATTTCTTTTGTATGCAATTCAAAGCATAGTACTTTTACAACACCCACGACAGCTCAATCCTTTAAGGCTGGACTAATCGCAGGACAAAATGAGACGGGGAATTATGTACAATGTAAACCCGACTGAATAAATCCAAGCAGCGCGTACATGAAAACATCACGATGAAAATATTATATGTAAGTCAACTTCCTCTTTCTATATCTAGCTAAGTCCCACGTCATCCCAATAAGTGATCGTTAGGGTAAACTGCGGATTCCTGCCGAGGGTTGCAAATGGACTAACCTGTCTCTATAGATAGTGGCTTCAGAGGAAAAATATGAATGATTAATTGCATGGATAAGTTTTCAAGCCTGACGCTGTGCATTCTAGTTTCAGTATTATTTCACAGGGTCTCTTTATCAGGCCCTCTATTTTGCATTGCCGGGGCTAAACTCGCCCCGAGTATCCCTGGAATATTTCCACTGAATGGCTTACATTGATTGTTTTCTCTTGCGATATCTTATATTATATCGTAGTCCAGGCATTATTTCATATCATATGCCCTCCCACTCATTGCGACAGAAAGTCGGTGAATTGTTTCATACCCAGAAATATGTCCTTATAACATGTCAAAAGTCACCAGGGATCTGTTTCTAAATAACATAGAGCTTTTATTTCAAGTAAGAAACATATTTTGTCAGGGACAAGGAATCCAATGAAACACATTTCATTTAAAGCTATACCTCGCCAAAAAGCTGAAACGGCAACCATTTTCCAAAATGGCCACCATATAAAATTGATATTTCCCAATATCACCGCTTCTAAATGATTTAGGAGGTATATATTTTTAAGTGAAAGCAAATCGATAGGATACATATCATTCTCACCTGTGCTTTGTACAACTATGATTTAGGAAAATGATTTGTATAGGAAAGGATAAACAATGTTGGTACGTTGTAATATAAACCTACGGTCTTTACGTTGCTGTCCAATCATGATTTAGCAGAATCAAATGCATGTCATGATAATTAAGCTTATATACTTTTTTCAGATCCCTAAAATTCACACTTTCCATTAACCCACCACGGAACTCAACTGGTCATACATCAGGTATACCTCTGCACTATGCAATAAAAAGTCGAGTACCGTTATACACCAATGACAATTTGTATTTTGCTAAAGTCAAATGCAAACCTGGTTTGATTTGAGTCGGTCATCAAATCACAAGTGTAGTAATGTAGATAACTCAGGTAAACTATGGAAAAATCCATTAACGGTTGACAATGAAAGGCCAACAGGTTTGATTGAATAACCCTTTTCATGAGAAAGGAATATAATAGTATATGAGGCTAATATCTATCGTCGTGAAGTCCATTCATGCTATTTGCGCGCGCTTTTCCCTCGGATCACTCACTCCCAATTGGTCCAGACGCCGTCGGAGGCGCAGTCTCTGTCAAGGTTGGTACTCGGGGTGTACCGGGAGCTCGTGTAATACGCGTTGAGTCGCCCAAGGAGGTCGTATACCTCATCGACCATAGAGTCGGAGAGGTCGTTCTCTTCTTTGGGGTCGGCGGTGATGTTGTAGAGCCAGACAGCCTTGCCCGTCGGGTCGCTCGCAATCCTGGTCGGCTCCTCGGATTCGATCGGTGCGAACCAGTCCACGGCCCATGGGTCTAGACGAGACAAACAAAGGGGAGGGGAAACCAGTTTGAATTAAGGTTAGTGTAAGTATTTTGCAGGATGATCCAATAATTTTCCTTATCGTAATCACAGAGGACTGGTTGTGTATGTTGCCCACAGTATTATTCTCAGCATTATTGTGAATCTTAAATCTTAAATGTCAAACCATGGACCCTACATGGTCAAACCATTATCACCGCCACCATCACAACCGTCATCATCACCACCATTACGATCACTAACATCATCCTCGCCACCATAAACATCATCACCACCACCATCATTACTACCATCACCATCATCACACTTATCATCACCATCACTTTCGTCCTCATCCTTCCCATCATCATCATCATCATCATCATCATCATCATCCCATCTACCATTGTACCATCACTACCAGCATCATCACCATCACAATACCCCCCCCCCCCCCCATCATAGCCATTACGACCACCACCTTCATCACCGCCAACATAAACAGAACAAACATCACCATCACCACCACCACCGCTATCACTATCATCACCATCGTCACAATAACCACCACAATCATGACCATCATCACAATCATCATTATCATCTTCATCATCATCATCATCATCATCATCATCATCATCATCATCATCACAACAATCACCACCATCCATCATCACCAGCACCATACCGATCACTATAATCATCCTCACCACCATAAGACATTGCCTCGTCCATCACCATGATCACTATCGTCATTATCTTCACCACTATCACTATGATAACTATCATCACCATCATCACTATCATCACTATCATCATCATCATCATCATCATCATCATCATCATCACCACCACATCTACAATTGCTCCCATCACTACATACCATCATCACAATGAACATAGCCATCTCCATCACCACCACACCATAACCACCATCACCATCACTATAACCTTCATCACAATCACCATCATTATCGCCACCGTCACTCTAACCATCACTCTCGGTATGCACCACCATTACTGTTACCATGATTGTATTGCCACCTTGAACACCATCCTCACGACAATCACCATCACCATCCTCACCACCATAAACATCACCCCCATCACTATCGTCACTATCATCAACACTATCACTATCATAACTATCAGCATCATCATCACTATCATCATCAGCAGAAGCATCATCATTATCATCACTACCATACCTACCGTCATTAGCCATTATCACCATATCAAAATCACCATCACCACCTCCATCTTTATCATTACCGGAGTCTTCATCCTGACCATCACTACCACACCATCACCGCCACCACCACCACATCACCACCACCACCACCACCACCACCACTACTGCCTTCGTCATCTATATCATCTCCTTACCTTGGTAACCGGTAACTAGCTTCATGTGTCCCCTCCTGATGGCAGCTTGAATGGAGACATTGAAGATGAGGGAGTGATTGTCGTACTTGGGATCGACCGGCGGCTTGGGGAGCAAAGGGTCGATGTTAAAGACGATCTCACGATCCGGGTCTCCTGGCCGCCCTTTCCTGTGAGAAGTAGAATGTGAGGCCGTGAATGAGAACCACCATGGTAACGATCAAATACTTCCCGGAGACCACTTCAATGTTATATCATATCTATACTACATGTATAACCTCATCAATTTTGAATTGATCGAACCTACTCGCAATTAAATGTGTTTATCTATCAATCGCTTGTTTTTTAGATGCTACTTGACTTAACAAGTACCTTTCATCTTTAGAACTGTCCACAGAACTTGGCTTTGTATTGATTTCCCTGTTTCCTCAGGTTATTAATGTGTTTCCTGTATTGTTGTTTGTTCCTGCTTTGATGACCATTTTCATCTCGGTGTGACGGGAGAAGACTCACCTGATGATATCCCAGACGTTGATTGCCCAGCTCAGCCCCATTTAACTTCTGCTTGGCCACGCCTTCGACTAGGGTCGGGAGCCAGTCGGTTGCGTGAATAAGATCATGATTCGACGTCCCTCGCACGCAGCATGCCAGGAGGGGACTGGTGACAAAGCCTACGGCTCGAATTCCCCCCTCAAAGAAAGTACCCTTGGCTCCGCGCAATGGCCAGTTGTTTCCCGCGTTTTCCCAAGCATGACCGCCCTTACTTGATATTAAAGAAGAAAAAATATTTCATCTTCAACCGCTATTTTTACCGGTGTTTTAATGAAATGGAAGTAGAAGACTCTCTCCTTCTTTCTTCACGCCATAAGTGGGTCAATTATCCTGAAAGAATACAACCATACCGTGTTACTGAAAGTTTGACTATTTTCTAAAGGGTATTTCTTAGTACACTCTCACCATGGAACCATTCAAAGAACATTTATATTTATATTAAATGCGATAAACCGGCCTACCTGCAGTAGACTTATTACTCTTTAGTTCTTTCCTTGCTGAATTGGCAGACTGGAAGAATGGGGTTTAAATAAGTGTTATCAGTACTAGAATCACATGTCTACTTAGGATTAATTTGGATAGAACGTCATAAACTATGTCCTAAATCCTGGGCGCAAGGCTACCCAACGCCCGACACAGGTGCACTTAGACTTCCGCATGGAAGTTGGGTCTAAGCTATGAAAGCAGACAAAATAATCACATCTAAAAGCATATACGACTGTCCAGATTGCAATAGTTCGTTGGACCAAGGTTCGGCCAAAGAAGAATGAAGTTGACCCAACATCATACTTCCGACGTTGGTCCAACGGGACACGACGTTGCGCGGGCATGTCCAATGTTGCTTCGACGTTGACTTTACGACCTCGACCACCCTGATGAGATGTCGACGTTGGGCCGGTATGTTTTTCTACACAGATTTGCGCTAATGCAGGTTCCACTGTATGTATCCGTGTAGGTTTAATCACCAAATTTACATGCCGGCAAGTGACGTCAAGTAACGTGACGTGCTGGACAGTGTCGTGATTGTCCTGGAAATACATGAATCCTTTGCGTGCCAGTGAACTCTCTGCTCGATGGGTTTGGTGTGTATCACGGGCATAAATATTCACCAACGGTGTGCATTGGGTGAACACGACGCCATCGACCCAGCCGAACAATACGTCACTCATAGCTGCTAGTAGTCTTCATGGTCCAGGTTCATGGTAGGCCGATGATGCGGTAGCCATTAAAGGTGATACTTATAGGAAATTAAATCAAATAAATATAATTTATTTTATAATCGAATGAGTTATTGAAGCAATTTACGCAGCTAACATGCCATGAAACTGTTCAGTTTTGTATTTTATGAAAATCAAATTTCACTAAATTGACTCTCTCCTGACCTACGAAATCGCCCAAGGGAAAATGGATTTGTGTGTACGTAACAGCCGGGATATTCTTCACGCAGCTATAGAGACTAACTGCATCTACACACAAGCGTTCACAATGACCATTGTGTATCACACCTGTTAATCCACTTGCAATTTCCATTACAGTTTCATTAATAATGCATGATGCTTCTGGTGGAAAAGAAGCTGCGGATTGGCATGTGTGATGCACAATGACGCCTCCCTTTTCTTACGTCAAACCTAAAGGCCGTTTCGGATGACAGTAGGGCAAATTTGTCCCAGAGAATCGGGTGATTGTTTTCACTCTAATTTCGCTTTTTCGGAAGTGATATGTTGTCTGAATGTCATCTAAGCTCATTGTATGGCTTATAAGCTTCATGTAGATGAATATCTTAATATTTAGGGATTTTCTTTGAATATCACCTAAAGACTTCCAGTGCTATAGACGAATTTAACCACGTGATCAAACAGTTTCAGCTTCAGAGTCATCAACGACTGGAACTTTCACCTATCTGAGGTCGTAACTGCTAACTGTCAACTCTTTAAAAGGAACGTTAGATATGTTGTGGTCTGCATACCAGTACTGTCAACCATGGGAGATTTCACTTGGCAGCAACACTCACACACACACACACACACACACACACACACACACACATATACACACAGTAAACTGGTAATGCGTTTTATTTTCATCATTTTCCAAAAGTGTCGAATGTTTTTTTTATTACTTAGAACAAGTGTGTGTTTGCGTGTTTGAGTGTAAGTATCTATGTGTACATGAGAATGAGAGTGTGTGTGTGTGTGTTTGTGTGTATGTGTGTGTGTGTACGTGAAAGAGGGAAAGATGTATATAGATATATGAAAAGCTTATTTCCAAAAGGCGCTAAATCCACTTTTTTCTGTTTTCGAGTAAATCAACGTTTTCTGTGAAACCATTTTTGCTTTTTCCTTTTATCTTTTTTCGGATTTAGCGTTTTTTGGAACTAAACAAGGATTTAGCGCCTTTTAGAACTAAACTTTTGATGCATCATTTAACATTTCAAATTCTTAACTGTTTTAGAATTACATTATGTTAATGTTCTGATATAAGACACTCTTTAAATCATAATTCAGGTTCGAACTCACACTTATCTATCCCATTGATTACACTCAAAGCCTACAGTATGCTGTATAATACTTCTTACATCTCATCATTCAAGGTATTTTGGCTCAAAGCTATTTTCAATCAAAAGTTTACACATTTCATAAACGATTATACGTGCAACTTCAATCATGAAAGCGTTCTCACTTTTTAGAACATTTGAAGACACTTCTAAAAAAAAGCCACGCAGCACATTTCATATTTCACAAAAAAAAAAAACAAGAGGAAAAGACTTATGATATAAAATTTGAAAAAAAAAGAAATTGTAAATCTGCTCTACTCATCATCTGATGTCAATATCGTGAATCAATTCAAACATACACAAATTTACAAATTTTCATTTACTTTAGTTTCTATTCAGTCATTAAAATGCAGAGTTTCTTTAACATGAAAAATGTCAACAAAGAAGACACATCATCATACACATTTCTCATCATTCACTACCATATACAACGGAGTATTGATTCTACAGACAAGTTTCTTTCATGTTCAGTAATTTAAAGGGCTTATATACTGTAGTGGGAAGGCAAAAAAGCCTTCAAAATATAATTGTTAGCAATCTTCTTGCCAATGGTCTTAAATTCATGTACTGTCCATTTTAGAAGCTTGCTGAAAGTTATTCGCCCTCAAATGATCTACATTTGGAGTAATGAGTGATTAAATCATAAATCCTCAAAATGTTCGGCCCGAACATTTTGAGGTTTTAACCATTAATCATTAACTACTCCATATGTGGACAATACATGAATTTAAGACCATTTGCAAGAAGATTGCTAACAATTACATTTTGAAGGCTTTTTTGCCTTCCCAGTACAGTATACGCACTTTAAGTTGTAACTTGTTTTAAATTATTTTTAAAAAGTGTCAACAGTATTGTTAAAACCTAGTATTAACACTCATGTGCTCCTATCTCCCTTTCCCTCCCTCCCTCTCTCCCTCTCCTCATTGTGTGCTTTCCTCTGGGTCATTCTCTTTCTCTCTCTCTCTCTCTCTCTCTCTCTCTCTCTCTCCCTCCCTCCCCCCCCCCCTCTCTCTCTCCTCCCCTCCCCCCCCCTCTCTCTCTTTCCCCCCTCTCTCCCTCTCTCTCCCTCCCCTCTCTGTATCTCTCTCTCTCTCTCTCTCTCTCTTATTAGACTAATTGGCCCAGAAATACAACACGATGTGGGTCCTTTTTGTTTGTGAATATATGATTGTTGGTGGTTATACTTACGCACATTGGTGATAGGAGGACATCTTCAGTGTTAATGGGTGATATTGTCCACATGTATCAGGACCTCTCAGAGAAGAACTTTAACAATCGCACTGGTTATCCTTTTTGAGTGAATGATAGTGAACTTCCGTTCTTAGTCACAGAGCACTCGACTCGCCGTTCTAAAATCCTTTTCATGCACTGCGCATGCGTTAGTATCTATCTGCACTCACCGTCCGGTAGCTGCGAGCCGAATCTGCTCACCATGCGATGTTTATGACGCCATTCTGAACACCAAAATGAAACAGATATTAAACAGGTGAACTACCCTATAGCAGTCCAGCGGTGACGTACGGCACGGCTCAACGTCGCCGAGGGCACGCCCACCGAAAAACGAAAGCTCCGTATTATTACATACTAACATCGGATGTTGGCCTACAACAACCCTACATACCATTCTTCCAAGTGTCGTTTATGTTGTCTACTAAAAACGAATAAAACACGTATTTGATGTTATATATCACACATTTCCTTTTCACCCTTTCATTGTACATGATATAGCTATCTAAACGTATTTAATGATTATTATTACTACGGGAATGAGTAATCATTATTATATATCCTCAGAGAAGTAAGCGCGTCTATAGAAGAAAGGCCCGCCTTTGCTGATGTCAATTATCCTATGCAATCTGCTGGGATCAAATATGGTTTTAATCGATTGTGAGTTGGGTCATCTCGCATCTCGCGTGGGTACAATATTCCCTCGTATTTTACCCCTCGTATTCAACGGTATACCTCATCATACATTGTGAATGTATGCCTACTTGCCGGAGCTAAGCCCTTCACGTGATCAAATTGGATAAGAGGAGTGACATAATCACATTTTTGTAGTTGAAAATAATACTTCACCTCCCCCCCCCTCTTAAAAGAATTATAATGATTCAAATTTACTCACGTATTTGATGCACATTATGATAACGTATGCTAGGGTGGGGTAGGGCTGAGGTTAAGGGGCTAAGGGGGAGGGGATGCTGCGTGCATGGACGTCACGACCCGTTTTCCCTTAGCAGCATTTTATCTGGCACACTTTTCCCGTCCCATTAACGTCTCTTCAGCATACATTCAGATAATGTTCTAGTGACAGGGCAACAGTTCAGTTTCAGGAACTAAACTGTTGCGGTGCGAATTAATGAAACCACTAATTCTGTATTTTGGATTATCATAGCCTTGAAGTAGCTTCCCTTGTTCTGATCCTCTCCCATCGGAAAATCCGCCGCAGTGTACTTAACCCCGCAAACCAACGATCCTATCATATTATCCGCATAATAATGCACATTTCACCATCTCGTTACCTGAGCATTTCGAAATCTGGCTTTTTCGTTTTTTGATTAAAAGAAGAGCTTGAATCAAAGCCAAACTTTCAAGATCACAAGGCTTACATCAAATTTAGAAAATGATCCCTCAAATTCGGAAGAGCTAGAATCAAAGCCATATTTCAAGATAAATTACAAACATCAATACCAGATAATGATCTGTCACATACACCAGACACTTATGATATCATTTCTCATAATACAGGCATCAACATCAATTACACATTATTTGGAATAACAATTTATATCTTCATGTGGAAGTCAGAAATTATGACAAGAAGATTAACACTAACATTCGCAGAGGCTTAATACATGTTACTGACCCGATATTCTGTGTGAAATATTTTGTAAGAAGATTAAAGTGAAATTTGCCTTAAACTTTAACATATCCTGCTTATAATCATAAGAAATAATGCTGTATCTTTTAAATTCTAGCCGAATAACAAGTCCGGTTAATTCCTGTCAAAAAATGTTGGGGCCTTTTTGTATTAGATATATTAACAGTGAAATAAATTGTGACAAAGATGATTATTTCTTCAAACGTGGCATCAAAATAATCAATACATGCATCCTCATTTTATGCACCTCACGTCATCAATTGAAACAAAATACCTAGCATGCAGCAATAATTGACACATCATGATGTCAAGGAATGTCAAACTTTTCAGAGGCAGGTTTTGTGACATTTCATTAGTTATACCTCAGTCACATTTCCTCTACGGCGGGCGTATGGCGGCCGTAGATACCTGAACTCGAGAGATTACTGGGGCGGCCGCCCCTCCTTTGGCCAGTTCGCAGTTACACCATGGTCAGACATTCCAATTAATCACATATTACAAGAATGCAGACTGGCATTTGTTCTTGAAGCAGTGTTGGGTGATGGATGTAAAGACATTTACAGCGTGCTCATAACAACAATAGAAGCAGGTGCACAAAGTGGAATCTTTTTTTTACTAACATATCAGAGCTGAATAGCTGTTCTCGTATCTGCATTATAATGGGTATGAACGTGGTCGACCATCTAATGAATGTCCATTTTACTCTATGAGTGGTTCGAGTGACCTGAGGTCATTTGTACCAGCAATAATCTGCTCATGCGCACATTGCAACTACGAACTGGCTTATTGACACAACAACATACAAATATGTCATAATCATGAGGGATCTTGTGGAATCCATTGGATATCCAGTTCCCAGCGGGTATTGATAGATTCCACAGAGTCCATGACAGTAAAGGAACCGATAACACGGATATCGAGACAAAGGGGGTATGCGGGGTTATTCCCCACAGACGTCAGAGGGAATATGCACTGTACGTGCAGAGTTACACATGCTCATGTCGTCACAACTGAGTAACTTTAGGCACAGCCAACGTCCTGACCGACCTAAAGTTGTCAGTCTTCATTATTACCTTTGGTTCACTTGGAGGAAGTCAGAATGCATTACTCTCATCCTCTGGTGTGGCATTCTATCTCCTGGATACTGCTGTTCGGACTGACACTGCTGACGCCACCCAGTGTCACAGATGCAGCCACGTCTGGTGAGTTCATTTGTACGGGTAGATCTGTAAGGAATACTACTCTTTGTCCACCAAAACTAGTTCTGGTTTCATATGAGATGTCCTCTCACAAATTTCGACATGGTTTAAGCCTGCAATAAATGCATTTCTTCCCCGTTTCATAGATGCAGACCCGTCGGTGAGTAGCCTATACATGTATTTGTATGATATGTGGTAGATCCGCAAGGAAGAAGGAGAACTTGAGTCTTACTACACACACAAAAACAATTAAAATATGGAACTGGGCGGGGATAGGTTTTCGTATATATGCATGGATCAAGATTGACCTTCAATTAAAAGTATTTCCCACTGATGCATTTTCAATGAATGGATTTGTTCATGTTTTTGCTTAGGTAAATGCATCTGTAGCTCGTTGAAGACACCCTATCTCCATAATCAATCAATCAATTGGAGTAGCTTGTCAGAATCTGACGTTGCGTGTCAGAATGAATTCCTCTTTTTGCTGGCAGTGGTGTGTGATATTGAGGGGCCTTGTGCCAGTGGCATCTCTAAGCCAAGAGAGGAAAGTCAGCCTCTTCTCGTCAGCCCCTCTCGCAGCGGTTAATGTACCCATTCTCCTATGTCCCTCGAGAACGTGCAGATATTTAAATGATCGACGTATGCCACCTCAATATGACAAGCTGATCTTTAAAAAAAGTAGTGTCCCTCTCATAACATGATGTCCTACTCAGGTTGTGACACACACAGTAGTCGTATTTTGGGCGAGCGAACACTTCATATATTTGTTTTGACTTAATTAATCGCCATACTTCCGGAACACAATTCATTTTTCTGAAGAGGGGAAAGTTTTCACATTCGAGACGGGAAATAATTTCATTCTAGCGGAGGGGGAACTTTTGATGGCAGTCTTCCATTTAAAAGTTTGAGAATATTATGAGTGCGTGAGGGGGGAGCCATGATTGTGTTTTTAAGGGCAATATTTAATCTTCAAAATGAGTACATTATTATTTATTGATATCAAGAGGGGCTCTCTGTGGTAGAAAGTCTTATTGTAATCTCAGGGATTCACAGTTGATTTCAGACAGGCGAGGCATATAGTTGTTTCCAAGAGGGATTTTATTATTGCTCTTTAGCACTAGCCGGAACAGATTCTTCGGAACTCAATATTTCAGTATCTCTCACGAAAGGGCTCGAAACATTTACATACATAATACTCTATAACTTTGTCACGTAAGACCGCACCCTGGTGTTAATATGAATTTACTCCTTAAAGGGCATATACTATACTGGAAACACAAAAAGCCTTCAAAAAGTGATCGTGAGCAATCTTCTCGCCAATGGTAATAAATTCATGTATTGTCCAATTTACAAACTTGCTGAAAGGTATTTGCCCTCAAATGATCCAGATTTGTAGTAATTAGTGATTAAATCACAAATCCTCAAAATGTTCGGGCCTAACCGTGTTAAGACATCCGAGCCATTTAATCTTTACATTTTATTGTCCCACTTAAGAAAGGCCAAATAAAAAGCGGGCCAAAATTGATTATGGGATTTTACGTGTAAATTAGCAGGCGATAAACTAAAAGGAAATAAACAAACAAAAAAGTAAGTCCCCCCTAATCAAAATAACATAACTTTTTACCGAAGAGGTTTTAGGCAGGATAATTTGGCAGGATTGTTTTTCAACTTATTGACTAACTTCTGTTTGAAAATCATCGTAATCAAATAAGTAATGCATGAGTGGGCAAATTTTAAAGGTAAACATGTCACTTTTCAAAAGTCAAAAGGGTAATTGTTCATGCCGTTTTAACAATACATTTTTGCATTTCTTGTGCGGTTTTTAAAGTGTTTTCACTCAACCATGACACGAAAATGACTTTCTATGTTTACATAAGAGGTCATGTTACATCTTTGTCAAAATATCCAGAGTTTTTTTTCAATAAAATAAAGGGTTTTTGAAAGTTTCAAACTTAAGAGGGCCGAATATTTGTTAAACGGTGCTCACTCAACCAGAACAATGGGTTAAGTGTCGGGATAGGTGTTAGTGCATCGAGAGATGGATGATAAACATTGAAAGGACATAAACTATGCACCAGAAATGAATTCATTAAAAAATCATATGATACAACCCCAAACTTACCCTTGTGACTTTTGAAAAGTGACAGTTTTGCCTTTAAATTTGCTCACTCATGCATGACTAATTGGATTAATGTGATTTTCACACATAAGTTAGTCAATAAGTTGAGGAACAATCCTGCCAGATTATTTGGCCCAAAACCATTTTGATAAAAAGTTACTTTTTTTGTTGTGTTTAGTTTCAAATCACTCGCGATCACGATATTGAAAGCTTCTCGAACATTGTTGTTGTACACGTAGCCCAGCGCAGAGGTGCACCGAGTTTCATACACGATCCGCACGTAGGCAACAAAGCAGTTTAATTCTACCTTGGCACTGACCACATTATGTCAGGTCCACTTTTTCATGGAGACATTGGGACCGAAAGATTTCCTTCGTTACTCTTCTTTTCTTCCGTGTTTGAAGATTATTGAAGGTAATACATGTATGAAGGGCCTAAAACCTGCGGGTCAACGAACTGACTCTGTCAAGTGTAAACACACGATCATTGCTTGTCAATCGTGCTCCCGCATAATATCTGAATGGAGACATTTGAACCAACATAGTGCACTTCACATTCACAATTTATTATGGGGACTATATACTACCACCTTAGAATTCAAATAAATAATGTAATACAGTATAAGAAGATGTGTACACAAGTAGACATGCTGAACAGATAGGAGGTGGGCGTAGAAATGTATTATTAAGTCAATACAAGGTCTGTTTATAACTGTCAAACATGCGATGTTTGTTGACATACGCGAACTATATTTTAGTTTTGTATTCGTTTATCATGGCACGGATATATGATGGACGCAGTTCCGATCATTCGCTGCCTAATGTAGTACTAAACGTTGACAGGCTTCACCCTGTACAATGGGAATTATAAGCACACATGGTATGAAGGAGATGAACGTTCCGCCTGATAACGTTGAAGCTAATGTCAAGTTAACAGTCGACTGCCAATAAATTACTCTGAATTGACGCTCCCACCTACACCATATTTCCAATTGAAAACTAGGCCATTTTTTTTTTGTTGTAAGTACATTCAAAGATATCCACGGTCTTAATAGTTTACCAAGCAAATAGAGTCTCATTGAAATAAGTTGTTACGAATTCCTTTTGTTGTCTGGCTGAGCAAAGTCCGACTTTAAAAGCATGTACCACACCCTGACTGCTGATGACGACTGTGGGTTTTTCTGCCTGATTATCATTTTTAACCCTTTTTTACAGGCTAATATTTGTGTAGCCTTCACGGTATGTTCACATCTTGCACAATCTGTTGCCTATGCCCTTTCACGATGTAAGATGTTCACATCTTACATTGTTATATTGTCTCATTGGAATAGGTGTTTAACCATTTCTTTCGATGTCTGACTGAGCAATGTCCAAAAGAAATAAATTCAGACCTTAAAGAGATAGTTTGATTTCCATCAAACAGAAACATGACAGAAACATATTAGTGAAGGTTTGAGGACACTCCGACAAAGGATAAGTGCGTTCTGTTGAAATTTCAGTTTTGTGACGTCACGTGCAACGTGCTGTCATATAAGTTGTGTGCCTTATGATCCCATAAATTGTTCTTTTTCTGTTTTGACAACGGAATAAATATTTTCCATAGAGAGGAGTGTGTAAAAACGTGTTTAAAAATGATTTATCAAAAGGATGTATATCTTTTTCACAAATTCGACATTTTCAGAAATATTGTACACAACATGTGGAAGAGCACCTCTTACATCACGTCACAAACTAAGATATTTAATAGATCCTAACATTCTTATCCCTTCACTAATATGTTTCTTAATGTTTTTAAATTCGAGACGGGTAATAGTTTCATTCCTGCGAAGGGGGCCACTTTGCAATGACAGTCTTCCAGTGAGAAATGGTAAAATGTTATGAGTGCGTGAGGGGGGGGGGGGGGGGCTGATTGTGCTCTCTAGTGACATCATCCAATCTTCAAAATGGGTCAAATTATTATTTCTGAAGTCAAGAGGGGCTGTCTGTGGTTGAAAGTCTTGTTGTAACCTATGGGTAACCTATACCTTACAAGCTATGCTTTTTTTAAGGTTTCCCTCCATAATAATTTGAACAATTCATTTTGCTTGCCACTTCAAGATTTCAATTCAATTCAATTCTTTATTTATTTAACAACCAAGAATAAACAACTTTCATGAACAATGAATATAAGGCATCACTAGAAAGCCGATGGCTTGTGAGATGAGCTGTCCTGATATATATTTGTTTATGCCTTGTTAATTCCTTGTATTCAGTTGTATATCTTTGTTGAAGATTATTATGGAAAAATAAATCAAATCAAATCAAATCAATCTCAAGTATTCACATTTGCTTTCAGACATAGGAGGCAAATGTTTGTTTCCAAAAGGTTTTTTTTTTTGTTATCGCCCATTAGCACTAGCTGGATAAGATTTTTTTCTCAATGTCGTTATCCATTTCGAGTTAGAGCGCAATTCGGCTGTTGTGAAGAATCACGTTTTGCCATCATTTGTCTTTATAAGATCGGACCTTCGTTCATAAGTCTGCTTTTATTGAAACCAACTTAATTTCAGGATGAATTATTAATTTAAGTTCAAAGAACGTATAAATTAGCTAGCAATATTTGTTTGTCTCGCAATGAATGGTAAACGGAATTGAAAAAGATCATGATGTTTCGTGCGCCGCTGCAACACTTCGTCAGGTGTGATACAAAATTGTAGCAAGTAGGAGTATAAATACCCTGTGGTCAGTGCAGGGAGGTGTAAGTAAGGAGAAGAAACTCGAGCATAATACATTCAAACATCTGTATGGGTTCTAAAAAGCGTGCTCATGAATGTCAAAAGCATTCCATAATCATGACAATGCTTTGATGTTCCATGTGCCGGGCCGACATTTAGCTGTTTTCAACTTGAAATGAAATTTCTTTAATTGCCCATTTGTCTCTAGAAGCTTCGTTTTTGACAGATTTGTTTACAAACTATTATTCAGGGAAGAATATGACAAATCCTTTACTCTTCTTGTATTTCGAAAAATCATGAGGAATCATTAAAAAATCGGACATATAAGATATTTTTGTTACTTACAAAATTGACCAATTTCTTCACTTTCCGACATCTTGTGCATTTGCGGGATTCAACCATTATCAAAATGATATATTAAGCTGTGTATTAACGGTATCGGTGTTTGTGTGTGTTTGCGTGCAGCGGAGATATTTTACTTCAAAAAGTTGTTTATTTAAGTTTGCTAATACCCGTTATGCTGATGGAAGTATTAATGACATTAACAGCACGGGACAAGCGAAATGAGATTGTACATTTATTTTGTTCTCTCTGAGAAGCCGTTGCCACACAATCATGTTCATAATTGTTCGAACACCTGAAGAGCACCTGTTGAGAACACATAACTGTTCCGCGGCTTGGCACATGGGTTCAAAGAAAGAAATTTGCTTCATATCCTTCTATAACATATCCCTGGTCAGTGCAGCTCACTAACCGAAACCTGCTCATAAACCTGACGAAGAGTTGCAGCGGCGCACGAAACGTGATCTTTTTCGATTCTATTTACCATACACTGTGAGACAAACGATTATCTCTAGCCAATTATCCGCAATAAGTAACATATTTAGCAACGTATAAATTGTTTAAATGTTTCTTGACTTCTCAGAGAGAAATGAAAAGAAAAAGGTTTTGGATTACAATTTTAAAAGTTTAAATTTATTTTGCCCTTCCCACGTCTACAGGAAATAATACCATGACTAGAATACATGTATTTTGGTGTATGATGTTTTGTAGAATTCATGCGTTACCATGCTTAAATACTTTTTCACAGGATGTATTATTCAAGAACTTTTTTTCAAGATAATTGAATCATGTGAATGATGAAATATCGTAGAGCTTCTGTCCATCAAATTTCACATCCCTAAACCTTACAGTTTGTACATTGAAGGTTGATTCGAATTGAAGCATTTATTTCTGTACTGCAGATAAATGGAGATGTTATTATGATCCGTTCCGATCATTATGAAATGCAGATCTGTTCTTTCCGTATGGTCTGGCCGCGGGGGACGAGTTTTTGGCGGCGAATGATGATGGTTCTACGGCCGAACTGCCCATTACGATCACCTTTCCCTTCTTCGACCATGATCACCGGAGTCTCTTTGTAAGATCAGCCTCAAGCTATCGATTGTGTGCTCATTTAAATATATATGCCCTACATAGCAAAAGACATGGAATTAATGTGTTTATCTAATAGCATTGTGTACGTCTACTTGTTCGGCGCACCAATTCGCACATCATTCGTGCTCATATAACATGAAAACGCGCAAACGACATTAAAACAATCGTTAAATTGATTATAGACCTATAGGCCTAAGGAAAAAAACGAGAAAGAGTGGTAAAAGGTACGAAATCAAAACCTAAAGGGTACCCGATGAAGAAAAACGGTATTATCTTGAATAAGATGATGATTATGACGACGATTATTTTAATGCTTTTAAAGTATCACCCTGAAAATAGTATCAACATTTCATTTGCCTTCTTAAACTTTTTTCTGTGCATCTCCAGATCCGTTCGTAATAACGAACAAGCAAAAGAATAATAGTCTATAAAAATATCCCCTCTCAGGTCAACAACAATGGTGTGATCTCATTCCTGGTAAGTGTGTCACAGTTCACTCCAGACCCGTTCCCGCTGGGTGACGGACGTCGTCTCATCACGCCATTCTGGGGTGACGTCGACACTAGAAATGGAGGTACGGTGTCGTACAGGGAGGTCCTGCGCTTCGATCGCGACGATGCGGTCTTCGTCGAGGCCGACGATATCATCAGGAATGCCTTTGTGGATGCAAGACAGTTCATATCGTCGTGGATGTACATCGCAACGTGGGATAGTGTTGCGTTTTACGGTACCGAAAATAGCCATATCGTGAGTAGTTGTGATATCATCATTGATAGTATATATAAATATTTATATCCCTCATTAATATATTCCAGTTCGTTGATTGGTTGAAAGGGTGTCACATGACCACAAATAGATGAACTATTTGGAGGAAGAGAGCTCAGAGGGAAGAAAAGTACTATTTCGTGACGTCAGAGGGAAAAAAGTACTATTTCGTGACGTCATGTCAAAAATAGTCTCCTTTTTCCCTCTGGACTATCGATATCCGGGCTATCGGTGATCGATACAATTTTCATAATTCATCCCAGGTGAATGCGCAACACGCAAAATCAACGCGATATGTTTCTTTCCAGCTGATTTGTGGCGTTTTAGCGGAAAATCATTGGGCGCGCTGCCGGAACTCCCGCGGTGTTGCGGCCGAGGTGCAACTTTCCGTTGGTTTGCTCAAGCCGCAGGAAATAACAAAACATCTGATTCGGGCTTAGCATGGGCACTATATACAAGGTCCATCGTAAGGATTTAATTAATGGACAAAGAATATATTAATGAAGGATATAAAACAAATATTTCATGATCTTAATTCGGGAACTTTGTGGAATCTATTGGTCCCCTCGGTGAAGTGGAGGGCGTGCAGTACCATTTTCCCTCGACCTGCGGTCTCGGGAAAATAGTACCGCACGCCCTCCACTTAACCTCGGTGCAAATAGATTCCACAAGATCCCTCATGGTCATGAAATATTTGTATAATATACTCCAGTCAATTGAATTTTCTGCATTAGCTCCTATACAGTCGAGCACTATCATCAATTGCAGCTTCATTGAACATTGCTTGAATATAAACTGTATATATATATATATATATATATATATATAATATATTGTGAAAGAAATGTATGAAGAGAACAATGGTAGGCGTAGCTTAAATCAAGGTCCCCATTGTTCTCTTCATACATTTCTTTCACAAAATATTTAAATAAAAGAGTTGCCAAAGCTGTTGTATATGTACAATTTCTTACATTGATATATATATATATATATATATATATATATAGGTGAAGACAAACAAATTAAATGAAACGCCGGAGAAGAAAAATTATTCGAATTTTCGGTCATAGACCTTTATCAAGAATGAATGACTGAACAATTAATTGTTCAGTCATTCATTCTTGATAAAGGTCTATGACCGAAAATTCGAATAATTTTTCTTCTCCGGCGTTTCATTTAATTTGTTTGTCTTCACCTAGTAATCAGCGCCATCGCATCCTCTATTCTTCTATATATATATATATATATATATATACACATACACAATAAAAACAGTAAGCCCCCCCCCCCCCCCTAAGAAAAATAACATAACTTTTGATCGAAGAGGTTTGGGGCAAAATAATTGGGTAAGATTGTTTCTTAACTTATTGACTAATTTCTGTGTGATAGTTTTCATAGAATGATGAATGCCAGCATGACGAGAAACGCTCCCTTCAATGTCTGACGTAGCTACGAAATATATTCAATACTTCTCCATCATTCCCAACATTTGAAATCCCTTTCTGAGATTTGCTTTTCCCTGGTTGTAAGATATAATCGGGTATACACATCCAAAAGGAAGATGTAGCACCGAGTTTGCACCTGTTTTGCATTACGGCCTCAAGGAAACTTTCAATCACTTCAATCATTATTGAAAATTTACTGTCAGAAATGTTGTTTGTAGAATGACCTTTTTGTCTTCTCCAGACAAATTCCTTTCAAGCAGTGTTGGTGACAGATGGAGTGGCGTCCTTCAGCATCTTCAATTATGGGGACATTGAGTGGACGACGGGGACAGCAAGCGGTGGGGACTCTGCTACCGGTATGGGTGGGACTCCTGCTCAGGTACGGATAGGAATGAGGAGAAGGAGTAAAGGGTGTGACAAAAAGGGAAAGAGGAGAAGGGAGAAAAGTATGGAGATGAGGGCGAGATGATGAGAACCCTGATGAAGATGGTGATAATAATCATGATTAATTATTAAACTAATAAAGAAAAAGGTGAGAGAATAAGACGGCGTACGAAACAAGTAATGATAACGACGACGATGGGGATAATGACGACAATTGTCATAAGGGTGGTAATGCTGATGAGAAGGTAATGATGTTAATGGGATGATACTCACTCAGACAAGGGGCGGTGGGAAGAAGAATGTGAATGGTGATGATGATGATGATGATGGTGCTGGTGATGGTGGGGGTGGTGGTAGTGATGGTGGTGGTGATGTTGGGGGTGGTGGTAGTGATGGTGGTGGTGGTGGTAGTAGTGATGGTGGTGGTGGTGGTAGTGGTGGTGGTGGTGATGGTAGTGATGGTAGTGGTGATGGTGGTGGTGGTGGTGGTGGTGGTAGTGATGGTGGTGGTGGTGGTAGTGATGGTGGTGGTGGTGGTGGTGGTGATGGTAGTGATGGTGGTGGTGATGGTAGTGATGATGGTGGTGATGGTAGTGATGATGGTGGTGGTGGTGGTGATGGTAGTGATGGTGGTGGTGGTGGTAGTGATGGTGGTGGTGGTGGTGGTGATGGTAGTGATGGTGGTGGTGGTGGTAGTGATGGTGGTGGTGGTGGTGGTGATGGTAGTGATGGTGGTGGTGATGGTAGTGATGATGGTGGTGGTGGTGGTGGTGATGGTAGTGATGGTGGTGGTGGTGGTGGTGATGGTAGTGATGGTGGTGGTGATGGTGGTGGTGGTGGTGGTGGTGGTGGTGGTGATGGTAGTGATGGTGGTGGTGGTGGTGAAGGTGGTGGTAAAGATGGTGGTTATAGATATAAGAACGAGAATAATCAGCAGAATAAGAAGTATGTGAAGGAGTGCAACAGGGAGAAGACGATGGAAATAGGATGGAGATAAGCGACGAGGTGGATTATGTAGGACTTATAAACGAATATCAGCAGAAACGGGTAGAGGTACAGTCAGAGGAGATACATACCAGACACTTGTTCCTTTACTACATGACCAGGTTGGCTTCAATGCGGGCGACGGGATTACGTCATACGTCGTGCCCGGGTCTCGTACTGATGCAGTGGCTGACATCGAGGAAACCACAAACGTGAATACTCCAGGGAGGTGGGTGTTCAGAACTGATAATGCCGACATCATCGGGCTTGAGTGCACACCGTCGGGTGAGTCTTCACCACACTGAAATTAAACAAGTGACATGGATATGCAAGTATAATATGATATATAACTCTATATAACTCTATATACTTACAGATTGACCGTGTGAATGTGCACCAATTGTATCTGTTAACCCTTGATATGCCACTGGTGAATTATTCACCCTCAATACACACAAATTCCATAGAGCAGCTTTTTGCTTAGCACACAGAAGGCTATTCTTTAAGAATAATGCATTTGGTACATTTTAATTCGTCACTCTTTACTTTGTTCAAGTCATTTTTAATTTTGATGATCTCCTTTCGAGGATATGGACCGACTTGTGTTGCGTTAGGCTGATATACGACTGCAAAATCAACGTATTATTAGTGCTTGTAAAAAGAAGAGAGAATTCTAGAAATTCGATAATTTTTGTATGGTCACAGCTGTACAGCATGGTCTTTGAAGCTTTCAAACAAATTATTGAGAACGTTTTGAAACTGGCTTAACGTAATATGCAGTGGCATTGTACATAATCTTGATGTAGACAGAGCTTTATGTGGCGTTCTGAATTGTTACATCATACATATACATGGTAAACGCATATCGCGTAAGCACGTTAAGAAAGAATATATGGCACTTTGTTATTTTTATGTGATCCTTCCGTTTTCCGTTGTTTTTGTGTCGGATCAAGTTGACATCTGTATAGGATCTATGAAGCGCAGTTATGCTTCATACATCCTTTTACGTGATTTTAGTGCAAAGATGCAACATTGGCAGATCGGGGAGTTAATCTTGTTTATATACAGGCGATGTTACAGTGTTCCCGCTCGTGGGGACCATGCTGGGTGGAACACAGGTGTTCATCGCCGGACCGTGCTTCAACCAGACCAGTCAGGTGAATATGACAAAATGCCCCATTCGATACTTTCCTTTCCAGAGTGAGTAACAAATATCCCATCTTTTTAAAGTTGTCTTGTTTGAAGTGTGAACATGAATGTCGTCATCACGGATTTTGGTCTCATATTTCATTTTGTGACGATTCCTTCGTGTCATCCTGCGATCAATCTGCAATGGACCCGAGGTCACGGCAGAACGATTGGGCCATGATTACAAGGTGGTGTTTTAACCAAGCTGTTCTTAAGCTAAGAACGACTTTACGCACGACTGGTTACCATTTCTTATGCTAAAATCAGATTCTCGGTGATACTGATTCCCATCAGCTTTAGTTCAAATCTGGTGTTTATAAATTAAAATTCTAAGCTCTGAAAATGTCTTAATACAAAGTTTTCGTGTTGTCAACTTTGATTACGATTGTTGGAAATTAACTCCCACTATGTTAAAACAGGAACAACTCTCATTTACCAGAGGGATTTGAAACTAAATCTAATAATGATAATGATAATAAACCATGTTTATATAGCGCATAACACATATACATAAGAAAGTCTCTATGCGCTTCAAGGAGCAAAGAAAAAGAGAAATGAGGTTGCTGAGTTCCTTAAATCATTCTGCCATTTGGAATAAGTGTGTTTTAAGAGCAGACTTAAACCTATCTAGGGTGTTAATATTCCTAAGACTGTCAGGGAGGCTATTCCATAAAACTGGAGCAGCATGGGCAAATGAACGTTCACCATATGTTCGTGTAAGTATAGGAGGAACAATAAACAAATTCTTTTTACATGATCGAAGATTTCGTGTTGGTTTGTATACAGTGAGTAAGTCATTTAGATAAGCAGGAGCTAATCCATGAAAACATTGATAGGCTAATAACAATATCTTGAACTTAATGCGAGACTGGTCTGGTAACCAATGTAAATTACGTAAGAGAGGGGATATTGAAGCATGTTTCCTCGTACGTGTAACAAGTCGTGCTGCTAAATTTTGGATAGTTTGTAGTCTTTGAATTTGGCGAAGTGGTAATTGAAAAAGGAGACTATTGCAGAAGTCAAAATGACACATAACAAATGCGTGAACCAAACGTTCAGTTGTACTTCTATCAATAAAATCACGGATTTTACCAATTTTGTAGAGTGCAAACGAAGCTGAACGGCATTTTTGTGTGATGAAATTGTCAAATGTAAGCTTATTGTCGAAAATTACCTCAAGATTTCTACATGTTTTGGTAGCTTTAATTTGCTTTTCGGCCAGATCCAAGTGAATTACTGGAGTCGTATTTCTAAAACGGGATGAAACATGAAGGAACTCTGTCTTACTGCAATTTAACTTGAGACAATTTTGGTGAGACCATTCTTTGATTGCTTGAACACAGTTTGCTATCTGAGAAGAAACATTTTCAAGCCGTGACTGTTTGAATGTAATATACAACTGAGTGTCATCAGCATAAAACATCTTGAAAATGTTATGTCTTTCAATCAAAGATTCTACATGTATTACCCATTAAAATGACAGGATGGGTGTGGGCCTTACGTTTCGTTTCAACAGCGTTTAATGCTTGCATTTTCGCTCTTGTTTTCTATATGGAAATATACGCAACAATTATAGGTGGTGTGCGATTTCGACGGAGTGGAAGTTGACGGATTCGTAGTGTCCAACACATCCGCACTCTGTGTCACGCCCACTTTCTACAAAGTAGGTCAGATCCCCGTCAGGGTGTCCTCAGACAACGGAGTTACGTTTGCGTTTCAAGGAGTTTTTGTCATCTGTAAGTTTGCCATTGTAATGTAAAGTAAATAGCTGGACCAACTATTACCTGACCGCGGTCCAACACTAAAAGGGGCATTAACACATCGCTGATCTAGATATTGCGGCTCATTGTGCTTCGGCAATCCGCTGCGCTCCACCAAAGGCATATTGGGTATTGGATTATCGTCACTGTCAGGGAAAGAAAAAAATGTATCAATATTTTGCAGAGTATCTCCTCGTAATATTTTAAAATATGCATACACCACCACTGAGCAGCGTTGAGAACTATACTATTTTGTTGTATGGGCTAACAGAATCTATCACAGACAAAGTTCAAATAGTACCAAATTCTGCATATAGAGGGAAGTAGAAAGAAACGTAGGTGAGACTCCAGTACTCACTCCTATTTCACATGAAGTGCATTGGCTGCCTGGAAGAAACCATACTTGTCTTTAATTGATGGCAACAGCTTTTAAATGGAAACAAGATCTGGAATCGTAGTATTTGCAAACATTGCCTTCCAATTATCAGCCACAGACAAGCCCATGTTCTTTCTTATATAACAGATTTACACCTCCAAAAAATCCAACAATCATCGAGCCTTTATCATGTTTATTCTGCCATGAACTTTAGATTGTAACCATTTTTTTTTCAGTAATATTTTTAGTTTGTTAGCAATATTTCTAAAGTATACGATTGTGTTTTTGCTCAATGTCCATACATGTTTTTAGGTCCTTATTTCTTCTCTGTTTCTGTCTGTGTACCTCTCTCTCTCTCTCTCTCTCTCTCTCTCTCTGTCTCCCCGCCCCCCCCCTCCCTCCCCCCCCCCCCCCCCACACACACTCATCCCTAACATTGTGCTTAATTTTGTAGAGTGCAAAGAAACGGATTTTGTAATGTGCGCTATGTATGAAGAATTTAATATATTGATAAACCATTGATTGAAATATTAGCTAAAACAAATAATTTATGGCCGTTTTATACCAGTAAACATAGAGGAGGTGCCCGTGAGCGTTCACTCTTCAGCCACGGTCAGCAATCACCGTCTCGACGAATTCGTTATCACATGGGACCCCAACGTCCTCGAGTTCGTACAGCAAGTCGATATCGTCGTCTACGGTTATAACGAGGAAGACAACAAGGCAGAATTCACTGGCCCCATTGTCGTCTTAGCGGAGAACGTCATTTATCAACTTGGAGAGAAGGCAGTATCGATTTCGCCCGCCAATGGGCTACAGTATCAGATGGAGATCGGAGTATTTGGTTTGGTGGAGTCCGATCCTTTCATGAGAAGGTAACGTAAAATATCTGCTTGACAATGTCTGAACCTGTCTGATAATTCATGGATTCGTTATTCGTAAGTTAGTCACTCCGTCTAAAAGCAAAACATTGACTCACAAACACAACCACACACCGGAAAAAAACACGCCTCCTCTCTCTCTCTCTCTCTCTCTCTCTCTCTCTCTCTCTCTCACACACACACACACACACACACACACACATGGACAAGCTGCGACGCAAATGCCGCGCAAATGATTTAATCCACCCTTGATTTGTTCCGTCACGTACAGTTCAGTCCCAGCGGCTCTGTGGAGCGACGTCCACGTCCTACAGTGGTACAACGGCCTTAACACCGTACAACAGTGCCTCGCCTGGTCCGAAGAGGAGGTCTCTGCCAATGACCGCGAATTCACGGAGGTCACAGCCCGGTGTCCGTGCACTCTCGACCAGGCGTTGCTAGACGTGGGCCGATTCTCACCGCACCCACGCTGTAACCTGGCAGCTCCCTGTACCATCAGGCCCGGTGCACAACACTGCGTGAGAGCCAATATTCCAAGGTTTGGACTGTTAACCTATACATCCATTGCCTGAATCAGACTCCCACATCCCTGCCCGAATTCAAGGCTAAGAAGAAAAAACTCACACACACACACACACACACACACACACACACACACATACATACATACATACATACATACATAAGAATATAATATGAAGGCCTGTACTGCTCAGAGGTAAAAACATTTGCCAAACATGAAAAATTGAGGAGCCGGATTTTGCGGAACCTGACGTCCCCGACTGTCAGCTGGTCCCCTAAAAGAAGAAGAAGTAGAAGAAGAAGAAGAAGAAGAAGAAGAAGAAGAAGAAGAAGAAGAAGAAGAAGAAGAAGAAGAAGAAGAAGAAGAAGAAGAAGAAGAAGAAGATGATGAAGGAGACGAAGGAGAAGAAGAAGAAGAAGAAGAAGAAAAAAGTTAAGAGAAGCAGAACAGGAAAAAAATGAACCAGAAAAACAAGATAATCGAAGAAATGAAGAAGACTGTGAAAAAGAATCTTGAAAGAAATGGGATAAGAGAAAACAAGAGCTTAGTAAAGAACAACAAGAAACAAAGGAACAGAACAAAACGAATGGTGATGAAGAAAATGATATCATCACATGTTTACATCTTTCTCTAAACACATTGATACCTTCTTGCGACAGTAAACTAGGCGGTGGCCAAGAGTGCTGCTATGATGCAGACGGGTTGATCATGAATGCCCTGCTCTCCACGGGAGGAGGCTTCATCCATCGCTACCACCACTCGGGTGTGGAGCCTTACCAAGAGCCAACGAAGGTACGCGATAAGTCATTAAGTGCTGAATTTCGAGCCATGACACGCCTGCAGTATAAACCACATATGAAAGTGCCGAGTTAAGAATTTTTCATGCAACCAATCAAGTTGCCATAATATATTAATCATTTGCTTTGCCCGTCTCAAAGGGTTTTTAACATTTCTATTCCAAATGGTGACTAGTATACATTTGGGTCTACGTTGAAGGTCCCATGACATGAATATATATGTTGACTTAATTTGAAGCAACTTAAATCTGTATATAACAAGATCATTAACTGTCCAATGGAATTATGTGTCCTATATTTTAAAACAATTGTTCTTTATTTTTTTCTCAGCACTGATAAGCCCCGCCTCCAGAATATCCTCAAACTCATGGTTCCCCCTGTGACATAATCAAAGGAAGAAATTAGCAGGATAATAGACAGAATGTATGCACAAACTGAACATTGCAATGACTACCTGCAAGTGCTTATGATAGAAAATGCAAATTTATTTTTTCATTGGCATAGCTAGCACATATCTGACATAAGCAAGCGATTATTCCCACATGAAAGGTTATTAGGTGGTATTGTGTGAAAACATGCGATGCTGTTGTGGGCAGATGGAGGTAGTCATGGCAATGTTTAGTTTGTGCATAAATTATGTCTATTATCCTGCTAATTTCCACCTTTGATGATGTCACAAGGGGAATCTTGAGTTGGAGGATATTCTGGAGGCGGTGCTTATCAGTGCTGAGAAAAAATCAAGAAAAAATATTTTACAAAGTAGGACACATAATTCCATTGAACAGTTAATGATTTTACATTTTAGGTTGCCTTAAATCAAGTCAACGTATATTTTCATTCTCATCTTTTTTTGTCTGGCTAGCCGGAGATGACTTAGAGCGTAATTAGCCGGGTTTTTTTTTTTTGCAAAGCTTATAATTTTATATTGTGTTAATACACTATCTGTTCAAATGATAATGTTAAACTGAAGTAACCCGAAGAGAGCACTGCAGATAACACTCGTGCTGTTTAATGGGAATGAGTAACATAGAGCCTCGTCTGTCATTTTCTCTTTAGGTACCGTACCTTTCTCACTACTTGGCCGACATCTTGCCCTGGACCTACTGCTGTATGTACACACTCCCAGAGCTCACGGACAATTGCAGAACATATGTGCGCCAACGGCCATCGCATGTCTGTGATAACTACGTACCACCACTTCCCGGTAGGTCTAATTATGGGACACCATGATATATGATAGAACTATTCATACTCAGCCCAGACAAAGTGCATATCGTATGATCAGATCTCATAATGACTATTCTAACATTTCCCCACCTATTCAAAACCCATATCAAGAGAATATGTATGTAAAGACTACTCACAAGGTCCTCACTTCTTGACACCCTTGAACGGTCTTGAGATACAAGTTTCACTGTATGAGCTTTTCTTCTCGTACATCGTACAATACAGCACTGGGTAACGGAGATCCACACGTCGCGACTCTTGATGCTTCCTTGTACACGTTCAATGGTCTGGGCGAGTTCGTCATGATGGATGCGTTAGATGGAGAATTCACTCTACAAGCCAGAACAGCTCCTCCACTAGGTAAGATTATCCCCTCCCGCCCCTCCCGCCCTTCCTGCCCCTCCTGCCCAAAGCAGGTAAGATTATCCCTTCCCGCCCCTCCCACCCCTCCTGCCCCTCCAGCCCAAAGCAGGTAAGATTATCCCCTCCCGACCCTCCCGCCCCTCCAGCCCAAAGCAGGTAAGATTATCCCCTCCCGACCCTCCCGCCCCTCCTGCCCAAAGCAGGTAAAAATTATCCCCTCCCGACCCTCCCGCCCCTCCTTCCCAAAGCAGGTAAGATTATCCCCTCCCGACCCTCCCGCCCCTCCTTCCCAAAGCAGGTAAGATTATCCCCTCCCGACCCTCCTGCCCAAGGCAGGCAAGATTATCCCCTCCCGACCCTCCCGCCCCTTCTGCCCAAAGCAGGCAAGATTATCCCCTCCCGACCCTCCTGCCCCTCCTGCCCAAAGCAGATAAGATTATCTCCTCCCGACCCTCCCGCCCCATCAGCATAAAGCAGGTAAGATTATCCCCTCCCGACCCTCCCGCCCCTCCTGCCCCTCCTGCCCAAAGCAGGTAAGATTATCTCCTCCCGACCCTCCCGCCCCTCCTGCCCCTCCTGCCCAAAGCAGGTAAGATTATCCCTTCCCGCCCCTCCTACCCCTCCTGCCCCTCCAGCCCAAAGCAGGTAAGATTATCCCCTCCTACCCCTCCAGCCCCTCCTGCCCAAAGCAGGTAAGATTATCCCCTCCCGACCCTCCTGCCCCTCCTGCCCAAAGCAGGTAAGATTATCCCCTCCCGACCCTCCCGCCCCTCCTGCTCAAAGCAGGTAAGATTATCCCCTCCCGCCCCTCCTGCCCCTCCTGCCCAAAGCAGGTAAGATTATCCCCTCCCGACCCTCCCGCCCCTCCTGCTCAAAGCAGGTAAGATTATCCCCTCCCGCCCCTCCTGCCCCTCCTGCCCAAAGCAGGTAAGATTATCCCCTCCCGACCCTCCCGCCCCTCCCGCCCCTCCAGCCCAAAGCAGGTAAGATTATCCCCTCCCGACCCTCCCGCCTCTCCTGCCCAAAGCAGGTAAGATTATCCCCTCCCGCCCCTCCTGCCCAAAGCAGGTAAGATTATCCCCTCCCGACCCTCCCGCCCCTCCTGCCCAAAGCAGGTAAGATTATCCCCTCCCGACCCTCCCGCCCCTCCTTCCCAAAGCAGGTAAGATTATCCCCTCCCGCCCCTCCTGCCCAAAGTAGGTAAGATTATCCCCTCCCGACCCTCCCCTCCTGCCCAAAGCAGGCAAGATTATCTCCTCCCGACCTTCCCGACCCCCCCCCCCCCCCCCGCCCCTCCCGCCCCTCCTGCCCAAAGCACCACACGCGTGTTATGTTATGTTATTTCATTCATATAAAATATGTCATTTTTTTACGAAGGTGAACGTTTTTTAACAAAAGGCAAACAAAACATTCACAAAGAATATTATTCACAGTTTTTTTTACTCATTTTAATTTTGAATTTCATCAATTGACCTTTACACCATCTTACAATCTTGAGCTCTCCTTCTTTTTTTATACAAAATAATCCGCTCAACTTTTAAGAACAAAATACTTTCACAAACGTTATTTCTAATAAACCTTTACATATACGCAATTATGAAATAACCAAAAAGTTAACCTTTACATTTGATTACGCAATGAATGGAATTAAATTATACCCCAGCAAATGAACCTAGCCAATACGTACACACACACACACACACACACACATGCTGGTATTGTTATCTTGCGGGCTGCAATACAGTTTAATAAACTATGCCATACCAGCAATGTATTTTGTCCTGCTCCTTCGTCTTCTTCCCCTTTTTACTCTTCTTCTTCAGTCCTGTCTTTTTCAAATGTTTATCGTGTTTCGATAAATTGTATTTTTCGACCCAATAATATGATATCTATCCTGGCCACTAATTTTCTGTCTCAATCACAAGAATAACACATTTTCTTTATCTGACTGTCTAGACGTCGAAGCAACTGTTTTCGTCGCAGTTGCTGCGCGCTACACTGAAAGTGACGTCATCCACATTCAGACCAATGAGCGGAGAGTGCTTGATTGTTACGTCAAACGTGGAGGCGAAAACGAGTTCACACGAGTGGACTTCGACCAAGCAGCAATGTGGACGTTTACAGGTTACCAATCCTGATTAATTACTTGATTGTTTGTTCCTCCTCGTTTTTATCATTTGATACATTTTACAAACCGTGATGTTAACGACGACGATGATGACAATGTAATATCGATGACTACCCTTAGATGATTAGCGTGGTCCGTAATATACATCATGTACGACCCGATAATTATTCTTCTAATAGAGCATTTGTTATTGGTTCGTTCATAATTGATCGCCGTGCACATAAAAAAAAAGACAGTAATGCGTGCTAATCAGAGTAATCGTACGTGTCAATAATATTCAAATGGCGCAACTAGCGTAGTGTAGGCCTGTTTAGTGATAAAACTATTACTTGTCACGCATTGGTTAACACATGGCGTCCTGGTGATTTTACCCTACAGGTGTTTCCGTGAGTAGTACCAACATTACCGAAGACGGGATCACTGTTGCATTCGATGAGGGGGTCGGACTGAAGCTCACTGCTTCTGAAGGGGCCATGAACATCATGGTCGTGCCACCCGATCACTTCCGGGGTAACACGCAAGGTCTCATGGGAACGTGGAATGGAAACGCGAGTGATGATTTTTTGACGCCAGCAGGCGTCATTCTCTCCGCTGACCTATCAACGCGGGATATACACTATGAATTTGGGCTGAAATGTAAGAATTTAGAACCTACTTCCAACGTCATTCATTATTCATTAAAAAGTGAATCAACACCCATTTTTAATTAGTAATAAAAAAAATACTCCTTCTCTCTCACTCTCACTTTATCACTCTATCACGTCTTGTCATCCATCCCCATTTTGCTTCGTTTGTGTTTTTTTTTAATGTCCTTGACCTATTTCATGTTTATATATTATGCTGTTCTACCGGTGCATTATTGCCCTCATCCCAATGATTTTCATCGGGTTTTTTTTTCACACAGGGGAAGTCAGTGAAAATGCGTCCCTGTTCTTCTACGAACCCGGCAAAGACCACGAAGCACACACAGACCTGTCCTACGAGCCGATTTTCGAACCCGTGATCAACCCAACCGTCAATCAGAGCTTGGTCGAGGAGGTGTGCGGAACTAACCAGTTCTGCATTTTTGACTTCCAAACCACTGGTTCGCAGTCTTTCGCTCAAGCATCCGTGACTACGTTTGAGCAGTATCAGGAAGCTCGCGACAGTGTGACTGCATTCGGTAATTCAAATAAAGAAATGACTGCAGGTTGAATGCATGGTGTTACCTTTTCACCCATAGGCTGACGTATATGTTGTGTGAAATGTATAAACATTACTTACACTTAAAATCAATTTGATTCAATCAATTTCATTTTCACATCTTTCCATCAAATACTATACAACTAACCTGTAGGCTTCTATGACATTTCCATTTATTACCGACGTAGGATTGAAATCGCCATAGCCAGAGGCTGTAGCCCAAGATAATAGTAATTTCAACCCAACTGAGGTACAAGATTTACCCATTCATTGCAGCCCATTAGTTAGTTGTCTTATACCACTCATTGACAATGAACAGAATGTTTATTATAATTGAGTGAAAAGTAAGAAGCTTATAGTCGTAAAGTTGCGTAATGTAATTGCTTAGAAATGTAATATTGCAAACATAGTACAAATATATATTCTGTATATGACTAAACAGGTTATAATTGAGGTCAAAACCCTGAGAGGTGAAAGGTGAATGTACTCTGCCAATTTTGTATTTTGTTATAGCTAGAAATAATTTTCAACCAAAGATGGTACAACGTTAAATTACCGCGTGGAGATAATATTAAGAACGTTAAGGTCATGTCCTAGGAGAACTCATGTCAAAGGTAATGCATATTTTTTGAAGTTTTACCAGTAAGTATTCAGGAATTTTTGAAAAAATGCAAAATAAACCAATCAAAAGTTTTATTAACATAGAAGATTATCATTAAATACAGATGAACTTATAGGGGCTTGGGCATATTTCTATTTGTACTTACTATTACCTTGCCCCCCCCCCCCCCCCCGAGTTATCGCCACTTATTTTTGACCATGTATGCAGCATTTTGTGGACAATAATACACACGGAGCAAATAGAGTAGCAGTTTATATTACACCCAAAGGGTTAATGTGCCTGGTCATGAGGTGGCGTTATCAAGGATCAATTACCAGATATATTCCTTTACTCTCTTTTGCATTCTTTACTCTCTTTTCCATTCTTTCTCCTTACTCTCAGTAAGCTGTCCCACCCTGTCTAGCCCCACCAACGGCAACGTCGCGGTCTCAGGCTACATTCCGGGTGGGTTCGCCACCTTCCTGTGCGACGAGGGATTCGAACTGAGAAGCCAGCACGAGGTAAACCTAACGTGTCTCTCCAACGGAACCTGGAGCGCCATGACCGATGTGGTCATTCCTGAGTGCTTTGAGGTGGTTTCACAGACCACAGCACCGGCAACGCCAAAATCAGGTCAGAAGATATCTATTCCTCTATCACAGCCCCCCCCCCCCCCCACCCATCCACAGACACGCTAACACACACACACACACACGCCTCCCTTTTCCTTAAACTGCCTCCCTTTTGGAGACCGAGATGATGATTTTGTTTACACTCATTGCAGGCTGTTCCAATAACAGTACAATTTATACCAGCCAGTTATACGAAGCTAATGAATGCTTACCCTCCACTACTGACTTTAGAGAATGTTCATTCTCTATATTCGCGTTGGTATTAGTAGGACCAGAATATCCTTCCTAAAACACTAGAATCAACATCACATTTTGCCTCTACACCCTCATTACCCGTACTCATGCAATATGAGAGTCATGCTACTGATGTGACCGCATCATCAAACTACAAATTGGTGTAAATGTCTTTGCTGTCATCCTCAGGTCTTCCCGTCTTGGCACTGATACTCATACTTCTCGTATCGCTAGCTCTTCTTCTTTCTGTTGTTTCGGCCCTATGTTGCTTCGTCTGCATCAAACCAAGAGAGATCAAGTAAGCATATATGAACCTGTTTTCTTTTTTTCTTTTACATGTTTCACATATTCATTTAATTTCGTGTGATTTATTTTGATTTGATTGATTTGATTTATTTTTCCATAATAATCTTCAACAAAGATATACAACTGAATACAAGGAATTAACAAGGTATAAACAAATATATATCAGAACAGTTCATCTTGAACTGGCAAACCAAATGAATTGTACAAATTATTATGGAGGGAAACCTAAAAAAGGCATAGCTTGTAAGGCATAGGTTACCCATATGTGACATAAAGGCCAATGGTACGGAAACTTAACGTGTGATAATTCAAGTAAAAAAAATAATAATTTTCCTTCTTAAAAGCAACTACATGACTGTGATACCATACTAAAAAGTAAACTATATTGTGGTCTGAGATTTCTACACCTGTCTACAAGATGATTTCGTAAAGTAGAAAACATAGCATGAGTGCAATATAAGTTGCAATAAGTAAACACCGACATGCAATGTAGATATATAAGAGCAGTAAATTAAATGATGTTGAGTATCTTGTGGGATACTGATGGAGTTATTTTATATGCAGTTTAAATAAGGATTCCAATGTGAAAATGAAATAAGTCACTTAACTTTAGTATGTTATTATTACAAAATAATATATTTGATGGGGATAATCTACTCTACTAGCATTACAAATAACCCTTATCGCTTTCTTCTGAATTATAAATAATTTATCAAGGTATAGTTTAAAAGAATTGCCCCAAGCAAGTATACCATAAATTAGATAAGGGAGAATTAAAGTAGAATACAATACAAGCATTGTACTTGAAGGAAAAAACAGCCTAAGTCCATACATAATACCTACATTTCTTGATATCAATTTGCGTAAGTAACTAATATGAAGTTTCCATGACAATTTGTCATCAATAATTAAACCAAGAAATATAGAAGAATGGACAAGTTCCAAGGGTATACTGTCGAAATAAACATTGTTAGGTAAAGAGGAGACGGTGTTTCTAAATTACATGTACTAGCCATTCACTTACAGAAAAAAGTTCAGTGTTTATTATTTCAAGCAGTGATTTCGGGTCACGATGTGAAAGAAAAATATTTGAATCATCAGCAAATAATATAAAGGACAATTTATCTGATGAATTTTGAAAGTCATTAATATATAATATACACGAAAGCGGACCCAATAACAAGCCTTGTGGAACACCACACGAAATTGAAAGAGTATGAGATTCAAAACCATTACACGAAACAAATTGTTTTCTGTTAGAGAGGTAATCAGTGAACCAGTCCAAGGCCTTCCCCCTGATAATGAAAAAGTTTTTTTAAGAGAATACAATGATCAATGGTGCCAAAGGCCTTGGACAGGTCAAAATATATGCCAATAGTGTGTAAATGATTATCAATTGCCGAAGCAATGTTATGAACAATTTGTAAAATTGCATGAGAAGTATTATGCTTTTCACGAAAACCAAATTGAGAGTTCGATAGAATGTTATTTTGTGTCAAAAAGGAAACAGTTCGTGTATAAACAATTTTTTCAAGAATTTTAGAAACAGATGAAAGTAATGATATAGGGCGATAGTTGCCTAGATCCAGAGGGTCACCCTTTTTGAAAACAGGGACAACCTTAGCTATTTTCATATTTCTAGGGACAACACCTTGACTCAAGGAAAGATTGAACATATGGGAGAGGGGCTTCGAAATTGAACATATAATGTGTTTCAGTAAATTATTACTAATTTCATCTACGCCAAAGCTCTTTTTGTTTTTCATATTATTGACAATATTTTCGATTTCACATTTTCACATTTAAAGTAAAACAATATCAATGTGAATACAAATGAATACAGAATCGTCATGATAAATAAGTGTAAATAGTATAACTAACTTAGTTATTCATCCCTTTGATTCAATTCATTTTCATTTCCTTTCACAACCGACTCTATCATTTCAATTGAGGACTGGTTATTATAGACGATAAGCCGCAATACATGTCAACATAGATTAAAAGGCCTACATTTACTACGACATTCATCACGTCATCGGAAAACACATCATTGATGCCTTAACATTACTTTTCATATGGCTCCTTCCCCCCGCACGATGCCTTATCATTTACAGTGTCAAGAACTTGATTTCGGCTCTCTCAAGTCTGTAGAATGAGTTTATGTTTGTATTCATACAGTGATTTTATCATTCTTCATATTTCTTTAAATATTGTTTAGTAGGACTGACAAGGCTAGAGATGAAAATGTTCTCTATGACAACCCAACGTATACGTAAGTAAACAGAAGTCTTTTCATTCTTAAAGGTCCCTTGTAATCAAAATGTATGTTGACGTCTGTTGGTGCAACTTAACATGTATTTAACAAAATCACTAACTGTTCAATGGAATTATGTGTCCTATATTTTAAAATAATTTTTTCTATATTTTTCTGAGCACTGATAAGCCCCGCCTCCAAAAATTTCCTTCAACTCAAGATTCTTGTTGTGACGTCATCAAAGTTAAAAATTAGCAGGATAATAGACAGAATTATGCACAAATTACACATTGCAATGACTACCCCCACCAGCCCACAAGAGCATCACATGTCTTCACACAATACAACCTAACAACCTTTCATGTGGGAATAATCGTTTCCTTATGTCAGAAATGTGCTAGCAATGCCAAGGGGGAAAATACATTGTATAAACATGCGATGACATTATAAACACTTGCAGGTAGTCATTGCAATGTTTATTTTGTGCATAAATCATGTCTATTATCCTGCTAATTTATACCTATGATGATGTCACAACAAGAATCTTGAGTTGGAGGATATTTTTGGAGGCGGGGCCAATCAGTGCTGAGAAAAAATATAAAAAAATTATTTTAAAATAAAGGACACATATTTCCATTAAGCCGTTACTGATTTTGTGATATGCATATTAAGTTGAATCAACAGAAGTCAACATGCATTTTGATTGCAGGGACCCTTTAATCTCACGGAGACGTAAGGTAAGAGATGCTCATTTTTTTCTTTTCAAGCAATATCATATTTTGTCGGGCTTTATAGGAATTAACCTATTGTGAGGATAATATGCCTTATAACGCTCCATAAATTTACAATCATTTGAGAGATTTATTAATCGATTGTGATACGAACAGTAACCTAAGGAAAGCATACTTCATTGGAATAAGCTTGCTTTTACAAAGTTAGGCCTACTGGCCTGGTATCAAACACTATTATTAGTATATCAGAGATCAAAAGGACGTAGACTATTTTAAATCAACAGAAGAGCTTGAGTAATAAAGGTGAAATGAAGACGTGCTTGCGTAAGTACAAAGTTACATTTTCTCAGCAAACCTTCCAATTGTAAGCATTGCTTACAATGGTTAACCATTTCCATTGATAAAATGTCACTAGCCAGAAATAATAACTTGCTAACTTTAGTATTTTTGTTCTCCCTTCAGAGCGAAGACAGCGGAAGAATGACCAGCAAAATTGGAACCTTATTTTTCTTTTATGATGCGATAGTCCTACATTTCATCAAATGTTTTACTTCGTGGACATTGTCTTCAATTCTCACATTCTCATCTGATTCCGTATCTAAAACTCCTCATTTGACATCAAGTAATTTAAAGACAGGATGGCCCATTTGCAAAAGTTGTGGAATTATTCAGGATACAGCAGTATACCCTACCTAAAACGTGTATGGAGTCAGAGCTTCATGAACCATCCCCCCCCCCCCCAACAATCATCTGTTTACGTTTAAGGATTCTGTATTTTAATCATGTAAATCATATGTTTATATTGCAATTATTAATTATTTATTTGATAAAAGCATGGATATGAAAAGAGAGAGAGGGAACGAAAAAAAAAATCTTTTAAGTAGATGATAATGAAAACGACAAAATTAGTTTAGATTATGTCTATGGACTGCAGAAAGTTTACATTATTTGTTTTTATTAAATGTCCATAAAGCCATCAAAACGCGAAGTAATGGTATGGGGTTGTGTATGATACGTATTACATATTGCAGAATAATCGTTTGATGTTTTTTCAGTAGATTGCGGAAAAAATCAAAGTTTATTGCAAACAAAAATCTTCTCATTTGACATCGTGTAATTAAGAATAACAAATAATGTGAAGACTTGTTCTTCGATCTTGCTGGTTATTGAACTGCAGTGAAGTTTCTTATCAATTGTACTTATTCTGTTTACATATTTGTTGGATTTTTGCACATAAAATCATACAAAGTGTTACTTCTTACGTAAAATGGCTGATGTGTTTCCACGCGATAGAAACGAGTAAAACAGTATATTTCATATTAAAAGGATATTCTACCCCTAACTAAAAACAGAAACATAAAAGAAACATGTAAGGGAAGGTTTGATGATTATCCGTCAAGGGAAAAGAAAGTTTTTATCTTTTAATTTAGCGTTTTAATTTTGTGATCACGTGCGAGGTGCTCGTCCATACGCTGTGTACATTTGTTTTGGAAAATGTTCATTTTTCAATCAAATTTGCATCATTTAACCCATACTCTGTGAAAAAAAAATTCCTTCATCAAAGACAGACTAAGAGCAAATTATGGAATCATACAGCATATAACCTTTGGGAGAGCACTTCGGACATAACGTTACAGAACATACATTTCACAAGATCCTAACTTTCTAATCCTTTGGCGGATTTTCGTCAGACATTCACATACATGTCTCTTTGTGCTTTTATTGAAACCAACTTTACTTCATGGTGGATTATTCTTTTAATGTCACAGATTTACCATACTATAATGTCATGTTTGCTTTTGTACTTCTTTGTATAGGCGTAATGTAGACAAGTACATAAACTGTTATTTTAGGACAATACAGGTGACAGATTAGACTAGATTATACACTGTGGAAATGCTATATTACTTGTTTTCACTAGATTTCCATGCAGTAGCGTAATAATGATATAGATGTTTGTATAAACATAATCTGGATATTTGTACTCAGTTTATTCAGGTCTGTAAACTTAACCATACTTTGCTTCGTTTGTACATGGTATGTTATGAAATAAGTTTGATAATTGTACCCAGTTTATTCAAGCCTAAACCAATATTGAGAGTTATATTATGCTTTGATTCAGTTTGGCTTGCCTATATTGCTCTTCGTACCAACAAAGCTTGTTTGTATTGAGTTAATTAGCTTACTTTATGTTTATTTCCATTCATTTGAATTTAATTTTTAATGTGTACATATTCTTAGTTGCCCCGTGTAGAGGTATACTGAGCTGCGCTTTGTTCAAAACTTATGTTGCCATAGCAATGGATGCGTGTGTAAAGTAAATAAGGAGAATTAATCCATGTTGATAGGTAGCAGCTAATAAATGCTGAGAAATCAGACATATCTTAAGAAAATGACTGATTTGTGTTTAAATATTTTCATACCTGGCTCCGCAATACTCTGTACTTCCAAAAGAGACATGTGATGTTGATGTTGTGTACGTATGGTACACTTACACAAGAACAATGGCATTGAAGTAATGTAGACCTACTTTATTGCGGTTTTTGATCAGAATATAGTGCTATCGAGATGAAATACAAATCACAACTTCTGCTTTTTCTCTAACATTTCTAAATTAAACTTATTATCAGTCATTAATTCTCATTTCCATGCTCCCATAAAGTTGTTTGCAAGATGTGTTTGTACTCTGCATCTAGTTAGTTCTATGTAGTACAAACATTTTTGGAAAAATAGTAAAGATTTGTGAATTTGACATCACCTAGATAACGACATATCATATCTGAGACATTAGAGAGGGATGGAGGGAAAGAGAGACGGATAAAGTGATTCATAAAGGTATATTAGTCTAGCTCCGAGCCGCATTTTATCAGCCCGAATTCGTGCTACAGCGCGCTACATATAGAAACTCGTCGCAACGATTCGAGCGATTAATTATGCGACCCCCGAGAATCGCCTGCCCGGAGTATAGTCCAGGCATTTTGTGAGAAAAAAGGGGTCAACCTCCCACTAATTGCAACAGAAAGTCTTTCAAGTGTTTTGTACCCAGAAAAATGTCCTCTATAACATATTAAAACTCTTAAGGAATCCTGGTGGTGGAAAGTTCCTTGGCGGCCATTTTGAAAAATGGCCGCCATAAATCTGATATTTTCTTATGGCTCTGTTTCTAAATAGCATAGAACTTTGATTTTAAGTGCTGAACATACATTTTCAAGGACAAGGAATCAAATGAAACACATTTCGGTATGCTGAACTTGGCACAAAATGCCGAAATGGCGGCCATTTTGAAAAATGGCCGCCATAAACACATATTTTCCTATGTCTCCGCTTCTAAGTGGAATGGAGATTTGATGTGAAGTGCTAAATATACTATTTCAGTGACAAGGAATAAAATGAAACACATTTCAGTATTCTAAACCTGACCACAAACCCAAAATAGCAGCCATTTTCCAAAATGGCTGCCATAAGCAGATATTTTCCTATAACTCCGCTTCTAAGTGGCATGGAGATTTTATGTAAAGTGCTAAACATACTTTTTCAGTGACAAGGAATCAAATGAAACACATTTCGGTATGCTAAACCTGGCTACAAAGCCAAAATGGCAGCCATTTTCCAAAATGGCTGCCATAAAACTTACATTTTCCTAAATCTCCGCTTACAAATAACACAGTGATGTGATTTTAAGTGCTAGACGTACATTTAATGGGGCCAGGAATGCAATAAAATACATCTAATAAGCTTAACCTGACTTATTGAAATACATTTCAATAAGCCAAACCTGACTAATCCAATTATTGGATTTATTGAAATGTGTGTCATTGGATTCCTGGCCCCAGAAAATGTATGTTTAGCACAAGAAATCGAGTCACTTGGTCATTAAACAGCGGAATTATATTGAGAAATATCAGCTTTATATGGCGGTTATTTGGGATAATGGCTGCCATTTAAGCTTTTTAGTGCTAAATATCAGGTTTAGCTCATTGGAATGTGTTTTATTGGTTTCGTGGTCCCAGAAAATGTATATTCAGTACTAAAACTCACATCCCTGAGTAATCAAGAAGCGATGATATTGAGGAATATCAGGTTTATATGGTCGCTATTTTGGGAAATGGATGCTGTTTCAGCCTTTTGGCCAGGTATAGCGTATCAGAATGTGCTTCATTGGATTCCTGGCCCCTAAAAATGCATGTTTAGCACTGAAAAACAAGAGCCCTGAGTCATTTAGAATGGTGACATATCTGTTTTTTAGCGGCCATTTTTGAAAATTTCTACCAATTAGGCTTTTTATTCAAGTTTACCTCCTTGAAATGTGTTTCATGGCCCAGAAAATGTTATTTAGCACTGAAAATCAAAGCCCTAAGTAATTCAGAAGCAGTGATATTAGGAAATATCAAGGTTGTATGGTGGCTTTTTGGGAAAATGGATGCCATTTAAGCTTTTTGGCCAGGTATAGCTTATTAAAACGTTTTTCATTGGTTTCCTGGCCACAGAAGATGTATACTTAGCCATGAAAATCAAAGCCCTAAGTCATTAGCCCCGTTCATATACCATATACCGCTATTATTACCGATGCACATCGGTAAGCAAGTTTCCAGCGAGTCGCAAAAGCACCGTTCATATACACCCCCAAAAGCCGTAATGTTGCGGTGTTTGGGACAGCTGGACTCTCTCCAAACCAATGGTGACATGCTCCGCTCAGCCATACGAGCGGTAGGATTAGCGACCAACAGGCCAGAGCGCGATGCTAAAGGCGCAACATTTACGCCTATTTTGCGGACGCAGTTTATAAGATTCGCTTACCGCAATATTGCGGTATTATTACTAGGTCTCGATCCGCGAAAAAGCCGCAAAATAAGCGCAAAAAAGGAGGAAGCAAATACCGCATTATTTGAGCGATTCCCGTTCATATACGCAGCTATCGGTAATGCATCGGCAAAATTGCCGCAAATGTTGCGCCTTTTTCGCGGATAGGTGGTGTATATGAACGGGGTTATTTAGAAATGGAGATATTGGGAAATATCAGGTTTATATGGTGGCTATTTTGGAAAATGGCTGTTGTTTCAGCTTTATAGTCAGGTTTAGCTTATTGAAATGTGTTTCAGTGGATTCCTGGCCCCCAAAATGTATACTTAGCACTGAAAATCAAAGTTCTATGTCTATGCAACATATTTCAGAATCGTCCATCAGATATTTGGGGAACATTTGGCGCAAGTTTGAAAAAAGTTGAAGGGGGTCGGGTTATAAATTGTCTAATAATGAGTTGATTTGCCGCTGATTGACCGGCATTGTAGTTATGATTATGATTTATACCATCGAATCGAAGTGCTAACTACAGGTCACCGTCAGACACACATACAATCGGGCAAACCTAGAATCTTCTAGACTGCAACTACTCTGGTTTGCAGACCCTAATAACACTACATTATTACTACCTTTGAACGGATGCATGCCTGTTACCTGTAACAGGGCTACTTGTAACATTCAGCTTTAGGCCAGTCTACTATGTTTACTACTACCGCACCAACTACACTTACCAACAATATAGCCTACTTATGTAGCAATCTGGCAGCGAATCTCACTTGTGTCACAAGCACGGTGACATCTGGATTTGACTGCCTTTTGGGCTTATTAGTCAGATTTAGCTTATTAGAATGTACAGTGTATATCATTGAATTAGTAAGGTTTAGCTTATTGAAATATATTTCAATTGATTCCTCGCCCCATATAATATATGTCTTGCACTTCACATCAAATCTCTATGCCACCTCGAAGAAAAATGGCTGCCATTTTGGTATTGTGGCCAGGTTTATACCCAAATGTGTTTCATCTGATTCCTTGTCACTGAAAAATTATGTTTAGCACTTCACATTAAATCTCCATGCCACTTAGAAGCATAGATATCGGATAATATCTGTTTATGGCCGCCATTTTGGAAAATGGCACTGAAAATCAAAGCCCTAAGTAATTCAGAAGCAGTGACATTGGGAAATATCGGGGTTGTATGGTGGCTTTCTTGGAAAATGGATGCCATTTAAGCTAACAACAGGTCACCGTCAGACCCACATACAATCGGGCAAACCTAGAATCTTCTAGACTGCAACTACTCTGCATTGCAGACCCTAATAATACTACATTATTTTGGAAAATGGGCGCCATTCTGTAAAATGGCCGCCATTTCGACATTTTGTGCCAGGTTCAGCATACTGAAATGTATTTTATTTGATTCCTTGTCACTGAAAAAGTATGTTTAGCACTTCACATCAAATCTCCATGCCACTTAGAAGCGGAGATATCGGAAAATATCTGTTTATGGCGGCCATTTTTTAAAATGGCCGCCATTTTGGCATTTTCTGCCAGGTTCAGCTTACTGAAATGTATTTTATTTGATTCCTTGTCACTGAAAAAGTATGTTTAACACTTCACATCAAATCTCCATGCCACTTAGAAGCGGAGATATCGGAAAATATCTGTTTATGGCGGCCATTTTGGAAAATGGCCGCCATTTTGGCATTTTGTGCCAGTTTCTGCATACTGAAATGTATGCTATTTGATTCCTTGTCCCCGAAAATGTATGTTTAGCACTTAAAATCAAAGATCTATTTTATTTAGAAACAGAGGTATAGGGAAATATCAGATTTATGGCGGCCATTTTGAAAAATGGCCGCCATTGAACTTTCCCCCATCAGGATTCCTTAAGAGTTTTGATATGTTATAGAGGACATTTTTCTGGGTATAAAACAGTTGACAGACTTTCTGTTGCAATTAGTGGGAGGTCATATCAAATAATGCCTGGACTAGTAAAAGTTTGGAAGTGTATATCGGCACCGTCACGGTGCACTTCGTTTTGTTTTGTGTTGGGGACACCGTGAGTAATATCGTACAAATCAGAAAGATATCGCACCGTCACTGTGTCAGTCGCACCAGCCAATCAGAATTAAAATGGCCAAAAAGGGTCTAGAAAACATTAATTTTGAACAGTAAGTATGCAATATCGTCTGCTTTACACCTCCAACATTAAGCTAAGCTTCTCTTAACGTCGTAAAACGCAGAAGGAGTGAAATAGTATGCAACATTATGAATGGAGTCGAGGGCTTGTCGTGACCGAATGTTCATGGTTGCATGGAGCTATTACGGTGTGCATTATACGCATCTCGCGTACGTATCGGTGTGTGGCAGTAGGTTCTTTATCACGTAAAGGTGGTGGGGGGGGGGGGATAACTAAATATTTGGTGTGTAAAGCAGATGAAAATGCATGGGGTGTCATTCTCCTGGGTCACGTTAACTCCTATCGCCACGGTGTCTGCATTGCAAGAATCATCCCTGGAAACACCGTGACGGTGACGGAGACACACAAAATGAATGCTAAGGGAGACCGTGACGGTGCCGATATCAACAGTCTAAAAGTTTCGTTACACGCTGTGTACAAGAATTCGGGCTGATAAAATGCGTAAGTAATATAGTACAATATAGATTATAGATTATGCACATAAAATGATTTGCTAGCGCTCATCTGTCTTTGAAAAACATGAGTACAGTGAGAGGCTTCAGAGAACAGAGCCTGAACATGGGAGGAGAAGAGAGGGAGAAAGATCGCGACAGAGACACAGAGAGAGAGAGAGAGAGAGAGTGTGTGTGTGTGTGTGTGTGTGTGTGTGTGTGTGTTTGTGTGTGTGTTTGTATGTGTGTGTGTGTGTATATATGTGTGTGTGTGTGTGTGTATTTGTGCAAATCGTACAGGTAAAATGTCATTAAAAACTCTAAACATCAGGTAGGCTAAACTAGAAAAACTGGAATGCGATAATGCAATCAATCATTCACTCACTATCTTACTCAATAGCATTCACAATAATTACGCTCAAGAATCATCAAAGCAAAAATTTGAATGGAGTAAAATGTAAGTTTAAAAGTTCGGTACCCGTTTTGCCTGAAACGATTAGAAAACTGAATTTTAATTAATGAATGTACCGGCCGGTAAGCAATAAACTGTTGTAGTTTATCTTGAAACCGTATATTAAGCTACGTTGTAGTATGCCACATTATCGCGGAAATTGATCAATCAATCAACTAACATTCAGCTAATCAATCAAAACAATCGATCAATCAATATATTATTATTGCGAACCAAAGAATGACCGGAAGCCCCTGTTCGTAGTGACAATCGATCAATCATTCACTCTCAAACACCAGTCAAGCCCGACTGAAAGGCCTCCGCGGGAGAATGTTTGCGCGCCGTATGGTGGGTTACGTTCTTTTGCCAAACTAAAAGGCCTCCGCGGGAGAATGCTTGTGTCGTCTTCATCTTGAACTTCAACTTCATCAACTTCATCATGAATCGTAGCAGAAGAGACAAAACTAGGTCTGGAAAGACCGATGGACCAGGAACAAATACAACAAAGCAATATGATGATATTAATGAATTGTTTGAAAACTGGAAATGCCCAAAATGCACTTTACGTATTTACCATTTTGTGGTGAAGACGTAATGATTGAAGATTGTATTAATGAAGCAAACACCAATTCTACAAATGTATAAAGACCGGAAAGTACAGAAAATGTTTCCTCTATTTCTAAAGAAAGGGGCTTTAAACTAGCTCACTTAAATATAAGGAGTCTACGAAATATAGACTCAAGAAATTACTTGTTAAAAAATCCCTATGATGTGTTAGGAATATAGGAAACTTGGTTGAATGAAAATGATATGATATCAATAGATGGTTTTACTTTTGAAAGAAAGGACAGAAATGGTCTCTGAGGGGGCGTTGGTTGTTTTATACAAAATAAATATACATACGTATAGAACATACCTCGAAACTGCTGATTTAGAATTAATGTGGCTTGAAATAAAACGTACAAATAATACTTCTATATTTGTTGGTATTTGCTATCGAAAACCCGATCCGAGTATTTTGAAGAATCCATGGATCATGTTTTGTCTATTTTAGAAAATGTCATGATACTTGGTGATTTAAATTGTAATATGATGACCGAAACTAATTTGTCAAAGAAAATCACCGAACTCTGTACTGCAACTCAGTTAAAACAGATTATAAAAGAACTAACAAGAATGACACCTCACAGTACGACACTAATTGACTTGGTTTTTGTCACGCATTCTTTATCAATTGTAGAATCTGGTGTACAATGTATCGGTTTTAGTGACCAGTCATTGATTTACTTTGTGCTTAAAGGGTCATTCAAATGTCGCTCTAATCTATCAAAGATTAGTAAGTTTCGGACGTTCCGTTATTTTGATTAACAGAAAGTTCGTAGAGACTTAGGGGAAATTGAATGGGATGGTTTTTATTCAAATGAGAACAGCGTACAAAATCTGTGGGATCGTTTTAAGTCGTTGTTTACTCGGCCGAGCGATACACATGCCCCAATAATCTCTGTCAGAAGAAAACAGAAAGGAGTACCATGGATAACCGACGAGTACCTCATGCTGGCAAGAGAAAGAGACTTTTATAGAAAGAGGTTTAAGGAAACCAAACTGGACTCAGATTGGGATAAATTTAAACGTTATCGGAACCGAGCAAACAACTTGAATAATATTTAAAGAAGGAATTTTATAAGGATGAATTTATTGAATGTGGAAATAACATTAATGAAAATTGGAAGATTTTGAAAGACCTTCTACCCAAAAAGAATGGCAAAACAGACTTTGATCTTACTGTAAATAGAGAAGTTATAAGTGACAGCAATGTAATAGTGAACAAGTTAGATGAAGCTTTCAATAATGTTAGTGAACGAGTAGGGACTAATATGTGAAAATGATGACATTAACTCCATGGGAACCTTGTTACGGAAAGATACACAGCTTGCATGCAAAGATATAACTGTTGAATTTGTAAGAAAAGAATTATTACATATTGAATGTATAAAGGCTGTAGGATTAGATGTTCTTCATCCAAAAACTACTGAAAATAGCAGCAGAATTCGTATTTCAACCTATTACAAGATCATTAAAAACGTCTGAAATACCGATGGGCTTTAAAATGGCCAGATCACAGCTATTCACAAAGGAGGTCCATATTAAAGTGATAAATTTCGACCAATTTCAGTTCTACCCACTCTGTCCAAAATGTTAGAAAAAGCAATACACACACAGTTATACGTGTACCTCAATGACAATAAAATTTCATCATCTCAACAGTCTGGATTTAGACCATCACATTCCACAGCAACCTGCGTGACTGATATTGTTGATTATTTACTTTAAAATATGGATAATAAGCAGATTACTTGTGCAATATCGTTATATCTTAAAAAAAAGCATTTGATGTAATTCCACATAAAACGATATTAGAAAAAAATGATTTACTATGGTATAAACGGTAGCGAGCGTAAATTTGTGAATTATTTGATTAGCAGAAAGCAATGTGTTTCAATGCAACAATGTCCTAGTGATTTGTAATAGTTAAAATTGCTGCTACCCAAGGTTCAATATTGGGTCCCCTCATATTTTGTCTATTTATAAATGATATACATGTGTAATTTGCAATTTCATTCACAAACGAAGCTATCATTATATGCAGATCATTGATACAGTTATCTTTAATAATACAGTCCATCTGTATCAAGTTCAAAAAGCGATTGGATGAAAAAATTAAGGCTAAAACAAATTCTAAATTGCTTTGGTGGCTAGTATCATTTTTTTAAAAAAGATAATAATGTAATAATGTATAACGTATAATAATGTATTGTATGTTTTCTCTGTATAATTATGCATGCCTTGAAATCGATGACATTAACCAAATTAAGGTTTATCTACCGTGTTTGGAATCCTATGTTGAGTAATTTTGTAAATACATTTTTTATATAGTGTAGAGGGTCTGTCCCTTTCATCCGTCCGCAGACTGAATTAAGAGGGATGTAAAATGTATAGCCCTGGTCGCTGAATAGTACAAGAACTTATCTTGCACATGTGCACCATCTCCACTCCCTGGGAAGTTGATGTTGAGCCTCTCTGTATATAGGCCGTGTTGGTTGGCTTACGAAGCCAGGCCCAGCAAACAGGATAAAGGAAATGGAACGTAGACTGAACATGAACAGACACACACCTAATCAGACAACAATCAATGCCATTATGTGTTATCTCTTGGGGGAATGTCAACCATTATAAAAACACATTTATGAACATGTTTACTAATACTGCAGTCACGCTTATTATCATCAATAACATAGCTTAACTAGTATCGTGTTTGTCACTACAATCTTATAGTTTGTGGATAGTTGTGACAATCATTATTTTTGTTAGTAAAACTCTGCTAAAGTTTATCATAACAATTTTACTCACAATAAACAGCAAGTCATAATGAAAATATAGCAATGGGACCTGAAAGATTGATGAATTTATGCCTGCACAATATAATGGCTTAGTGTATATAAGATGATATTGTAAGTTGTCTCTGTGCTTTGAAATTGATGAATAGAAAATGCGTGCCCTATTGTTTAGAATATCACTTTGTAACCAAATAAAAATTTCCTCACCGCTGTTGGAATCCTATTAGGCATATTTTCGTTGACTTGGGACCCCGTAATGAAGGACGTATTGGTTGGCTTGAAGGACACAGCACACAGGAAATGAGAAATAGCTTGTACGTGAACCGACAAACATCTCATCAGACAAGAATTAATGCTGTTAAAATGTATTATCGCTTGTTATTGGGAATTTTAGTCATGTTTACATACAAAACAATGCAGTCAGGCATGCAATTTATCAGTAACGTGTTTGTCACTTGAATTCTATAGCTCAAGCCATGCATATCGTGTGCGTGCATGGTTGTGATGATTAGTTTGTTTGCATAATTCTGTTGAAGTTTATGTTATACATTTTTAATCAGCAAGTCATGAGCAAACCGTGGCAATGGGGCCTAAACAATTTGTACACGTAGACCTACACATTGAATGAGGTATGATGAAGCTGAGATCGCACTCATTCATCCTTGGTATGATTGAGAATGCGAATTGTCCATTAATTAGGATACACCAATCTATAGCCTAGTTACGAGGCTATATGAGGTACATGGACACAACCGAGTCCGTTAACAACTATGTCTGGTAACACAGACTATTCCCCTACCCCATCCTCACTCTAGCTTGGACGGAGCGAGAGGAGCCAGGATGGGATTAGGGCGTAGTCTGTTACCAGAATGAACAGACTCAGTTGTGTCTATACATGCACCTCACAGCCAAGTAACTAGGCTAAAACCAATCAAGAGAATAGGATACCTGTTGCCCCTAAATTATAAAACCGTGTGGTCATCATACCCATGTTACGTCGTTTTGGGGATTCATTTCCCATAGATTTGTACGTCTATATCACAAAAAGTGCCAAGGAAATGAATTATTGTGCATTCATATGGAAGGCCCAGTATTACAGGTGGACCCTGCCATACATATCGTTTAGAAGTAAAGGCCTAAAGCTTTGAATCTGTATCGAGCTAATCCGTGGGTATACGGATGGACAGACGGACCTTAAAGACAGCCTATCCCTTTTTCAGATCATCACAAAACCATTGACACATTGGCAAAACATAGAGAAGTGTTAGCAAGCTGTATATTCAGAATTTGAAACTGATACGTAGTGTAAAATTCAAATAATGCACGTAAACAACGTCTGATTAATGGTCTTTACCTCAGGCTCTTAGCAGTTTGTGTTGAAATATCTGCTTTATTGATTAATCTGTTTATTAAATTATAAAACGCATTATGAAAAAAAAAATTGTTCTATAGAAGGAATCATCTCCAAAGTTTGGTAATTACTCATAAAATTAGGATTTCACACATGCATAATAACCACATAGATACTGTAACAAAGACTAATACTTTTTTCGTAGTACGAAAAAAGTCGGTTTGAAATTTAACGGCTGAAATTTTTACATATACAGAAAGCTTCAACATTCTTAGAAATGGTCTTGAATCACACTTTCTTCAATTTACGATCGTGATAGACGATTTCAAATTTTAAGCTTGCAAAAGCGACGGACAATCTTTAAACACAATACAAAAGTAATAGCAATTATATGCATAAAATATGCACAATATGCAGAAACATATAAAATGCTTTTTGACCATATGTGGCATCGAGGCATATACTGAATTTAGTGCACGTCTGGGGACATTAAGCTGGTAGGCCTATATATAGCCTTATAGGCCTATAAAGATCACACACCATCTCTGAGCGGTCACCTTCATGCTGTGTGTAGTACGACATCAAACGATAGTCTGGTTTTAAAGACAGTTTCGTCCTTTTACAGGCTAGTTAAAAAAAGAGCGGGAAATAGAATGAATAATCTGGTTAAGAACTTCCCTCCCAATGATAGCACGGGGGACTCAAAACTTTTAGCGGAACTATAGCGATCGCTATATTTTGAGTAATTTTTTGGACGGGTCGTCTTAAATCTATAGCCTTGATACCGGAGACCGCAGTACATCGATTTTTAGTGTAAAAATCAGTTTTTCGCCCAACACATAGTGATGCGTTGACCTATAGACTAATACGGTATATGAACGCAGCATGGTCGGGATGTTTCAAACGTATACAAAGATATTTAAGACTTTTACTTAAAAGGTTCTTGGAGCTATGAATGTGATATTTCGCACACGTTTTCGTTAGGATAAACTGCTGATATCCCTCCCCAGTTCCTTGTCTTTTGCAAATGACCTACCCTGTCTTTAAACCCCGGCAATGTCAATAGTATCGTTTCAGTCAGTATTTGTTGATAACGATGCTAGTACTACAATGTTTGTGTATTTACTGGTGTTCCGTATCACAAACTCAATATTGATCAGGAACATCTATTGTTGATCTGCAGCCAAGAAATAACTAGGTCAATTTTGTATAAAAGCTATTAATAGACCCGCGGACTATGATGTTTCTGCATCTTTGTAAAAAAAAAAATGTTTTTGCTCATTGTGATCGAGCTTCCCCTGTAAAAAGATGAAAACTCGATAATAGAGAGAGAAGGAGAGAGAGAGAGGGGGGGGGGGGAGTGACAAAATTAGAAAAAAAAAGCAATCTTCATGTATACGTCGTCGAGCAAAGAAACTGTTGACACTTTTGAAAACGACAAAAAAAAAATTACTACTCGAATCAAGCTGAATTGACCCTTTACAAAGTAAAAGGATGTACTTTTGGTTCCGAAGCAGGTTTCGAGACATTTTGTGTTTTTGTAATAATCCTTGGAATATTTCATGAGATTTTTTTGTCGATTTTGGACAAATTTGGAATTAAAAATGGCAAGTGTATATCAACCTGTCAATCCGCTAGCAACTGCCATCACATTTTCGTTAATAATGCATGTTTCTTGCAGAAAGTAAGTTGTGGGTTGACATGTGTGATGCACATTTGGCCATTGTTGTGTTCTGAATAAATGATCTGACACACAATTTTAAATTTCAATATCCAAATTTTGTTCAAAAGTTAAAATCTCATTGAATATTCACAGATCATTACAAAACAAAAACTAATTAATGAAGTATCACAAAACCTGCTTCTAAAATGTTGACATCCCTTGGCTTAATATTTTTTATCAATTTTTAGCTTGATTCGAGTGCTAACGTATTTTAAATTATGTTTTAAAAAGTTTGAACAGTTTTTTTGAACACCTAGAGGACTATAAAAGAAGCTTGTATTCATCAGAATTACATCATTGTTTGATGATGCAAACATATGATTGTAAAACACGTTTCAATAAAATATATTTCAGAAAGTTTGAAACCGAGCAGCATATGGTACGACTTGATCTTTACATTTTTTTTTATCTGCACGAGCGTTGCATGTGCGTTGCATGTGTTTTCGATGAACTAAGCGGAACACACCATGCGTAATGACGCAATCGATGCCATTCAGATCCCATACAGCTGGCATACAGCTGGCATACAGCTAGCTCGAGCTAGCTTGCTGCTCGCGCGAGGCGAAAAATTCTATCAGTCGTTTAATAATGTTAACGTAAACAACAACGTCGAACGTTACAACAAGATCATACGATTGAGGTCAGTTCATTCAGAAGACAGAACAGATGGAACGATCGATCGGGATCGCTTTAACTGATCTTATTCATCTGAGTGTATTGCATATGGTGAGTACCTTTTTCCTAATTACGTTTGCAAAAAGTGATTACATTGTATTAATAATCATGATAATATGTCCATGTCGCACGGCAGAGTTGCTGTAGTTTAGGCAGTTTGACCATACGCGCTCCGGCTCTCGCATCGGGCCTGGCTCCACACAGTGGCGTGTCGGCCCGGCCTCACAGATCTGCATGAAAATGAAATCGAAATTTGTTGTACATAACGTTAATGAAGACCTAAGAATGATAGCTGTAACGGTGAGCTTGTTTCATTAAGTTAGATCAATTTAATGTTAAATATGAAAAGCATAAAGCTGAGAACTATCGCCCCATCTCACTGACATCAGTCACTTGTAAAGTTGTAGAGCACATTATCTGCAGTGCCATTATGGATCACCTTGAAGCCAAGAATGCCCTCTCTGATGCTCAGCATGGCTTTCGAAAACGCCGATCTTGTGAGTCCCAGCTCATTCTTGCCATCCAAGACCTTGCCAAAGGGATTGACGACAAACAGCAGCATGATGTCATCCTCCTTGACTTCTCAAAAGCATTTGACAAGGTTCCCCATGCTCGTCTCCTCTACAAACTGCAACATTATGGCATCAGGGGCAGTACCCATAGATGGATCACTGACTTTCTACATAATCGGAGCCAGCAAGTAGTCCTTGAAGGATCAAAATCAGGCACTGCCAAAGTCACCTCAGGAGTACCGCAAGGTAGTGTGTTAGGCCCACTCCTCTTCCTCCTGTTCATCAATGACCTACCTGAGCATGTTTCCCCAAGTTGCACCGTTCGTCTCTTTGCAGACGATTGTATGCTCTATCGCAAGATCAACTCGGATGCTGACTCGAGACTGCTCCAAAAGGACTTGGATGCCTTGCAAGAATGGGAAAGAGACTGGCTTATGGAATTCAATCCCAAGAAGTGCCAGGTCCTCAGGGTCACAAACAAAAGGAGGCCTGTTGAGTGGTCTTACATCATCCATGGGCAAGTTCTTGAGAAAGCAGATACTGCAAAATATCTTGGCATTCATCTCAAGAACAACATGAACTGGACCCACCACATCAAAACTGTCACCAAGAAGGCAAGCAACATCAGCGCATTTCTGCAGCGAAACATCAGACCCTGCCCGAGGAAGACTAAAGCACTGTGCTACATCACACTAGTACGACCCATCCTTGAGTATGCCAGCACGGTGTGGGATCCACATACCCAAGACAACATCCAGAGACTGGAAAAGGTTCAGCGTCGCTACGCTCGCTTTGTCACGGGAAATTATTATCGAACAAGCAGTGCTACGGCGATGCTAACCAAACTCCAGTGGCCATCTCTCCAAGAACGCCGAGCGCAACTCAAGATGATGCTGATGTACCGCATAGTAAAGCAACTCACAGACATTCCTCATGCCAACCTATTGCCGGTAACAACAGCAAATCGTGGACATCCACAACAATTCCAAATCCCCTTCGCAAGGACTCTAGTCTACCAGAAGTCATTTTTCCCGGACTCTATAAGACTGTGGAACTCGCTTCCTGGAGATCTTGTGAACTGTACCTCTGCCATCTCCTTTAGGCAGGAGGTACAGGAGGTACAGCTCTGGTAAAAGGGGTTACCGTTGTTTTTAGCTGCACATAGCTATCATGTAGTCTTTTTATGTGGCACTGTACATGCACTGCACCGGCCAGCCAAACAAGTACGAGAATACACCAGATGGTGGACTGTACTCATCTAGAAGAAGAAAGAAGAAGATGTTTTACTGGTAGTTAATCATGTTATTATTTTATGAACCACCTCGTTATTCGCCACACAGTCAGGGCAACAGTGAAAAATTACATGATGGCTTGAGCGATAACTCATAATTTTGGCAGCTGATGCCGCATGCCCTGGCTTTGGCCTTGACGGTTTATACAGCCATATCCAATGTTTATATCCACATTACAACAACTCAGATAGAGAGAGAGAGAGAGAGAGAGAGAGAGAGAGAGAGAGAGAGAGAGAGATTTTGTGTATGATGGCAATGCCTCTTTTGAATGCATTTGTACCAATGAAATTACAATAATGCTCTTGAAATAATTATTTTTGGGTCGAAGAGTAGCATGAAATGGAGAAATTGCACTACAATTTTTTTGTGGATCACTCGCCATACTGCCAAATATCATTTGTGAATGGTTGGCAATCTGTAGTGGAATGAGATTGAGCCACAGATGGACTTTTATATGTGGGTTAAAAACCGTTATGAGCTAGATTTCAAAGTTCTGGTTCTGAAAGAAAGTCTTGTCTCTCGATGATTTACTTATGATGATAGCTTTTTGTCACAGTTTGATACAGTTGTCCTGTCTATATAGCTTTCTCATTTGCAGTGCATTCACTAAGAAATTGCTCTGGGATATAAACAGATTTACAGAAGCTTAAAGTACTTTTTTAAGACTTTGCAATGAACACATTATGTGCATTGTATAGTGAGTGGTCCACAAACCGGTCCCTGCATATTTCTGCTCAATGCGCGTTATCGAAGGTTGGATGCGCGATTTATTGTGTAATTACGCATTAGTAAACAAAATGCAGGATTTTCGGAAGAAAAATGAGACAAAATGTGTACATATTTAACAATTGCACATTTTTGTTTGGAATATCTCTGTTTTTCAACTTGTGTTTGTACATTCGTGATTTTCTCGTCGATCGCAGAAAACTTTCCCGCCAATTATTCACTACACTGGTGAAATGTCGGCACTGTACTCATCGGAATTGACAGAGATAATGCACATTAGCGGTAGGTTTCAAGGTTCAGTGATGTGAATATGTGATGTTTTACCTAACGATATTCAAAGCCCAATTTCTCTGAAAGTTTATTGTTAATCTTCAATTCAACAATATATTTTTAAAGAGCATTATTTTGCTAAGTTGTGAGTGAAATTTCCGTATATTACCTATAGGTTCATCTTGGTATGAAAATATTCAGAAGAAAATGAGGGCTGGTTTGAGGCACCCACATCATACATGTACGTAATGTACCTGATGAACTGAGTATTCAGAGAGGCCCTTTTGTAATGCACAGGGGCTGGTTACTGACTTTAAGTGGAAATATGAAATGATTGCTAGATTTTGAGTAGGAGTTGGGCAGGTTATCCAAACCCTCTATGGTTGGTGTAGCTGAGAGACCAAGACTACAATCAGCACACATCAAGGTTCTCCATTCAGAACTGTCTGGGTCAATCTGACAATGCATGCAGAAGTACATGTAGCACAGTATAGCTTTCTGCTGACTGTATGTACACTACAGCTCAAAGGAAAGGGCATAGGGAAAGGGAAAGGGAAGGACCCACAGTTTTTAACTGCGGTATATTTTGTCCAGTTCAGCATGAAACATGATGCGTTTTAGGCTGAAGCATCATGTTCCATGCTGAACTGGACAAACTATACCACGGTTCAAAACTGCGGGTCCTTCCCTTTCCCTTTCCCTATGTCAATTCCTTTGAGCTGTAGTGTACATGTATCCTGTGGTCACCACGTTTCAATTGTAAACAAGGCTACCTTTGCACTTTTCCTGAAAAGGTTTGTGAAGGTATAACTGAGATTTTTGCACACATTTGATGCTGATTCAAATGGGCTAACTTATCCTGATTGAACCTGTTCCAACTCCAGATTTACAGCATCTTGCCGACGGTCTGCTGATCTTAAGTATGCATTCAGACGAGATCCTAGACAGCGGCGTGGAGACCATTGCTGTGCCTGGGAGCTGCTCTCTCACCAAGGAGTCTGAGATGCATGATGGGAAGTGGGCCACGCCCACCAACAACAATGCAGGGGATTCTGTCAGCAGTGCAGAGGAGGCGGCCAATGAACGGATGAAAGAGGTAGCACATGCATCTTGCGAAGCCATGGTTGAGCCTCAGCATCGCGACTGCCACACAAAGGTATCGTCAACTCTTCATACATCACAAGGACACTTTCACAATTTAAAAGCACATGTATTCACACTTGTCTGTTGTAATTAATGGCTCTGTTTCTTACAATAAGTTGTTGACTTTTAAGGGCAATTTCACAGATTTTCTTTTAAATGGAATGGAAGTAGGCCAAATTGATGAACTGTAAACAAGTGAAAGGATGGAGTACGCACAGGAACAGTCAGCAGACAAGTCTTGATCGATATTCAGTGTTGGTGATTTATTGAAACAACAGACGCCAAACAGCAGATGCCAAACATCAGACGCCAAACAGCAACCTCCAAATAGCAGCCCCTGATAAAACATAAAGGCGCATAAACACACTTAATAAACATACTTAATACATATACATTTCTCATTTATAACAAAATAATAATTTCTTGTTTTTTTTTCTTTCTAAAATCAATTGGAACAATAACTCACCAAGGCAAGTTTATGTAGATGAGGGGAAAAGACCGTGAAGACAAAACAGGAAGACTATGTGGTGACAATACGTGATGACAATACGTGATGACAATACATGAACTTGAGCGATTTCAATCGGGTATCTGTACGTATATGTTTCCAAAGATGAATAAAACTGAAAATAACAATAATTATTTTTGAATAACACTGCGCATCTTTTTGCGCTCATCTTCAAAACAAAACGCACAATGCATTACGCGTGCTACAGGTAAAACGTCACAATAGACGTCATACGTCATAATACGTCAATTATACATTACTACACAAGTAATCTTTCAGGTCGTGGGTATACTTACAACCTAACAGTATTCCTACTCCTCTTGTTTCTACGCTTGAGCTCCCCTCCCACCTTCCAATTGATCCTCCTTCTCCCTCCATTACCCTGCCCCTGCCCCTTTCTTTCTCTTCCATATTCCTGTGGTGGTCACAGAATATGTTTGCTAATGAAAGGTTGATTTGCAATAATGTGCTCAGTGAAATATTAGCAGACAATATGTATATGTTTGTACAAGCACTCTATATGTTGCATGAATCTCAAGTTAACATCCCTCCAAATATATTACACTATATTTGTTGGACCGTGTTTATGGTACTTTTCATGTAGTAATGATGCACATTCATGAATCATTTAGCCTTGACAGAACGTATTCAACTGTCTTTTTCTGGGAATAAGGAAGCACATGACTTACATGTAAGCTTGATGGATTCAACTGCCATTTTCTAGCATTCCTATTCCATTGTGCTCATTTATTATGCTAGCTGCATGTGGCAGGAAGGGGCAGTTTGCATCGGAACCTGATACAAACAAAAATTTGATATAAACGCAAATTCCAGTTGTGAAGCAGGCAAGAAAAAAAAAAGTACCATATACATGGCTAATGGTGGAGTATGTGGGATGATTATAGGGGGTTACATCCCGTTTCTGTCAAATTGTTGCTCTATTGTGAGTATTCTGCGTGCAAAAGATGTGACAATGGCAACAAAGCAATACTATGCCTTTAGGACTAACAGTACGAGTCTACCTTGCACTTCCACAAGTGGGACACAGGGTCATGGTCTGTGTGCAGTCATAAAAGCAGCTATTGTGATGAATTACTCACCCAGCATCCACGCATGCTATGTCACAGAGTGAATAGGTTGGCTATAATGAATTATAAATGCATCTACAGTTGGCAGCAAAATTATTCAACCGCCCTCTCATTTTTGACATTCTGTCATAATGAATAATATTGCAGCAGCAGATTGCTACTAAACCATTAAGATAGTTAACAGACAGTTAATTACTAAAGAATATCGGAGAAAAAAAATCAAATTTTGCTGCATAGGTCTGTTTAGGTCATCTGAAATTGCCATTTGCGCCCAAAAAGCATGTTGCAAAATTATTCAACCCCCTTTTTTACACACAAGATACGAATGCACAAATAATGACAATTTAAAAACCAGTGCATATATTCTGAGGTGAATGCTGATTTTATTTATCCTCCACCTGAAACTGGAACCTTTATATGCACAACTAACAAGTTGTAACATTATTCAACCCAGATGGGTGTGTCTTTTAGTACTTTGTGCAGCATCCATATGCTGCAATGACCTCCTGCAGACGAGATGAATAGCCTCCCACAAGCTTCTCACAACGCTCCTTGGGGATGTTAGCCCATTCCTCTTGCGCAATGGTCTTAAGGTAATCGATGCATGTAGGTCTACGTGCTGCAACACCTTTCTTCAGATCCCGCCACAAATTCTCTTTTGGGTTTAGGTCTGGAGACTGTGATGGTCACTCAAGGTGCACAAGAGGAATGGGCCAACACCCCCAAGGAATGATGTGAGAAGCTTGTGAGAGGCTATTCATCTCGTCTTTTGAAGGCCTTTTTGTCTTCCCAGTACAGTATACTCCCTTTAAAGCAAAATTATGCCTTTAGTGAATGAGATGATTGCTAACCCTTTTGTTCCAAAGCATTTAATGTATGACCTCACATTTCATGTTGAAATGTTAGATGTTTCCTATTACATACAGATTCAATCCTTACTTCTTTCTACTGGTATTTCTCTTTCTCTGTCTCTCTCTGACTCTCTGTCTCTTTCTCTTTGCTTGTCCGTTTATCTCTCTATCTCTCCCTCTCTGTCAATTCTCCCTTCATGATGTACATAGATTCCTGCACAAGGTTCTCATTTTTTTTTCTTCTTTTTTTCTTGGTGTGTGAGCACTCCGAGCAGTCCGTTTTCTGTTTTTGTTTTGTCGATCTATATCCACTCTCAAGCAATATGGCCATATAAATAAGCATAATCTGTATTATAGTATTTACACATAACCAAGCTTGGCTCAAGCGTTCAATGATAACATCAAAAGGAAATCCTGTGCTGAGAGTCAAAGGCACTCAAAGGCCGGACACCAACTTGAAAATGTTTCCGTGGAGGGTAAAACACCATGCGATTTACAAGATATTTGTAAGGAAATATGACTGACCATTGTGTGATATTGAGGCATTTCCCTGGCATATTTTTTTTACAGTATTTAATCACATAAAACGGAACAATATCATTTGAAAGTCACAGAACTGTATCTCATCAGACTTCCTATTACAGGTCATGCACTTTTTTAAATGAAATGTTCAGGAAATCTTCCTCAAAATGCATCGTAAATTTGTCTTGCTTGTTTGATGGAGGATGTCCCTGGAACAAAGATTAAAACGCGTAAAACATTCCATTGTGATATCAATGCATGCGACTGCTGAAGGAATAAATTACCCTCTGCGCTGACTCCATTCCTTACACAGCCCTGTAAATACCCACGATCAGCCATTCTGCTTTAATCATGTAGTCCTGTGATCTGGATATTTAGATTTACAATGATTGTAGTATTGACACATAATGTACCTTAAAACAGTTCTACTGCATGGAAAGAAATGAAATATAAAAAGTTTTCTAGCCAGATTTTGAACTAAACCATGAATTAACACTCCTTAACATTCATTACTATTCTTCTAAAAACACATTTAAATCCATAAAACCGATGCATTATAATTCAATGGCCTAACCTTGCTCGGTGTTTACAATGTCTTTGCTCTCTCGAAACCACAGCTGAACCATTGTAATTGCCCTGAGAAGACAGTTTACATGGTTACCATAGCGACGATGGTGGTGGTGTGCACATCGATGGTGGCCTACCGCTGGTTCTTCCCATATCTCTACACTGGTCTCCTCGCTGTCCTCATGCCCTTCCGCATGTGGAAGTACTCACAGCTCAAGTGGCAATTCTTTCTCTTTGACTGGTGCTACGTTACGAATGTCCTCAATCTCCTCTTTCTGTGGTAAGGATATTGTGTTTATCTTCAACATTTATTGAAAGTATTTAAATGTGTGTCCATGCATCTCTGGTGCAATCTGTCACTCCCTCCTGTTTTATGTGCTCTTTTTCTCCTTTCCCTCTCTCTCTGTATCTCTTTTTACCCCCTTTCTCTCTCTCTATCCCTTTCCCTCTTTCTTTTCCCTTTCCCTCTCTCTCTCTCTTCTTCTCCCTTTCCCATGTCTCTGTCTCTTTCTCTCTCTCTCTCTCTCTCTCTCCCTTTCCCTCTCTCTCTCTTTCTCTCTCTTTCTCCCCCCCTCTCTCTCTCTCCCTTTCCCTCTATATCCTAGCTGCTATCCCTCTCTCTCTCTCTCTCTCTTTATATTGAAATATTTTGTGTGCCACTTTTGCACAACCGGTAAGTGCATTGACATGCATTTTTGGTCTGCTCATATTCTCTTCTCTGCACATGATGTGGTAAATGTACAGGCCTGCATTTGAAGGTACGTGTAAGGGATAGTAGAGATACAGGTTTACAGGACTCATGATCCTGGTAGAATTATTGTTCCATGGTCACAGCTCCCATTCTTCTTGAATTTCATAATCTTGTAAAGGAATTGTCTCCAAATTATTAAACTTGTTGAAATCAAACAATTCCAGGAGGTGTGATGCCTGCAGAATGGTTGTGCCATGATTACGGGTCCCTTAATCTTTACCACATTCATCTTTTACCTTTACAGACAGGGTGTCCCATGTGCAAATGTCGTAAAACATGGCAGGAATCAGGAGGAACAATAACGTGAATGAATTTTCAGGAATAGTACAAATCTGTCGTTGTTAACATTTGAAACGCACTTTCGCTTTTGTGTGATGACAATTTTGACTTAAACAAAAGTATTTCAAGTATTAACAACTAACTTACTAATCATACACTTTCACATTGACCAATATATGGGTCTAGTTGATCGGTCTGTGCATTTGTACCAGGTAGGTTTGAGAGATAGGCTAAACAATACAATCTTTAGGGTTGTGAATGCAATGGTAATGGCAATAAGCATTTTGTAAAGCCCCATCTACAAGATTAAAAACCTATGCTCTTTTTTTCTTTCTTTCGTACACACAGGGCAGTACCGTTCAACTCTGTCTTCTTTATGGTTGTCTTTGGTCTCTCCAACGGCCCTGTGACGTGGGCTATCGTCCTCTTCAGAAACTGCCTGGTGCCGCACAGCGTGGAGCGCATGACATGCCTTGTGATCCACCTCATGCCTGGGCTAGTCTCCTACCTGGTGCGCTGGCACCCTGCAGACACCTCCCTCTACTGGTATCGGGACTTTGCAGACCTATCGCTGCCCAACATCCCACTCCAGTGGGAGTTCCTCTGGCTTATCTTGCTACCTCTAGCCTGCTATATATGTCATCTGGTATGTACATCTTCTTAGTACCTCTAGGATCCTCTATCTTTCATCTGGTACATCACTTAACATTCCATTTGAGACCAGTGAATAAATAATACAAGGGTGATTTACCTCAAGAGGTTAAATTTCTCCCCCTCCCCCCCCCCCCCCCCCCGAAAAAAAAGCAGAAAATAAGAATAAGAAAGAAAGAATTAACATATGAAGAGCCCCTGTGAAAAATGTATTTTTCTTGATAGGGTTTGATGCCTAACGTATTTCAGTATGTTTGTTTCATGAAATCAGCCTTGAAAAGTTTTGTTGTCTGTCAGCTCATCAAGTGCGTGATGAATTTATATTTCTGATAAGTATGTCTGTCTCTTTCATGGACTGATAAACATATTTCATGAACATGTTATAGTTTACAATGCATACAGATATGAAATAATGTGTGTCTATTTCCTCAGCATGAGTAGAAAAATACAACTTATGAAGAAAAAAAAAAAACCTTTTGACAGGAGATAATAAAACCATGTGATTTAAGTGAGATTGACATGTTTACTCTTGCAGTTATTTACTTTTAAGCTGTAATGATCAATTGTATGTTAAATTAGCAAATACAGCAATCGTACATTTGTTTGTCTTAGGTGGTTACATTGGACTTCTTCTGTATCAATGTTTCAATATTGACTGAATGATAAACTTTCAATGTGACAAAATCATGCTCATTTTATGTTTGCATTTTTTCTTCCTTTTGCCATTGCAGTTGATATATCTGGCTCTCTTTGTGTGGCTTTTAGGGTAAGTTTTTCTCAGTTTCTTTTGATGCAACCCAATGCACTGCTCACACGGGGGCATCGGGAGATTTAGCTCATAAAGAAAAAAGAGCTCCAGCGAATACCTTAACAGCCAGCCCATGATAAACTGGAAAAATTGTCATGGTGCAAATCAGTATTCAATCCTAACCCTGCACTACAGTGTAAACCTACTTGTAATTCTGTTAGTGAACTGTGTGTCATTAGGAGTTCTGGTTCCTACGTATGCTTTGGGATAGTATGATGATTATATATGATCAAAGAGTCATTTTGGGGGATTAATACATCAACCTTACAGACATAGGCGTCCTCCCTAGTGTACAATTAAAATGGGAAAACAAAATAGTTCAGTTGTTAACAAGGAGAGGGAAAGAGATACAAATAGTTTGATAACCAGTAGGAGGGAGGGAGGGAGAGAGAGAGAGAGAGAGAGAGAGAGAGAGAGAGAGAGAGAGGGGGGGGGGGGGGGAGACCTTATGGGTGCAGATACATTCTCCAGTGTACAATTAAAATACAAGATGTGGTAATTAATACAGGTTTGAATGGGAGGAGCTGGGGGGGGGGGGGGACACAAGGACTACAGAAAGAAATACAAGGCTAATGAGGGAGGGTGAGGCAAAAAGATAATGTAAGAGAGGGTAGGCAGAGAAGGAGAGAGAGAGAGAGAAAGGATGGAGGGGAAATGCATAGAGAGAAGGCCAAAGGGTAGAATGAGGAAGAAAGGACATTGACAGAATATGAACTACTGGTACATTTAGATAGATGCAGAGGTGGTTTCAGAAGGTGAAGAAGGAAGGACAATGTATCTTAACCCTAATCAGATGGGGTGGAACATGTGACGGCCACAACAGTCAACACAATATTATGTATGCATCACTTGTGACGTTAACTTTAAGTTTGCAGTTAGCAGATTCTTGATTGCAATTTAAATCTATTAGCAATTGATTCTAATTAATGCACATATTCCATTTTATTTTTGCTTTATTTTTTTATTGGAACTCAAACACACCATTATTAAGCTATTAAAATACCAAAATCTATTGATTGAAGTGATTAGATTGAAGATAATTGGGTTTTTGTAAATCATATGAAAGAAGACACTTTCGATTCGGTTTGACACAATATTCCAAAAATAAGCTGACTTTGGTCTGACATTGTCTTGCGAAAAAGACATGGCATTGGTAAACTCGGTCGTCATGCAAAGAAAAAGGTAATGAAATCTCACCGCAATATCTCTTTGCATTTCAGAATGATTGTGTGAAATGTTGCGAGGCCATTATGCCCCCCTCCCCCCTCCCCCCTCGGCCTGATTAGGTTTAATCTATACAAGAGCGCGTTGTGCTCCTATTATATGCAAACTTTAAATGATACTCATCTGCTCTGATCTGCTCTTGACAGCATGAATACACTTGTACATTGAACAAGCATTTTCAAGAGGGATAAAACTTAACACGTAGTCAAAATATTATGAATACAAATATGCCATGCACCGGGAGCCTCTAGTTGAAATGATGGAGTCAACAGTGGCATTAATAGTGCTGTTTCATGAGGGGACGTGGCAAGTATTCTAAACATCAATGGCATCCAAGCAATACAATGTTTGGTCACCTGATGCTTAGTAGACCAAGCAATGAATACGATTTCCTCAATGTAGGATACAACTCAATATTTTAAATCCTGGAATTTACACTGTATTACTTAAAGATGGCCCGTTCCTTTTACAAACATCTGCAAACTTCATGAATGTTTGCACATAGCACGTATCTTTGGAATACCAACTGTGACATTTTGAGGTCAGAGGCACTAAAACTCCTGTAGAATAAATGAAAAATCTAACTAGGTTTCACTGAGATTTGACTATTTTTCTGGTATGAAAAAAGAAAGATAGATCATTTATCGAAGATTATTTCCTCAAAACAGAATATTACGCTTTGTCGATTCCAGGAAAGATTATGAGCCACTCTCTCTCAAATGATGACAAAGTCAGGGAACTTTCAGAAATAGGTCTGCAAAAGGGATGGGCTACCTTTAAACCTCAAAACTCACAACAATCAATTTCCGATAAAGAGTGTTTAACCATCGTTTATTTGTCTTCTTTTGTGTTCTCCTGCAGGAAGTCAGACTACTTGAATAACTACACCTATCTTGTTCACCATGGCGATGGCGTTATATCCAGGACAATTAAGTGCAAGGGAGGAAAGTGAGTAGTGGTATCCTTTCTCTCTATTAGTGGCATTCTTTCCCTTTACATTTTCTACAATTTCTACACTCATGTACTTCCATGTAATTTGCTGTATGGACATTAGACAACAGGCTATGAATAAACTTTAATGTCCTCATAGGACGCAGTAAAGCCACACCCAATTGTGTAGTGCCATGGAGAATGTTGAAATCCTTACTGGACTGGGATTTACAAAAAACAAAATCTAAGTGTGAGCAGCAGGTTAATTGACACAGATTGAACATGTAGTAAAATAGAGAAATGAAACCTATCTACAATTACAAGGGAACAAGAGCCAAAATGGATATATGAGAAAAGGAAAGTGAGTTTCAAATGAAATATGGAGAGATATGGGATATCTTAAGGAATTTGTTCCACTGGAGAAGATACACCTGGGAATCGGGGTGACTTTGTCAAAAAAGAGCCCCCATAGTTTTAACAAAAGAACCTCATGTGAAAAACTTGATGAATTAATGGACGTTAATTATGCTTTACAAAAACTTACCATCAGGGCAATTCCATGATTTTTTGTTTCAAAATTTTAAATGCTATAGTTTACTTAAGAGAGTTTAGTGTAAGTTGATAGGTTCTGTCTTTTTTTGTGTTTGGCTAATTCTCTCATGTACGCCTAATGTGTCAGCTACGTATCTCTTCCAAACCCGGGGAATGGTGTCAATTTTCGATTCCTTTTACCTTACATTGCGAGACAAACGAGTATCAGTAGCCATGAATTAAGTCATTTGACATTTAAAAGTACATGATAAACCTTGTTATAAAACATGACCAAACATCAACGAATAAGGATGTTTTGAATAATGGACAAAGTGTAATGTATGAAATGTTAACAAAGGTATATGTCATATCTGCATCCTTTTATTTCCCTGTCCTGCACAGGTTCAAGATGGGTGTGTATGTGATGCTGCAGTTTGCCTTTGCCTGCCTGACCATCACTTTGAGCTGGTTATGGTTCACCTTTAAGGTGGCCCACATTGTCTACCTCTGTGCCATCTTCATGGTGGCCACATACCATGGCTCCACTTACTACCTTGACCTCTACCCAAAGAGGGCGCTAGACTCTGACCCCTACAGAATGTGTGGAAAGGTCTGATGAAAGAAGTGGTGCGGGATCTTGCTTACCTGGAGAGGGCGCTAGACTCTGACCCCTACAGGATTCGTAGGAAGGCCTGATGGAAGAATTGTTGCAGGATCTTTACCGTCCTTTGCCTCTAGAGGGTGCTAGACTCAGACCCCTACAGAAAGTTTGGGAAGTTCTAATGGGATGGTTTGGGATCTTGTCCATGTTTCCATGGTTCCGTCACATAGTGGCTAGAGGGCTGTCTATCTGGCTGGCAAAAAAGCTCTCATCTTTGGTACATCCATATAGCATTGCTTTCTTCTCTGATGGGTGTACTAGTGGGACAAAAGAGAGACGTGTGAGAGCAGGTGGGTCTTTTTTGATGCCTCTTAGCAAAGTGACCGTTATCTATCCAGGGTATATCCTTACATCATTGCTATTTTATCTTGTGAATCGACGTGCCAAAATACATGGGTGTACTTGCGTGACCCAGCAGATAGACTGGTGATCCATCTATTATGCTCACATCCATTGTATGTCCATAGAAATGTTTTATTTCATCTGATGAATCAGCTGACACGAATAGATCGGTGATGTGTACCTGAGCGGGCAATTTACTATTTCACTTTGGTGAAAAAATAATACCTTATGTTTACATGGTGATCAAATAACTATACAACAATATAAACTATTGATCAAGCCAGAAAATATGTTCTATGTGATTCCAGATGTCTCAGGGAAGGTTGATGTGATTCCCCTTGAAATACACTGACATAGTTCTATGATAATCTACCTGAGTTGTTTGTTATCTATCTGTTTACTGTTAACAGATATTGGTGGTCTAATCTATGCATGCCAATAAACACTGTATCTCCCTGTGCTTAGATCAACCATTCTGATGGTGCATACTGTAATATGTTTGTGTTTCTTTGCTTATCTCTCTTCAAAATGTTTTTAATCTTGAAATAGTATGAATACATTGAATATTTAACAAGATGCTATTCATGCTTTATATCTGTCCTCCTTGCCAAACAGCTATTTTTAGGAATTTATAAATTAAGGAGCCTATTTGTGTTCGAGAAACGTCAAAGATTGTGTATTGAACACACAAGTTATAACAATTGAAGCTGTAATTGTGAATAGGTAATTGATGGAAGTTTTGAGGAAGGTGGATTGGGGAGGGGGGTGGGGGAGTGGGGAGGAGACACGGGGTGCAAAACAGCCAAAGTGCCCCCCTTTCCCCCTTCCCAACCATTGTAATTACATGTTTTCACCTAAGCTGCAGTACTCGTACATTTAAAGGGCATTTTTGCTGAACTTTTACTTCATTTTGTGCAAGCGGAATGTCAGGTGAGCTTCCTATAGATGTGTGAAAGTGCCAATTCTATCTGAACGTACGACATATGCGATGCAATGTGATGCAATAAATTATTTATATTTATTGAATACGGGTGTGAAATTGTGTTTTTTTTCATACATGTAGACATTATGTATAAAATATGAATTCCATCATCTATATTGCAACCGATTCTTATGTAACGTGCAACAGGGTGAAAAAGGTGGCCAATCCCGAGCATATTTGTGGAAAAAATGTGTGACATAGAGTAGTCAGGGTTTTTATTTCACTTGTATTCGTATCACCAGTGATATTGTGATAGTAACGCCTATACATGTGTTTCCCGTATTCTGTATTCTCAAACAAGTCTAAAGGTAAGGAATTTTCCCTCCTGATGAAAGTGCAAGAATGTGACAAGAGAATCTCGCTTTGAGGTGTATCAGGGCAATAGACTGTAAACTACACTGGAGACTGTCAATGCTGGTTTTGACAGATTTCTGGTACATGTACTAGTAAGCTAGAGGAACCATGGTTACAGCAATGTTATGAATTCATGGCACCATCCTTGGGTGCAATTTAAATAATTATGAGACCTTGAGGCGATTTGGGTTTTGTTCGTTGAAAGATGAGATGTAACAGTGTATCCACACGCAGAAAAGTTTGTACATGTACTGAAACTCTTTACAGAAATGTTTAAAGAATGATTGTATAGTAAACAGAGTGTCCACACACAAAAAATCTATACCTAGACTTGATAAAGAGTCATTGTATAGCGAATAGGGTGTCCACACACCACCAAATCTATACAGAAACTAAAGAAACGTTGTATATGTGCGTAGATTGCTACTGTTGCATGATATCTGCCTGCTATCAGTGAGCGTGTACTAGTTTGAATCAAGAGAGTCTTTCGCGCATGGAATCACGCTTACCGGTAACTCCGCCCATTTAATTGATGTATCATGAGTGATGTCCACCCACACAGTGAATCGTGATAAACCGTGATTCTTTATACCGTTCTACATGAAGGTCGAAACAATGCCCAGACCCATGTTTCTGATACAACCTTAAGCTATACGTCATGTCATTAGCATCCACACATAGCTTTACCGTGTTGGTATAGCTATACTGTGTTGGTATAGCTATCTGATGAATTTTGTGTGGACATAGGGACAGTAGAATGAAATGACAAGCTCTCAAACTAGATTTTAGGCTCACTACTACTACTTCTTATCTGTAATACCTCTTTCAAGAAGATGATCAATGTACTCATTTCCTCAAATATTTCAAGTCAAAGCATTTACTTTATATGCAAGCCAATAGTATTGTATTGTTATACACTAGTTTTTGCCATTTTTAAAAAAAATTACATAGTGGTTTTGATGAATAGATCTTTCGCCGGGATTACATAGCAGTACATGTATTCGATTGGGTTCCTGCATGAATGATCAAAGGTTGTGTGTCCTTTAACCGACCAGGTACATTTTTCTGTAGTCCTTTAATTCTACCTCACTGGGGATGTGGGGAAGGGGGGCGAGGGGGGAAGGAGGAGGGAATAGG